>OZ036013.1:4480000-4490000 GCA_964035015.1 Corallium rubrum
AAGACACCAGCTACAAGGAAAACACCCCAGCCAAGGAACATGAAAAGACCATGGAAATGAATAAGACTCCAGTATTTTGAGGAACAGCCATCTCCAATAATATCCATTTCATCCACATCGTCAGCATCTCCTTTCAAAAGCCAAATATCATTTTGGCCCTTCCCACTGAAAAAAACGAGGTAACAAAAGTTATTTCTTGTTGTCAAGTCAATCTGAGGGAAAGGATAAAGGATTGCTTTTGGTTTTTAAATAGAGTATATAAAGATATATAAGGACTTACCCAGCTACGCCGCCAAACATTATAATACCCCCCATTTTCTCTACTGTCAACATATTATGACCAACCCTCCACTTAGGCACACCATGTGTGACGTTTACTATCTACAAATAGACGGAAATCATAGTGTATAACATATTATAGTATTCTATTGCAAATGCTGCAATCTGATTGGCTACTCTACTCGATATCTATTCGTCAATAAATAGCGAGTAGCAAATTGAGTACCAGTACTCGCGCGGCCATGCAGTAAAAACATGGAGGACACGAGGAGTGACAGATTGTTTTGCCTTGGTTTTCGCACAGAAACAATGGTTATGCTTCCTTTTTTGAAATAATTTGTAAGAACTAAAGTACACAAGTTAGTTTCTACTAAAACAATTAGATTATTCCCTCTCAATTTCTATGAGATGACTCATAGAGATTTGGAGCTCATAATCTAATTGTTAAATATTACAAAAATACGTTCAGCTTAGCTTATATATGCATCGCATAGATTTTTGGCTAGAGTTTCTAAAACGTTGTCTAATTAAGCTTTTCATAAATTTATACATTCAAAACTTTTGCGGTTTGTACAATACCTACGAGCAGAGCTTTCTTTTCCTTATTTCTTCGCTGAGAGAGAGGAAGAAAGGAAGACTCTGCTGTATTCGTGTTTGGCTTTGTCCAAGATTTAGGACGAAGTAACCGTTTAAGACCCGTTTAACCGGTTCTCGTTTTGTTTTCTGCTCTGATTGGGACTGGGTTCTAGATTGTAACCAAGCAGCTGACATGCACGCGCAATGGAAACGAGTCACGAATACAGCAGAGCCTACTTTTCTTCCTCTCTCTCAGCGAAGAAATAAGGATAAGAAGGCTCTGCTCCAAGGGTATTTGTACAATTGATTTTTTCGCCATTACATGCCAGCAATATGTTAAGCTCCTCACCACTTTCTTTCTTTCCCATTTCGTGTCTGGTTCGTCGTCGGTTGCACTGGACTTCTCAAGAGTGAAAATCCCGACCTCATACTCTGGAGCTTCGTCAATCTAAAGGAGAATTAACTCAGTAAATGAGCTCCATAGTGGCGTGTGTTTTAGACACAAATTGTAGAAAAGTTTAACTATAAGAAAACAACAACAGCTACAATAACACTAGGGAAAGGTATTTGTTAAAAAATAAAGGAAAAACAACAGTAGAAGCAATCATTAATAGAAAAGAGGAGGAAAAAGAAGGAGAAGGAGAAAAAAGAAGGAAACTAAGAAAAAAGAGAAGACGAAAAAGAAGAAGGAGAAGGAGAGAAGGAGAAAGAAGAAGAAGAAGAAGAAGAAGAAGAAGAAGAAGAAGAAGAAGAAGAAGAAGAAGAAGAAGAAGAAGAAGAAGAAGAAGAAGAAGATGAGAAGAAGAAGAAGAAGAAGAAGAAGAAGAAGAAGAAGAAGAAGAAGAAGAAGAAGAAGAAGAAGAAGAAGAAGAAGAAGAAGAAGAAGAAGAAGAAGAAGAAGAAGAAGAAGAAGAAGAAGAAGAAGAAGAAGAAGAAGAAGAAGAAGAAGAAGAAGAAGAAGAAGAAGAAGAAGAAGAAGAAGAAGAAGAAGAAGAAAAAGAAAAAAAAGAAGAAAAGAAGACCATATGCACCATAAGCTACAAGCAGCGACAACGACAAAGACAAAAAACCAATTACTAACATCAATAGCAGTATAAGAAACAAGAGCAGTCACAAGAATAACTATATAGTTTAACAGAAAGACAAATGTATTAAATCTATCACTAAACATCCGTATCTTACCCACACAATGCTTTTCTCGTCTGTGTCTTTAATTCCTCTATTCTGTCCTCCACCATACAGCACAGCGCGATACCGAAGCTTGTTCACTCCCATCGGTACTGGTGAAATTGCTGGATACATTCTCGGCGACAAACACTCGTCCAACCTCTTCCACTTCTTGTTAACTCTGCTAAATAACCAGGAATCGGAAGCAGGACACGGACCACCAGTCTTTCCGCCACTAGAAGAAAAAACAGATGGTTTTTTATAACTCGAAAAAATAGCGGTAAGACTTTGGTTTTCAACACGTGATTGAAATTTAACTTTATACTTTAACTAATATAAAATTGATTTGTAATAACGAATTTTCAATTGTATTTAATTTTTCAATAATGATGTAACGTATATTCTTGTATTTAAATATATTAGTCTTGATTGTCTTGATGTAGTGTTTATGCAAATAAAGAGTCATGGTAAATACAAATGCTATCATTAAACAATTTGATGTTGTTGTTGTTGTTGTTGTCGTTGTTGTTGTTGTTGTCGTTGTCGTTGTCGTTGTCGTTGTCGTTGTCGTTGTCGTTGTCGTTGTCGTTGTCGTTGTCGTTGTCGTTGTCGTTGTCGTTGTCGTTGTCGTTGTCGTTGTCGTTGTCGTTGTCGTTGTCGTTGTCGTTGTTGTCGTTGTTGTTGTTGTTGTGTTGTTGTTGTTGTTGTTGTTGTTGTTGTTGTTGTTGTTGTTGTTGTTGTTGTTGTTGTTGTTGTTGTTGTTGCTGCTGCTGCTGCTGTTGTTGCTGATGCTGTTGTTGGTCACTGCTGTTGTTTTTGTTGCTGCTGATGTAATTGTTCATGTTGTTGTTACTGCTACTGCTGCCGTTGCTGTTGTTGTTGTTGTTGCTGTTGTTGTTGTTGCTGCTGTTGTTGTTGTTGCTGTTGTTGTTGTTGTTGTTGTTGCTGCTGCTGCTGCTGCTGTTGTTGTTGTTTTTGTTGCTGCTGATGTAATTGTTCATGTTGTTGCCGCTGCTGTTGCTGCCGTTTCTGTTGTTGTTGTTGTTGTTATTGCTGCTGTTGTTGTTGTTGTTATTATTGCTGCTGCTGTAGTTGTTGCTGCTGTTGTTGCTGTTGTTGTTGTTGTTGTTGTTGTTGTTGCGGTTGTATCGTCGTTGTTATTTAAAAATTAATGTAATGAAATATATTAACTTACTAAAACTAATTACAAGAAAAAGGCATCAAAAATTCCTGAATACGTACGAGAATAGCAAATAATGCAAAAAGTCAGAAATACTTAAAAAATGTTTCAAAACTCACCCAAGACACCCTCCGTAAATAACAAGGTGATCTGGGGTAACAGGAGATGCTCCGTGAATGCATCTCGCATGGGGATACTTGGGGTTATAGGAGTTAGTGCCAGTAAATTCTTCAACCCATCTTTGACGACCAGCAAGGAGATCATAAGTGAACGTATTTGAATATCGCTTATCAGCAAAACCATGTGACATCCACAGCAAGCTTTGACCAGGATAAATACCACCGGCCGCGCCGTATCGTTCCTCGGGAGGATTGGTACCTTGGTTTAACCTCTCCCACTTCATGCTGGCAAAATCGAACCTGTTTGGGAATACAAAAATGAAAATAGAATACCTCCGTTCTATAGACTTCAATGATAAGTTATTTTGCTATGAGTTGTAAACGTATACATGTAGTGCATGAGGTATCTGTGCGAGTTTGCTGTAATAGTACAGACATGTTTCTGAGGCCAATCGAACCTACAACCTTCTAATGACAAGTTATATGTATGCTAATTACGCATTGAACTACCCTATCTCCCTCTCTCTCGATTGCCCTCCCTCTCTCCCTCTCTCCCTCCCTCCTTCCTTCCTTCGATTCCTTCCTTCCTTCCTTCCTTCCTTCCTTCCTTCCTTCCTTCCTTCCTTCCTTCCTTCCTTCCTTCCTTCCTTCCTTCCTTCCTTCCTTCCTTCCTTCCTTCCTTCCCTCCCTCCATCCCTCCATCCCTCCATCCCTCCATCCCTCCATCCCTCCATCCCTCCATCCCTCCATCCCTCTATCCCTCCATCCCTCCCTCCCTCCCTCCCTCCCTTTCCCTCCTCCCCCTTTCCTCCTTCTCTCTATTAACTCATTCCTGTTTGAGGGCTTCCCCAAAGGTGAATAAAATCGTCTGGCGTTAGCCAGAATAAAATACCAAAGGCCGATTCGCATATAGGAAAGAGTTAATCACCAAATTACCATCATGTTCATGATTACCTCATTAAATAATGAAAACCAATTTATACTCAAAGCGGTTTCCACGCAATGGCAATAAATAAATAATATATTTATAAATAAAACACACTAGATTTAATTATAACTAGGTGTCATGGAAGCACAAAGCATTCTTAAGTAAAAAATAAAACAATTTTTTTTTAAAATTTAAGATAAAAAGCCACGTCTTATCTTGCAGACAAAAGAACAAAATCTTTTAAATAAAACAAGCATTCTTTTCTTGAAACTTATTTTTTTGAAATTTCGGTAGTTTCAAACAAGAAAAAAATATCTACAAACCTCCACACGTCGTTATAAAATTCTTTGTTGGGTCCTTCACCAGTTGAGATGTACATTGCTCCGTTGTAGACTCCGAACGCCATTGTGAAACGTTTTTCTGGCTGGGCTGTTGTGTTCAATTGTGTCCAGTTTTTCCAATCAAAGTCGTAGTACCATGTCTCGCTTAAAATTTTCCCCCCGCTTTTTCCTCCAAACACGAACAATCGGTTTTCGACATCATCGTAGCCAATGGCCACATCGCGTCTCCCACTTGGCTTAGGACCTTTGGATATATTTAGAATAATGTATAAACACTGTTATTTGTGGGGTAAACTTTATTTATATCGAGTAATATCACGAAATTCCCAGCACAATGTGCTCGAATTTCTCTTTTTCAAATAGTTTTGGAAGGCAATTGCCCCCCTGAATCCCCACCCAGGTATATACGATCTTTATCAGAATCCGCCAATTATGTTATAGTGGTTTTTTTTGTAATAATTATACGACCAGTTCTTATTTCAAACTGAGCTGGCGACGTTATGTCTGCGACGAGTCGTGTTATATGTCTTATATTGCATGTCTAGTATAATTTAACTCATTCCTGTCCGGGGGCATCCCCAGAGGTGAATAAAATCGTCTGGCGTTAGCCAGAATAAAATACTAAAGACCAATTCGGACAAGAAAGAGTTAATATAAAAATGGTTGCGACACAAGTCATAAACGGCGTGTATAGAAAGGTCTTAATAAAGAGTCAATATCGGAAACAATGAATATATAATTTATCTAGAGATGGAGAGTACTTGAAATCTTAAGAAGCGTCTTGACACTCTCGCAGTTGCACTCAGAATTAGAGACGATCTGATTTTGACATTCGACTCTTTGAGCCGAACATTTACGTGCACAATTCGGTCTAATATCTGAGCTAACACCTCTCTAGCAGTCATCACTTCTTTTAACAACATGCATTTGTTACAACATTAGCATATAATCATCATATACTTGCACATGAATATACAGGGTGTATCAAAAAAAAGGCTACCCTTAGAAAATATAATTAACATTCTTTTCAAATAACCTATTGTATATTGACAGCCCTGGACACCTCTGAAGTCACGGATGCGTAAAAAACAAATGGTCGTATACACCTGGGAAATTACGATAACTTCTAAACGTATGAAGGAGCATAACTGAAATAAAAATGTTAATTATATTCATATCAGTTCGATTAAAAATGGTTCAACTGACCACAGGGCTGTCAATATACAATAGGTTATTTGAAAAGAATGTTAATTATATTTTCTAAGGGTAGCCTTTACTTGCACATGAATATATACAGTATGTCACGCACTGAACTCACTGTTCAAATCATTCAAGTCCCAGTAGCAGTCAATGAGCGTCTCACCGATCAGAAGCTTGTGGGTTTGGGTCCCACTTTGGGAACTCAGAAGTTTTCAAAGTAAACTAGGTCGAAGGACATTTACACACAATTGCCATATCCGAGCTAGCATTAATTCCTCTTTAATCACTTTCAGAGCGAATGCCTTCTCAATTCTATGCGTGAAAGACAATCTCACTCTTACAAGAACTCGTGGAAAACGCCCAAAGATTAGAACAACAATCGAAATATAGTAAGGTTAGATATACTGCCGAAACAGAGAACGTAGGAGTCTAACGTTCCGAGCGAAGGCCCTTCGTCAGAAGGGCCTTCGCTCGGAACGTTAGACTCCTACGTTCCCTGTTTCGGCAGTATATCTAACCTTACTATATATATTTCGATTGTTGTTTCTACACTGCCTACGCAGCACGCTACTTTTATTACACTACAAAGATTAGAACGACGGCTTCGTTGGTTGACGTTATGCATGCATGGCGTGGGAAAAGTAATTGAATTTAAAGACGTTTACAAGATACGTCAGTTTTAAGTCTAACGTAAGAGGCATAAGGCACATACATATTTACACACCACTAGAAAATTAATGACCCGTCAATAATTATCTCTTTCAAATGCTAAAACTTTTGACGGCAGAGTATTATATAGTATTGTTGACTTTAATAAGCCAGTTGGGCTCAACAGCTGGATTCCTTTCGTGAGAGGCTCACCCAAGACACGTCGAAGGGCTATTTAGCCCAATTATATAACTTGAGTTCAAAGATAAATGGCACTTGCTCATATTTCCTGGTAGAAAACCAAGTATATTTTTGAACTGCTGGCACTCAAAGCCTTCTTTTCGTGAATGTGTGTCAACGTTTTAGCCGCTTAAATTAGGTACGTTAACTTGTCGCAGCCCTGCAGCACGCTACTTTTATTACAGTAATACATGCATCATTCTACACAAAAATTCAGTCCAACTGCTTACCACAGATATTACTATACATTCCCTAAAACGTTCACCCTCTAACCAAAATTGCATAATAGCTACGTTTAAGTACATTACAACTAAATGTTAGTTATCTACGATCAATCACTCCAGAACTCTCCTCTTAAGAGTTTATCGAAATACTAAGTTTGTAATTCTTTTATATTAAGAAAGTTGAGAATAAACTAAATAGATTTTACATATGAGAGCGACAGGTTACCAGTGCAAAGCGGAAAGTGATGTTAAATAAAGTATTTTATCTTTGTATCTTAAAAAATTTGACAACCTACCTTCTGCGGCGTCGTTAGTAAGCTTTTGCCATTGTAACTGTATCGAAGATTGTACCATAAAACATAAAAATACTGCTAAAACAGCAAACGTAGTCATCGTAGATTGCTCACAGCGATCAGATGTATTCTTTTGAACCAGCTACGATGCACTCTACTCAACAAAGGGAATAACTACACTTTATACACAATTAAGCATCCATGACGTCAACCCTTTATTAACCAATCAGTATACACGGCTATCGAGTCACGAAATGAATGATTCTGCAAGTATAAGTCGTTTGCGAACGTCAACTGGTATATTCCTTTCGATACTGTTTTTATAATAAATGCAAAATTAACAAGATGCTTGTTTTTATTCTTACCTTATATAATTTGAGAAGAGTTTTTTTGACACTGAATGACCGTTAAAGATGACTGACTATTAATGTTTTTATTTCTATAGAAACAAAATGACCTTCAATGACTTGTTTTGCTCTGAAGGGACAGCTCTCTTAATATAACGGTACTTATTCAAAGTGCAAGCAATCAGCATATACAAGTGATCTACTGATTAATATTTAACACTAATGTAGTAAGACACATCGAACAGAGCGAGAAAACGGATACATCGCATATCGAAGTAACAGTCCTAAATATTTTATGTTTAAATTAGTAGATTTTGTTGTGTACAATAATGTCACCTACAATAACCTTGGGAATTTGCATGTGTTCAGTCTTAATTGCTATTCGAATCAGTGGGCGTTGAAAATATACAAAAGAATATTGATACGAATCAAATTTTTCATCATACCAATAATTGGTGTTAATACTATAAGGCTTCCGTTAACCCCGAAGCAACGCATGCAATATACTGATTTACAACAACCGTCAAAAATTAAGTTCTTTAACCCATTCGTATAGTTTGACTTTGTCTGACACCAGACGATTTTACTAGTCAGAAGGATAACCTTCAGACATCCTTGGCAGCAATGGATTAACAAGCGATTACCCCATTTCTGAGCTAGTCAAAAATGGACAATTTTCCTCATAAAAGGAAATTCCTCGCATATTCTACACAGCAATGGACTAAACGACTATTCAATGTTTCATCTTCGATCTGAATCTTTGCGACAAATAATTTTCAAAAGGCAAACACTCTTTGTAAAATCATGTTACTGTTGCTATGTTGAGCAAACGTGATAGAAATAAAGGAACATGAGCAATATATACGAGACTTGGAATTAGAATATTATTATTGACACAGTAACTGCATGTATAATAAAGTTATCTTTCTACTCTCTTTGCATTTCTTTCGAGTTCAAGACGTCAAGCGTATCTTTACCGGAGTACACACGCACAGGACTACTACGTTTTATTTGTTTCATAAAAAAGGTAGTAAAAGATATGGCAAAGTTGGGTATTTTTGAAAGTTTCTTTGTCATGAAGTCATTCGTGATATTTCTTTCATTAAGATTATCGTTTCGGATCTCTATTATCAAGATACAGAGCTGGACCTCATAACGTTAATAACTATACTTAAATATATATTAGACAGTTGTTTTATATATATGCTAGGCGAATTTTTTAGTTGATTTACTGAATAAAATGAACCTTTCTGGTCAGCATTTTCTCGATGATCTACTTATACGTGAAAGCCTTCTAATCTCCAAACTTAATCCACTTCTTAACGCCACTATAAGATCAACTCCTCTTGATCTATTTTAAGTATGTTGTCTGTTATTGATATTCAATCTCTGTTGTCTGTTCTTGACGTTCATTTGTCCGTTTGAACTTTAAATTTTGTAACCGTTCTTGTAATTTTAAACCAGTATATCTTTGTAGTATATATACTAGTGAACCAACTGTAATATAGTTTAAATGCTCTGAAGATGTTGTGATGTAACAACGAAACGTCAGTAAATAAATTTTCTTTTCTTTTTATTATGTCTTGTTTCAAAGTCATTTGCTGGGCTCTGATATTCATTTTTAAATTGCGTTTTCTGCCTGGTGTGTCTATCGCTACAGATTTATTGGTGACAAACTTTATTTTACAAGGATAACACATAACAGTGAATAACTGATCCTCGAATAACAATAAATAATCAGTACAGAAAATTTAATAACTAAAAATACATAAATCAAAAGCCAAAGACCTGATTCACAAATGGCAGGCGACCCGAAATCCCCCATGTGCACATAGATCAACCCTATGAGACAACCTACATGCACACAATAGAACATCAAGCCGGAGGCCACCCATGTATGTTAAATATAACGAATACTAAAACGTAAAATGTTCAACGTTTTCGTATTTAGTCATAAACAATGTTCTCAGCGAGGATTTAAGAGCCGTAAGAGACTTCTCTTTTTTATGCGAGCAAAATCGACATTTTACGCAAGTTTTTAAAATTTACGCAAACTATTTACGCAAAGAACGTAGCTAGGAGTTTAACGTTTCGAGCGAAGGCCCTTCGACTCTGACGAAGGGCCTTCGCTCGAAACGTTAGACTCCTACGTTCTCTGTTTCGGCAGTATATCTAACCTTACTATATTTCGATTGTTGTTTCTACACTGCCTACGCAGCACGCTACTTTTATTACACTATTTACGCAAAGTTTGCGTAAATTTACTCATTGTGAGTAATACTCAAGGCATTTACTCACAAATTATGCGTAAAATTTACTGTGAGAGTAAAAGCAATAGTTCACTCAAAACTTTGTGCATCGTTGTACGCAAAATTTTGAGTAATTTTACGCACGTTTTTTCATACAAAGAAACACACATACCCACGCAAAAACGCACACTCTGTGTCAGACCAAGGTA
>OZ036013.1:4495000-4497500 GCA_964035015.1 Corallium rubrum
CTAACTTGCGCCCATTACACATCAGAGCTTATCAAAACACTCAAATTCAGAGTTTCACGCGTCGTGCCACAGTTGAACTTATTGAAATGCTAGTAAATTAAAATGCATAGTCAACTAAGTCCGCAAACTCAACTTCAAATATTCTTGTATCCATATATTAAAACAGCAAAGAACGGTGTACCTGCAGATGGCACGTCATTAACTAAAAGTATGAATCACTAAAAGCTGAAAATGCATCAATTTGTTCGGCTGGTTTGTTGTTATTTTCAATTTGAAACAGTTGCGGGGCGATATTTTGATATTTGAAACCAGTCCCGCTTTATATCACGATTGTAAAAAATGTTACCATTTAATTACTAAGCTAATGAGTTAGCCTTGAAATTTTAATTTATAAATTATTGGGGGTGCGGCCGCCCGCCCTCGCACCCCATAATAGGGACTTTAAGATTCAGACAACGGACGGTAGAAAGTTTAACAGTGGTATTAAATGGTGGTGTATTTATACATTCAAATTTCAAGATACATAATCGCACGGACTCGCCTTGTTCTTAAATTCTTGAAGAGATATGCTTGTTCAATTTATGTTAGTCGCGAGAGTAAGGTTAAGCTTTCCCAAGGCTTCTGTAGTGATCCATGTTCCGTGTTGTCGTTACAACGTAAAAATGCTTTTTCTACGTTGTCAACAGAGTCACGACGGCATGAAAATTACTCTTGGGACCGTCATTTGCAAAAGCTCTTTGTATATGACATAAAATTCTATTGTTCAAACACGTTGCCGTACTCGTAGTCGTTGTGTTTTCTTAAAGTCCCTAGTGTCCACCGCTGGTGGTAAAGATTAGAGTTTTGATAACGAAATACTGACGTTTCAAGCGGAGCCCTTCATTCGGAGTAAAATGGTTGAAAAATACTATTGTACTTGGGTCGTCGTCATGACGTTCGTGTTGTGCTTGCTTACTAGGTCCCTAATAAATGATGTTGGTAGACGCGTGCATGATGTTACTGTTGTTCTAACGTTAACGGTAATATTAAGCAGGTCAACAAAAAAATTAAAAGGTACCTTTATGAAGTCAAAAGGTGGGTCAGTTGTTTATATTAGCGTTGCTGTCGTGAAAAAGGTTTTGATTTCATGCAAAAATGAAGCTGACACATCTTCGGCAGTGAAACTAAATTACTTAGTTGGTTGCTTTTGAAAAAGAGCATGCTTTTTATTACTCCAAATGCTTATCTAAATAAAAAAAAGTCTCTTTACTGGTAATCTCCTACGAAATGTGTGTTGTAAGCCTGATTTTTAACCGTGAGTTTCTTTGTTTGGCAACAAATTAATATCAACCCGTTAATTTAGTCGGGTTTTTGAAGTAAAAAGACGTCATTTTTAGGTGAATTTTACCATTTAACATGCTAAATTGTGTATTTGTTAATGTATTTTTACACAATGTTTTTTTTTTTAATACATTGGTTTGAGGGTGTTGATGTTTTTCTGTATAAAAATCCGTCAATTTCAACTCTTTTCGGCAGTTTAAAAAAACATGCCGCCATCTTGTTTTTCCTCTACTAGCAGGATATGCGCTGATAGCTTGGTAGTAGGGAACCAATCAACTTACGCAAAAGCTCATATCCGATATAGCATGCTATATTATAATTCCATTTTTATGATTTATAGACCTGGAGCGAGGGGAATTCGATGAAATATTACCCCGAGGTATGATATATCATCCCGAGGGGTAATATTTCATCGAATTCCCCGAGCGAAAGGTCTATAAATGATATATTATATCGAAACATATTAATCTTTCCATAAAAAGCTTAAATAATGTTAATAAAGTTCGCTTAGCACATCTGAATGTTCGGGCGAAACGTTTTCTTGTCTCGCCAAACTCCGCCATTGTTGACAGCTTCGTAAATCGTGCGTGACATTCACGCGTGGTACACGAACTCGAATATCCCAGCCACAGCGGGGTATTCGACTCGAATACCCCGCCACAGCGGGGTATTCGAGGTTATACCCCGCTGTGGCGGGCAATTCTACGATAAATTAACTGGTCACGTGGTACAAATCAAGCTCTCTGACTGGACAATTTACAGTTGAGATATAATATTACCTGGAATCCCCTGTGCATGTTAAACCACCATGGATCCTTGAATCGAAAATACCTTGCAAAGAACATACCCAGTTGAAGTAAGATCCCCCAACCAATGAACATAAAGATACCATGCAATTCAATATAAGTGAAGTAGAGCAAACTGCATTCTTCTCCATCAGGTGATCCATCAGCCATCTTTGATGTTCCTTCCAGCAACCAGATCTCATTATTCAAACCATCACTAGATAATAAAACATGCTATACGTTATTTGGCAATTTCCATTGCTTGATTAACTGTTTGTTTGCAACAATCTGCTCTGTTTTTTTCTATAATTTTCAAGATTTCAATTAGGTCAATCTTAATCTTTCCATTCACTGTCTCTCACAAAAAGAGTTTTTTCCAGTATTTTATTCCAGCG
>OZ036013.1:4500000-4537500 GCA_964035015.1 Corallium rubrum
ATTTCTTTGGTCTTCTGTAGACCACCAAAGTTGCAAAAATTGGCATATGCATGTCCCATGGCGGAGAAGGAAAAGGAATGGGTATATTCCTGGTGTGACGTCAGACAAGCCAAACAAGGAGCTCATTTGAGCTCTGTCTGCTGAATGCATAGAATTTTTACATTGAGTTAGTTGGGAAAATGACTTTTCAACTCAAAAAATTCTATGTATTCACCAGACAGAGCTCAAAGAGTTCCTTGTTTGACTTGTGTGACGTAACACCAGGAATATACCCATTCCCTTTCCTACTCCGTCATGGGACATGCAGATGCAACTTTGGACGTCTACAGAAGATCAACGAAACGTCCAATACCAATAATTTATTAACTGGCCTAATCCACTCAATAAGGGCTCTTAGATTTGCGATAAAAAGTTTTTGGGGTTAGTGGCACTTTAAGAATACTGTGGAATATTCACTGCACACTGTAGTTGCAGACACTTACAGAAACAACAGAGCCACTTGTTTCAGCACCGCCATACAATATTGCTCTGACAATACTATTGTTGGAAGAATCCTTATCAATTGGCAACAGTGCCATTGCAGAGTATGTCCGAGGGGAAGCACACTGTGGTAGATGAGTCCACTCATCCTTCTCCCTGTCAAATTTCCACGAGTCATCAGCTGGACAAGGTCCACCAGTCCCACCACCCCTAAGAGTTTAAAAAAGTTAAACAGTCTTCCTGTGACATATATGTTGATATTTTCAACCTGTGTTTAATTATCATTACTTTTGAGTCTAATTTAGTTATTATTAATACATGTACTGTAAAATGGTTCATGGTTACATGTTAATTGGCTAGTGAGCAGTCTAAGCAACATTTAATTATAAAATATAAATATAAATAAATATATATATATATATATATATATATATATTTAGTGATTAAATTTCCCCGCCTATCCCGAGGGAAGGCTTTTCTTCCCGAGGCAAAGGGGAAATTTAATCGCTAATTTCCTGAAAAGTCATGTTATTAGTTTGTAATATTATGATCTCTGAGGAAAACTTTGAGAATCTTACCGACAGGAAATTTACACGGTTGATCATAGAAGTTGCATCTAATTTTCCTGTGCATGTTCATGAGGGAAAATATATGCAAGCAGGAAATTTAGAAGAAGGCAAAGGATTTCTTTGTCTTCTAATTTTCCCTCATCAACATGCACGGGAAAATTAGAAGACAAAGGATAAATTTCCCTCTTGCATGAACGATGAGGGAAATACGAGGTTTACATTCCCTCGAAGAACAAAATAATCTGAGGTGATCATGGTACAGTATTAATATATATATATATATATATATATATATATATATATATATATATATATTAGTATTATATATAACTGAATCAACATTTAATTCAGGCATTGAAGGATAAAGGATAGGGGGCTAATGATCCTTACTTGCAGCCAGCAGCTGAATTGTGAAGGACACAGATCAACATGGCCATATCAGGGCATATCAAAGGTGCTCCAGGCAGCCACCATACGACACAGTTCAGACCAAGGGTCACAGCTAAGATGTTAGGTGTGGATGTTAGTTGATAAAGTTGAGGAAGTTGGAAGAGCACTTGAAAATCTAGGTTATCACCACGAGCAATTCTTTTGGTTTTCTCATGCTCTCCTGACTTCCCATGTACATTCATATATACAGTAACTCAAAGGAGCATAGTTATCAAACTAATGAACCATTTCTCAAGCCCTTATCAAAGTGAAACTACGGAAATTCTATGGTAACTAATGGGCCATATGTGACCCATAGATGTGAATCCTACGGGAAGGTACGATGGTAATATGGGACTACTATGGTGCACTTTTTTGCTAAATTTCAACGTATGGAAAATACATGGGATGGTGAGACTATATTACACACAATATGGGAAAACTATGGGGATGAGAAACCCATAGGTTTTCAATAGTTGGCTATATTTTCTTTGCTTTTGATTTCATGAATTAATTTATGCTGGGTTAACGATATGGACCTTATTTGGATTGTGTAAGTAATGAGAGCCAACAGCTCACAGACTTTGTCAGTGACAGATCCCACCAACTATCAACTCACCCCATACAGCCACCATACATGACCAGTACATGGTCAGATACCATGGTTCCAGAATGCAGGCACCTCGCATGAGGGTAATTTGGATTGTATGAACTCGTCCCACCAAAAACCTCTTTCCATCCATCTTCCTTCGAAACGTCGTAGACAAACGTATTAGAATACCTTTGGCCGGAGAAACCGTGAGTTAAGTAGAAAAAATGCGAGTTGCCTTGCTGAAAAATGCCTCCAGCAGCACCGTATCGCTTCTCTGGCGTTGTCGAACCCGAATCTAACTGTTTCCATTCGAGTGTTGACAAATTAAGCTTCCAGAGATCGTTAAAAAATGTGCTCCCCCTTTGTCCGGTAGCGACATAAAATACATTCCCCCAAGTGCCAGAAACAACCGAGAAACGTTTTCCAGGGTTGCCTTTAGTGTTTTCCTTAGCCCATGTTTTAGTGTTCAAGTTAAACGACCAAGTATCGTCGAGCAAGCCGTTGTTTCCACGACCACCAAAGATAAGTATTCGCTTCGCTGTTCGGTCGTAGCCGATGGCACAATCTCGCCTCGCTTCTGGACCGCTACTCGAGCTAAGTTTCTTCCACGTTAACTGACCAGAAGCGAGAAGAGGCGCCAAGAAACACAATAAAAGCGTATAAACAACAGCCATACTGGTATTTGTTTAATAATATGCTGTATCGGGTTGTTGCCGTGTTGGCTTCCGGCATCGGCTTGGAAACTAGAATTCAAAACAAAAAGCAATTCAATTTGATAGACAATTGGCTAAGACAAAAAGTAAACACGTCATTCATAATAGCCAATTCAAGTTTCGTTCTGCACGTTTTAATTTTAATTCTAATTCGTTACATTGGTTATTGAAATAATTGTTACATTGAGAACCAATGAAATGCGAACACAGTAGGCCAAGTTCAAGATGTGACTAATCGCACCTTAATAGTCCGTGATCGCTCTCAGTGACTGGGGTACAGGGTCTGATATACTGCCGAAACAGAGAATTAGGAGTCTCACGTTGTCTCACGCTCGAATTTTGAAACGTTAGACTCCTATGTTTTCTGTTTCAGCAGTATATCAAACCTTACTATCTTTCGAAGATAAATTTAATTCGTTTATGTTTCGTTTAATTTATCCAAATTATGACGATGATGATGATATTAATTAATGTAATATATATGATAATAATAATATATGATAATAAATATATGTAATGTATATGACAATAAATAATAATGATGATAATAATAATAATAATAATAATAATAATAATAATAATAATAATAATAATAATAATAATAATAATGGAAACTTTATTGAAATACTTTATCTATCTATCTATCTATATATATATATATATATATATATATATATATATATATATATATATATATATATATATACATACGCAACAAAATAACAACTATACGCAACAAAATCTGGTTTATCTGGTTTATATATATATATATATATATAACTTTCTCGAATAAGGACGTCAAATGGAGAAGTACCGAAAGCTAAAACAGAAAAGTCGTTAAACGAAATACTTAATGTGGATATCTCGCCGAGATTAGATAAGTGTAAATAAAAAAAACATATGGGATCACCACTTAGTGCGGTAACCTTAGTTTAATAAAGTAGAAAACTTGAATGGTTTTTCACTTTAACTCAGTAGCACCATACATGCATTATGTCTTATTGGGCTTGGTTGCTCAAAAAACTGTTTGCTGTTACTAAAATTACATTTGGAAATATTAAAAGACTAAAAAAATAGCGTTTGTCTCTGAAACAAAACCATGCGTTTGAAGCAACAGGTGCTACAACAGATGGTTGTTTATTACAGTTTGTCAGCAACGTCTAGTTGTGTAAACATGTCGTGACAGCTAAACACTACAATTCAAGAAGTTAGCTGGTTATAATATTATGTTATACAAAATTCAGGCACTCGCGAGTATATACTAGCTGGTTCACAAGTGTATACATAATGAAAATATTGCCGGTAACCGCTTTGCTTTTCATTGCGATATGGACGCCAGTTGCACAAGGAAAGCAAGGTATGTATATCCAATTATTGTATACCAAAACAGTTAAGGAGTCAGCGTTGTTTCTGCGACTTTTTCAACTTTTTCGTAATGTTTTTAGAATCCAATGGACCGCGAACGAGGTCTGTCTGCGGCTCGGTCCGTACAAAAAAGACCTAGGTCTGATATTTTCCCGTACAGACAGAGTAAACGAGGTTAATAGAGGTTAATAAATTGTTTATTATGATAACACTATCTTTGGCAGCTCGTTTATTTTGACGTAAGATCAATCACGCGAGCTTGAGTGTTTCATCAGGGGTTGCAAACACGAGAAAACAAATGAAAACCGAGGGCGTAGGCCCGAGGTTTTTATTGTTCTCGAGTGTTTGGAGTCCTCTGATGAAACACGTTAAACGAGTATTTGATCTTGCTTCTCTTCTTATATATATAGCCTCGCGATTTGCGCTGTTTCCTTCATTGATTTCGATATGCAGATTAAGAAATGTGATTCAGTTCACTAGGAAGTTTTCTACAGGTTTTCATTGGGTATCGAAACGCACGCATGTGATGTGATATATACGTTCATGGATTGGCTACGATAATTCATGAATTATTAATGAGTTTGAGAACACCAGTGAAAAAAACGAATTCATATATACAGACCTGCATGGAAAAAGTGTTCAGCCGTTCCTCGGATCCAGAACTTTCCGCAACAAATGTTGCTCAAAAATGTGACTTGTAAGAAATTCCGAATTTAATAAATATTTGTCCGTCCGTCCGTCCGTCCGTCCGTCCGTCCGTCCGTTCGTCTGTCTGTCTGTCTGTCTGTCTGTCTGTCTGTCTGTCTGTCTGTCTGTCTGTCTGTCTGTCTGTCTGTCTGTCTGTCTGTTTGTTTGTTTGTCTGTCTGTCTGTCTGTCTGTCTGTCTGTCTGTCTGTCCGTCCGTCCGTCCGTCCGTCCGTCCGTCCGTCCGTCCGTCCGTCCGTCCGTCCGTCCGTCCGTCCGTCCGTCTGTCTGTCTGTCTGTCTGTCTGTCTGTCTGTCTGTCTGTCTGTCTGTCTGCTTGTCTGTCTGTCTGTCTGTCTGTCTGTCTGTCTGTCTGTCTGTCTGTCTGTCTGTCTGTCTGTCTGTCTGTCTGTCTGTCTGTCTGTCTGTCTGTCTGTCTGTCTGTTTGTCTGTCTGTCTATTTTAATAATATAATTAATACCTATAGTTTTAATTTAATTGACCGATTGTAGTTTTTTGCATTCTAATTTGTAAATATTTAAGTATATTTGATGTTACGGCTTACATGAAAAGCCACTTGTATATAATTAAATAAAGTTGTCTGTCTGTCTGTCTGTCTGTCTGTCTGTCTGTCTGTCTGTCTGTCTGTCTGTCTGTCTGTCTGTCTGTCTGTCTGTCTGTCTGTCTGTCTGTCTGTCTGTCTGTCTGTCTGTCTGTCCGCCCATCCATCCATCGGGCTGTCAAAACAATGAGCTTTAGACCAATGCATAGAACTGTACAGTTTCGTCTACTTTCAGTTACAGCCCGAAAGAAATTTGTTCCTATAAATGAGTTCAGGAAGATGACTGAATGTTCAACAGGAAGGTCAGCTTGGGACTACGTCGGTTATGGATGTTGGTGCGGCAAAGGAGGAAGTGGGCCAACACTTGACAACATTGATAGGTAAATTATGAGAGAGGTAAAATATTTCATTTAATTCTGAAGGTGGTAAAATGCTGGGATTTTAGATAACGAAATACTGACGTTTCGAGCCAAAGCTCTATTCGAGAAATAAAAAATGTTCATGATTTTTTTTTTCTAAGTTCAATAAACTATCTATCTATCTATCTATCTCGAAATGAACAATTGTTTTGACCCTATAAATAAGAACCGATCCGCCTTTATGTTTTTTTTTGCTGGTTTTTTTTTTGTTTTTTTTACAACTTTATTGGGTATTAGCAAAAGTAAATACTACAATAATAAGACTAAGTTATAAGATAAAGAAAATGTTATAAGAAAATGAGAAAAATAGTGTACCCAATAGGGAGAAGGCGCAAACGGGACACGAAGACCCATGCGAGGCGCCCCCATAAAAAGCAATCAACAAAAAAAAACCTACAAAAAAAGAAGATGAAACAACAACAACAAAAAACCCAAAAAAACCCCAACAAAAAACCAAAAATATGTATGAACTGTATTTAATCTGTAGTTCATACTGTATGAACTGTATTTAATCTGTCTTATATTTAAGAAATCACATTTTCCGTGTTTCTATAATCTATAGGAACACAGAAAAAATCTTTTCTATTTCCTTTATAAAATAACCTGTCAAAAAGAGATTAAACGTTAAACTTAATCCAAATAAAAAGCGTAAATTCCCATTACCCCCATGGAATGGCGTATTGGATGGCGTAGTGGATGGCGTATAATGGTGATTCTCACTGATCACTATATAAACTGGATGGGGCATGAGGCCGGATTTTGCGTGCCAGTTGTATGATGACGTGACCACTACCCAAGATGGCCGCCACTGAAGTTCATGAGCTTTCGTAGATTGAAAACAGATAAAAAGAGTTATTTTAAGAAAATTTAAACGAATGTAAGGACACAAGAAGTATTCAATCAGGTTTAAGACGCTAATTTCTTGTATTTGTTTCTATTACTGAGCTGTAAAACCTTTAAATTTCGTTGTTTTTCTTCAGTGCCGACAACGACGAAACTTCACGATAATATAAACTGAAAAACAGACTATAAAATCTACGAAGAATTCAATTCCAAGTCTTACATTGTAGCTTTTATAGTAATCTTCATGACTTAACAATATCTCGTCTTGTATACGTGCCATCTTTTGACTGTATTTGTTGTTAAACAGTGAAAACTAAACGAACCGGCAAGCATCTGTTGTTTGTTGTTTGTTTTATGGCTTTTCCTTTTTTCTTCTTTTATACGAGAAGTTTTCACGTATTTCTCGTATGTTAAAAAGATTATCTTTTAATACTAATTTAGCTTATACTTCAGTTCATGTGTTTATATATACTTGTTTTTAACATGCAGGTGTTGCAAGGAGCACGATCACTGTTACAACAGGCTCGTAACTTCCAAGACGTGCTACCCGTATCAATGGCTGTATGATATTATTTGGGGGTATAAACGTATAGGTTGCGCAGGATGTGGTGAGTGCATAAGTAGTATAGGGTAGAAGGTTCTGTCTCAGATAGAGCAGATAGATCAGAAGTAGTATAGGGTAGAAGGTTCTGTCTCAAATAGAGCAGATAGATCAGAAGTAGTATAGGGTAGAATGTTCTGTCTCAGGTAGAGTAGATAGATCAGAAATAGTATAGGGTAGAAGAATTCTGTCTCAGGTAGAGCAGATAGATCATAAGTAGTATAGGGTACAAGAATTCTGTCTCAGATAGAGCAGATAGATCATAAGTAGTATAGGGTAGAAGAATTCTGTCTCAGGTAGAGCAGATAGATCATAAGTAGTATAGGGTAGAAGAATTCTGTCTCAGAGCAGATAGATCAGAAGTAGTATAGGGTAGAATGTTCTGTCTCAGGTAGAGCAGATAGATCATACGTAGTATAGGGTAGAATGTTCTGTCTCAGGTAGAGCAGATAGATCATAAGTAGTATAGGGTAGAAGAATTCTGTCTCAAGTAGAGCAGATAGATCAGAAGTAGTATAGGGTAGAAGAATTCTGTCTCAAGTAGAGCAGATAGATCAGAAGTAGTATAGGGAGGAAGAATTCTGTCTCAAATAGAGCAGATAGATCATAAGTAGTATAGGGTACAAGAATTCTGTCTCAGATAGATCATAAGTAGTATAGGGTAGAATGTTCTGTCTCAGGTAGAGCAGATAGATCATAAGTAGTATAGGGTAGAAGGTTCTGTCTCAGGTAGAGCAGATAGATCATAAGTAGTATAGGGAAGAAGGTTCTGTCTCAGATAGAGCAGATAGATCATAAGTAGTATAGGGTAGAAGAATTCTGTCTCAGATAGAGCAGATAGATCATAAGTAGTATAGGGTAGAAGAATTCTGTCTCAGATAGATCATAAGTAGTATAGGGAAGAATGTTCTGTCTCAGGTAGAGCAGATAGATCATAAGTAGTATAGGGAAGAAGGTTCTGTCTCAACTAGAGCAGATAGATCATAAGTAGTATAGGGTAGAAGGTTTTGTCTCAAGTAAGCAGATAGATCATAAATGGTATAGGGTAGGTTTTGTCAGAGCAGATAGATCATAAGTAGTATAGGGTAGAAGGTTCTGTCTCAGGTAGAGCAGATAGATCATAAGTATATAGCATAGGGAAGAATCTGTCTCAGGTAGAGCAGATAGATCATTAGTATAGGGAAGAAGGTTCTGTCAGAAGTAGAGCAGATAGATCATTAGTATAGGGTGGAAGAATTCTGTCTCAGGTAGAGCAGATAGATCATAAGTAGTATAGGGAAGAATCTGTCTCAGGTAGAGCAGATAGATCATTAGTATAGGGAAGAAGGTTCTGTCACAAGTAGAGCAGATAGATCATAAGTAGTATAGGGTAGAATGTTCTGTCTCAGGTAGAGCAGATAGATCATAAGTAGTATAGGGTAG
Source organism: Corallium rubrum (assembly GCA_964035015.1). Classification (NCBI taxonomy): domain Eukaryota; kingdom Metazoa; phylum Cnidaria; class Anthozoa; order Scleralcyonacea; family Coralliidae; genus Corallium; species Corallium rubrum. The sequence goes on from OZ036013.1 coordinate 4,508,679, forward strand.
AATGTTCTGTTTCAGATAGAGCAGATACATCAGAAGTAGTATAGGATAGAAGGTTCTGTCTCAGGTAGAGCAGATAGATCATAAGTATATAGCATAGGGAAGAATTCTGTCTTAGGTAGAGCAGATAGATCATAAATAGTATAGGGAAGAATCTGTCTCAGGTAGAGCAGATAGATCATTAGTATAGGGAAGAAGGTTCTGTCTCAAGTAGAGCAGATAGATCATTAGTATAGGGAGGAAGAATTCTGTCTCAGGTAGAGCTGATAGATCATAAGTAGTATAGGGTAGAATGTTCTGTCTTAGGTAGAGCAGATAGATCATAAGTAGTATAGGGTAGAAGAATTCTGTCTCAGGTAGAGCTGATAGATCAGAAGTAGTATAGGGTAGAATGTTCTGTCTCAGGTAGAGCAGATAGATCATTAGTAGTACAAGGAAGAAGGTTCGGTCTCAAGTAGAGCAGATAGATCATTAGTAGTATAGGGTAGAATGATCTGTCTTAGGTAGAGCAGATAGATCAGAAATAGTATAGGGTAGAAGAATTCTGTCTCAGGTAGAGCAGATAGATCTTAAGTAGTATAGGGTAGAAGAATTCTGTCTCAGAGCAGATAGATAATTTGATTTGCCTATGCTGGCACCTTTTTTAAGGGAAGCACGGGCGGCTTGTGCTGTTAGAGCGCTGCCTCTCGCCGCTGCAGTCCAACCCATTACTTGAATGGGTGACCGCCTGGAAATGGCCCCGTTGTCAAGCTTGGGATTGATGTGAGTAAAGTTGTAGAGTTGGTCTCTCCTGTACTTCGAGGGTTTTTCGCCGGGTTCTGCTCGGCCTCCGTAAATCAACACCTAGTTCTCAGCTGTGATCCGCGGTCTGAACTGTGTCAGAACACGAATTTCGTCGCTGGTCTTTATCGGGTTTCAATTTCAAACACGTGCGACGCAGGCTACTAACATAAAGCACTCGCCTTAAAATGTTCATAGTATTTCTGTTTTATCTCTTATTGTATATAGACCCCAAAAACAGTGGATGTGGAAAGGGTCTCTGCTTTTGCGACCGAACAGCAGCTCTCTGTTTAAAAAAGTACGAGTATAATCCAGAGAATTACAAAGTCGACAAAAAGAAGCGATGCAAAACAGCGTCAAGAAAGAGAAAGACTGCAAGGAAGCATCACAAGAAGCATCACACGAAGCAGTAGACATGACCGGAATAGGCGAGTTTCAGGGTGTTGCGCGCGCATCATTTTTCAAAAAAACTGGCAAGCTCCCATCAAAGTAAACGTACTATTTAAAATAAACAAAGTATAGGTACAGTTTCTGGATATTTAACACTGTTATTCTGCTGTTGTTGGCTCGCTAGCAAGTCTGTTTGCCATTGCTTACTTTGTAGAGAGCCCGCCAAGAGCCCGCCAATTTCTTTGCAAAACGATGCGCGCGCAACACTCTGAAACTCGCCTATAGGAAGTGACGAGAAACCAACTTTGGTTCAAATTCTTGAAACTTTGTAGAAATTGGGGTTCATTAAATATGTGGTTGCAAAATTTGTCTGGTATACTTGATTCTTGATCTAGAGTTTTAGTTTTTTCATGGCTTCTTACATTCAACCATATAGTCTATGGTGCTGTTCACAAAATAATTATAAGTAATAACATGACCTGAGGAAAATTAGCCATTAAATTTCCCGCGGCCGAGGGAAGGTTTGTGAAAGGTAAAGGGGAAATTTAATCGCTAATTTCCTGAAAAGTCATGTTATTAGTTTGTAATATTATGATCGGCGAGGAAAACGTTGAGAATCTTACCGACAGGAAATTCACACGGTTGATCAGAGAAGTTGCATCTAATTTTCCCGTGCATGTTGATGGGGGAAAATATATGCAAGCGGGAAATTTAGAAGAAGACAAAGGATTTCTTTGTCTTCTAATTTTCCCTCATCAACATGCACAGGAAAATTAGAAGACAAGGAATAAATTTCCCTCTTGCATGAGCGATGAGGGAAATACGAGGTGTACATTCCCTCGGAGAACAAAAGAATCCGAGGCGATCATGGTATTACTATTACATAACTACTCTGTATACTGAACTGCGGAAGGAGATCACCACATTTATGAAGTATTTGTTGAATATCTGCTGTTACCATGGTAATAATGGCGTTTGAAATTTGTCAAATTTTCAGGGTTTTCGTCTATTTAGACACATATCTCCAGTTTTCTTCGGTCAAAATTTCTAAAAATAGTTATCTGGCCATGGTCAGTTTTTTCCACATAGAATATTGCAACAAAATATCAGGGAAAGTTGTCAAGACAGATTTTTCGCTATAATCTTAATGAATTAAAAAAAGTTCTACCTTATGAAATTTTTTAAAAACTAAGTATGTTATTTAAGTCTTTCCTATTTCTTTTTGCACAAAATTTTAAATAATTTACTGAAGCAAATGTGTGATATTCGAGCATTTGTATCGCTCGGACGGCTGCTGACGTGACGCGGACGTCATACTCGCTACCAGTCCCTTATTAAAATTACCGTAGGGAGCCACCTTAAACAGACCCTAAGGGCCACGCCCGTTTCCCCGTCCACTATATGTCCGCCCTGTTTGTGTAAACAGCTGCGATACAACGAGAATTGGTTCTAGAGTAATTTGCCGAGTCCCATTCTCGTGGTCGAGCGGTCCATTTTCTCCACTGATTGGTCGAGTCCTTTCAACTTCAAGAGCTATGTTTAGTAGACGAAACATATGACAGTATGTCTAAAAAAATGTTTCTTGCTGTTCCTTTGGTCTCAAAACTGACATAATAAACCGCGGCCTTAAGAAGTCGCGAACAGCTCGTATAAACGGTCGATTCTTTAAGAAGTCGCGTCTTATTTTGGACTAGCTTCAACCCAGGGTTTATTTTATCACGGTTTATTGATTACATGACCGTTTATACGAGCTGTTCGCGATCCTATTATACATTTAAGGTCTTCGTATAGGTTTTCAGGGCCATTTCTGTAAAGCGCTCTCAATTCGTCAGGATTTATGCCACAAAAATAAAATAGATATCGTTAGAAAGCTATGAATTTGTAGAATACAATGGTGTCTTTGGTTTCGCGGTAAACACAAACCGTTAATAGTTGTGAATTTTTTAATTAAAACCAGAGGGCTTCACTTGGTGCGGCTCGAGTAAAAAGCTTTTTATTTTGTACAAAATTTTTTTGTAATTTGATTCCGAGATAAATTTCCAGCAAAACGGTGTCAGCGTTTTTTGATATGTCGAGTTTTGCCGATTTTATTGACGACCAAAGTTAAAAATGCTGTTTTTCGACCAACATTCGGACAAAATAAGTCATAAATTCGAAACCAGGCAATAAATAAAAAACCGCTGACACCGTTTTGCTAGACATTTATCTCGGAATCGAACTGCGAAAAAATTTGAATTTGACAAAATGAAACACTTGTTCTTAAGTCACCCCGAGTGAAGCCCTCTGGTTTTAATTAAAAAAATTCACAACTATTAACGGTTTGTGTTTATCGCGAAACCAAAGACACCATTGTATTCTACAAATTAATAGCTTTCTAACGATATCTATTTTATTTTTATGGCATAAATTATGACGAATTGAGAGCGCTTTACAGAAATGACCCTGAAAACCTATACGAAGGCCTTACTCCAATGTCATTTCTTTATTCACATGGGGTGACAAGTTAAAGTTACACTAGAGTTGACCACCTGAGCTACATATACTGCGACGGTTACATACTGCGACGGTGAATGGCTGTTGCTTAGGGGGCCGGGTATTCGCAGTAATTAATTAACTAGGTTACCTGCAAGGTAGTGAATGCTGCCTTATCAATTTGTTAGTATATAGTATTAAATTGTCGAAAATCAGCATACATAGAATAGAATAGAATAAAATAAAATAGTATTCTAGAACGTACGAGATCTCAAAAATTTCAGCAGTAAGCGACTTTTGTCGCGTTGAAGCATTGCATGCTTCTCAACATGAGGTAACCACGACTTCATAACAAGAGTTTGATAGGGGGTTATTATATTTATAGGGGATCGGTCTTTCCGCAAACCGCCGCATTTTTTTCTCCTTTACCGTTAACCGCTTCCCATGCATTTCTTCGTAAAACCGTAACAGCCATTTTTTCGTATAAAACCGTAGCGGCCGTTTTCTATAACGGATATTTTTCTTGTAGCCTCTCGTAAGCAGTTCAAACATTCATAACGTGACCACGGCGACCAAAATATAATTCTTTCTCTTGAGTCTTGACCTCCAGATCTTTAAACCCTCTTTAGAAGACCTCCTTCCAGGTGAAGGACAGGAGAAAGTTCCACAATGTCGCGGCTGTAGCTTCCTTCCTCTGGAGCCTCTGGAAGGCCGTCCCAAAGTTCGAGAAAGACTCGGATTCTAATCCGCGACTGAAAACGCGTAACAACCGAAAAGCGCGCAAAAAAGTAATGACTTTCCGCCACCGCACGATAATTTCTTCACCGTAAACCGCCACGAAAATGGAGATATATCCGCAATCCGACCCCCAAAATAGGCTAAAATCGCCTAACCGCCAGACTATAATAGCCCCCCTTTGATAATAATTAACCACAGGATTTCAGATAAATACAAGATACTTGAGTCAATTCAAATTATAAAAAAACACGCGAATGGTCTCCATGGAAAATAGCACTAAAGAACAGGAGAAAGCAACATCCAATGTCCCCCAAGCGTAAAACGAACATTCATCGATAATAGTCTCGCGCGCTTGCAGACCTTGCACTGATTAATTAAATAAAAAATATCTTTACTTAAGTCCCGGTCAAACGAGGATGAGAGTTGATGAGAGTTGGCAAGCGAGAGTTTGTCTGAGAGTTTTCTCAACTCTCATGCCCCGGTCAAACGAGGATGAGAGTTGATGAGAGTTGACCATGAGAGTTGACCATAAGAGTTGACAAGAGTTGTAGGATTTACCGCGCGTAGCAGGGAGACTAGGAACGAATTTCGAGGTAAACAAAGTACTAAACTCTCATCAACTCTCATATGCCAACTCTCATGACCGGTCAAACGAGCAAAAACTCTCATCAACTCTCATTAAAATTTGAACCAGCTCAAAGTTGATGAGAGTTGATAAGAGTGCATGAGAGTCGATGAGAGTTGGTGGTCAAACGCGACCGAGATTTGCAACTCTCATGGACTCTCATCAACTCTCATCCTCGTTTGATCGAGCCTTTACGCATTAACTATCTTGTAATAACTATCATTAACTACCTGTCCTCGAGAATGTTACCAAACTCTTCACGTCCCGCCATTTTGTTGCCCCGCGCCCGCGCAAGAGAATCTGATAGCAAGCGGTAATTAAGTGACAGAGAGCCTTTAAATAGCATCTTTACTTACACATAAATGATCTTGTCATAGGATCGGTGCTTACCATTTGAGAGTTGGGACACACGTGATATATTACCCTAGTAACGTCAATAGAAAAAGAGTGCATGAGTCAACACAAAACTCAACAAATGTACCAAAATAGAATATTACAATTTTCTGGTAATTACCCATGAGCCCATGAGGTGACGTCTCACTCAATCAAGGGGGTTTTCATGTACGCTTTCATCTGTTCTTGCTGACGTTGGCAATTTCTCGGAGTCAATTTCCGATGACGGTCGAACTTTTCCATTTAAGGTATATACACATACCACATTTTGAAGAAGGGAGATCCCAAAGCGCCAGGGGATTTGTCCGCGGGGCGTAATATCCGCTGTTGAATATATACTTAAACACTGCCCATTCCAATCAATTTCACACCCCCAAAAAAGTCAGCGTCTCTACAAGTTTGGCAGTAAAGTGAAGCGAGGGCACTTCGATTTGATTTTCCAAGTAGAACACTCGAGAACATAGGATTTATAAAAGTCACTTCGAAACAGTATTCAATTGGTAAGTTATACTCAGTCATAATTCTTACAGTATGATCATATATGAGGCTTGATTTAGAGTCAGCCAATGTTTTGGGGTAGAGTTATATATTTTACTGTTTCGATCCGACGGTATTTCTATTGTTTTCAGGTGATCGAGTTCTGGCTTAAATCGTACATGGTATGATTCTCTTAGTAGTTTAAGACTAGTAATGACAGTTCTATTATATAGCTCTTCATATATAACATATAATTGATCGTATTGAAACATCTTCTGCTTACGACAATCGCACGATCGTCATACGAAGATCACACAGTCATCCATGATATACGACTAGACCAAAGCTGAACTGCTGAGAATAGGTTTGATAACGAAATACTGACGTTTCGAGCAGAGCCCTTCACTTCATCTGCACAGTATTTCGGTTATCAAATCTATGGTCAACTCAGCCGTTCAACACCTTTTCACTTTGATCTACCTTAATAAAAACTGCCTACGCAGCACTCTTACTTTTGATACACTCTTGGATATATACACGAATGTTGTTCAAAAGTGACACAGTAACACCTTAACCTTTAAGTACTGGTTATAGTCATTGTATATACATGTTTTCCTTTTGCCATACATACATGCTTTTGAACATACCTGGCTGTCTATCCTCATATATATATATATATATATATATATATATATATATATATATATATATATATATATATATATATATATATGTCCACCATTTGGCATAAATATTACCTTGGCGGGAAGTACTTACTATTCATTGTCTCACAACATGTATTCGTGTTTTATCTTGTAAACAATAAATTTTTCGTTTTATTTCAACTGAAAAGCATTTTAACAGATCCCTCTGACCGATTGAATATACAGACTTACAGGCATAACATTGCGTATGTGTATTCGTGTATTATAGTCAAACGCGCGGTACTAACCCTTTTAAGCAAATATACTTTTTATATACACTTAGGGATGACTTTATTTAGTATGCCTATAGCCCGAAGACATCACTTATAAAAAAGATTTACAGGTCGTAACTCGTTTTAAATGTTGATTTTTGCGACCCTTGCATGCGCTATACGCAATTCCTACGGCAAAGACCGAAGTCACGGAAGTGGCTCTCCGCTTCTCCCTTCTTCTCTGAACTATATCATTACCTATAGTTGACAAGGACTACTGAGTGTATCGTTCAAGTGATATTCATCCATTTGGCTTTGTTTTTCTTCAGGTTTTTGAGTGGTGCATGTGACTTGCCCTCGCTCGCGCAGTGTTTTCATTTTTCAGATTCCTTCAAAGTTGATTGCAATATAGTGCCAATATTTTCATCTCTGACTGTAGTTAATTTATGGTTCTTGCAAGACAGTGTACTCGCACATTAGCTCATTATCATTAGGTTCGGCGCATGAGAAAAGCGACGTTTGACTTAGGCCTTATACTCAACTAACAGCTTTCGCCGTTTCACGAGTTGACGTCGTCCTGAAGACGTGAAAATGATCTGAAGTCTAAGTTTTATGTAGAACGGGGACGGCGTTGTGTTACTCTTGAAGCTAAAAACTATTCCTCATCTTTGTTGTGTAAGGAAAATTCTATTGTATTAGGGACGTTGTCCTTGACGTTCGCGTTGTATTTGCTTAAGCTCCCTAATTATTACTCCTGAACCTTCGACCTGTCGATTTAGGCCTTAATCAAAGCAAATGCATACTAAAAATAAACGTGGCGTTACCACAACTCCCGGCTTCTATTGCAATAGCGCTCCATCGTGATGACGGCAGGATTGATTTTTGTCCGCTTTTACCACAATTCTTGCAGTCCGAATAATAGATAATGGCTCATTTGCAATCATTTGAAAGTCAATTTTGGCTTGTTTGTCCGCATTTTGGGTTATTAATAGCAGCTCGACGGTACGCTATTTCAGTATCACCGTGCAAACATTCAAATTAAGAATTAATGAAAAAAACTTTACTTTTCGTCGAAAAGTTCTGGATTCCGCGAATATGGTATTGTGTTTATCACAAGAACGGGGTGTGCCTGGACATGCCCGCGCCTTACTTGGAAATCGCAATAAAGAAAAGTCGACGTCAGCGAAACTTGAACGAAACTTGAACTTCAAACTATCTGCAACGACCTTGATATTGGTCGATGATATACATGTACTTAATAGTTAACATTATAACTCGAGAGAAAACAATACTAACTATAGGTTAAAGAAGAATCACACATTAATGGGGCCGCCGTTTATACGAGAGCCGTCAGTTCGCGTCTTATACAAGGCCAGGCGTATCTTCAACTCAAACCTACGTTGAAATCATCTAAAGGCCTGTTCACATGAGGCGAGTTATCTCGGGAAGTAGGGTTATACCTATCCCTCGAGATATCAAGGTTTATTTCCATGTTAAAAAAGTAAAAGTTCAACGCATGTTACAGCGTCTCACCAGCCTTCAGAAGGTTGAGTATGTGTGTTTGAGTCTCGCTTGACAACTCAGAAATATTTTTTGAGTAAATAGCTTGAAGAACACTTACACTCAGTTCTGTGAGTTTTGGTTCACGAAATGTTAGAGAGTGCTCAATACCATATAGATAGAGCAAAATATAAAGCATGAAGTATAGTTACCTTAAAGTCTTCGCTACCAGAGGTTTCACCCTTTAAGTCTTCGCTACCGGAGGTTTCACCCTAAACGGGATCATCAGGCGATGATCCCGTTTAGGGTGAAACCTCTGGTAGCGAAGACTTTAAGGTAACTATACTTCATGCTTATATATATATATATATATATATATATATATATATATATATATATATATATATATATATATATATATATAGTATAAGTAGGCTTACCCCAAAATGTTGAGTGTTGTAACTGTCGGTTTCACGCGGGCGATCTCCAGGCAACTCGCGTGAAACTGACAGTTGCAACACTCAACATTTTGAGGTAAGCCTACTTATACTATATTCGCTCTACCTTTATGGTATTGAGCACTTGCCGACATTCCGTGAACAAAATCACACGTGCTCGTTTCTGCTTGCAGTTTGAGCGCTCTGGCATGGTTTTGATGTCCCACAATTTGTGAGGCACCAACGGTGACTGTAAATAGCAGTTACCTTCATCCTGCTCATCAGCACTACACTGATGAGGCCCGAAAGGCCGAAACGGTACCGTCTGTATGTGTATATATATATATATATATATATATATATATTCCAAACATAATATATAAGACACGTGTCATGACGCTATAATTGTGTTATTAACCCAAGCCGTGATTCTCCACCAATCACAGCTTGGGTTAGGCAACTGTCAATTTATCAGAAAAACTCCTCGATATAATTAATGCGTCTCTTAAAAGATATACGAGATAGTGAGGTGATGTGCGATTACTTGTGACAAGAAAGATTCTGAAAAATCATAGCGAATTTGGAAAGTAAACAGAACTCGGAATTTACTTTGCAATCCCCAAATTTATCAATCATAGAAAAGACTAACAAAAGGCGAGTATATATAATCTAAATCATATCATATCATAAAAAGGCTCGTTCATATATAGTTGTTGCTGTTTAATTCTCGAGGCCATGCCAAACTTAAATATTTGTGTAACCATCTGCCACGACACTGTATAATTTCTCTTAGCAAAACCTAACGAGCGTATACTGAATAACAACAATATGGGAAATGTTACTTTATCCAATCACTCCAGTTTAACGTAACGCTTCTTTTGGAGTGGACAACTTAAAACAGAAGCTGAATTTCATTGAAAATATAGCGTCGCCCGTGAAGTCGGCCAATGATTCTAATCTTATTGTCTTTATTGTTAACGGTTTATACTTGAGACATAAACGTCTTCGTTACTTATAATAAATGTCAAAAAGACTCAAACACTCATTGTATGTACATGTTCTATATATATATAATTCCTTAAAGCTGTCAACCTTACAGTATATGTTCAGCTCGCTATTTTGGCTTTGTAAAGTGAATTGTTTTGTTTTTCAAACCACGCGTAGACCGATTTATGCGTTGCTTCGTTAGAAAACAATTACTTTCTTTTCACGCTATATTTGTGGTGAAGAGATTTGGCTTACCATTAGCGATAACAAAGTAATTTGAATTTATATTTCTAGTTCGTCTTACCGCACTTCGAGAAAGCGTTTCGTTATCTCAAGTGATCGAAGCTTAACTTCACTCGAAAAATCAGAGTATATATACGAAGATGCATATGAAATAGAAGAAACGAATTTGTCCTTCGTATACTCGTAAACACGCTTACGATAATAAAACAGTTATACCTAAAGACGATACAATACTATAATAGAAAAAAAACAACAAACATTGTAGGCAGATGTTGAATTAAACAAATAAATAATTAATCTCAACGTCAAAGATTACAAACGGTGGTTGTGCTGTATTTATAACAGTCTGAATACAACCCCCATTTCCAAGTAGTAATTTTTCTGTCTTTTATATAATTAAACAATATTTAGTCCTTATGCAGAGTTGGAAAAAGTATTCAACCTTCCTCCGGATGGGTTTTTAAGTTTAACCTTCCTCAAAATATATAGCGATAATTCTGTGTTTTGCAACGTTCATAAATACTGTGTGACTTTTGCAGTACCTTGGTTTTCTATAGGTTTCCTACAATAGCTACTAATAACTGACCGCTGCTGCTGACAGCCACTAAGTGCTGCATAATTGTTGGTTAGCCAATGTTTTGCTGCAAATCGCATTTCTTCTCGACACCTTGCTTGATCAATTGTTAACTTTCTCAGATTACCGAATGTGTTGTTTGACGTGTTTTCACTTTAAACCTTCCTCCGGGTGGTACCCGCATACCCGCAGCTTTCTTCCAACTCTGTCCTGATACTTATTTATTGTGCGGCTTTCGCGTAGACTGCACAACAGTCGTATTTTTGCGTTTGTCTGCCGTACGCACACGTACTATAGCCAACTTTGCCATCTAATAACTCAAAAAGTACATGCTACATCTATTTCATTTTTTGGAAATAGCTAGTTATTTAGATTATGAGCTTTGAATTTGTTCCATCGAAAATTTTCACTTTACAGACACTTAAAGAAAAGAATGAATAGGCTTAAAGACGAAATCACGGGAGACTTAGACACGGTTCTGGCTAGATGGGCGACCAGTCACAGTCAAACTAAAGACGAGTTGGTAATCTTAAGAGGGTATTATAGTGATATCGGAGGGAAGAGCAAGGATGAAGTCATCAATAAAGCTCAAGAAGACCGCGCTCGGCTGGAAAAGAATGTGAAAGAGTAAGTTTAACATCATATAAATAATAAACAATTATTGTATCAAGAATCAGTTTAAGTATATGTTCGAGTGCAGATTCGTGCAGAATCATACAGAATCGTACAGGATCGCACAAAACCATACAGAATCACACAGAATCATGCAGAATCGTGCAGAATAATAGAGAATCATACAAAATTATGCAGAATCATACAGAATCATACAGAATCACACAGAACCATACAGAATCATGCAGAATCATGGCCGAAAATCATACAGAATCATACATGATCATGCAGAATCATACAGAATCATACAGAATCACACAGAATAATACAGAATCATACAAAATCATACAGAATCACACAGAGCCATACAGAATCATGCAGAATTACGCAGAATCATACAGAATCATGCAGAATCATACAAAATCACATAGAATCATACAAAATCATACAAAATCATACAGAATCGCACAGAATTATACAGCTATAGGGTAGAGTAGAACAGAGTAGATAGAATACAGTGTCCTAGTGACAGACTTACTTTTGCTTAGTTAGATGGCAAGCCTTTCAGAAGAAAATACTACTTTAAAAGGTTTAAATGACCTTTAAACATTTTCTAACTTTAGACACAAAGAAATTGCCGGCACAGCCAGAAATTCCGCCCGTGACCTGAGAACTCAGGTAGGATCTAGCGAAGATCACGTAGCAAATATGAAGAAATACGGAAGACCAGCAGCCATTGGATTTACACTACTGGGTGCTCTCATCGGGCTGGGACTGGGATTAAAGGTGCCAGGACTCGGTCAAGTCGTAGCTGTCGTTGTCGCCGTGGTCATAGGGATAGTTTGTTTCGGCTTCTTTGCCTTCACGTTGTACATCTTCATGAGCAGGCGTGCTCAAAAGCGGGAGAGACTGTGGAAAAGAGCGGAGCAAGACAACCAACAGGGACTGGGGCTAGAAGCGATTGTAGTACCAAAAAGAACGCGCCTGAAAGACATCTCGGACAAACTAAACGACATCGAAGAAAACAACTTCAGCTGGAGCATCGAAGAATTGTTGAAGGCAATAACGAAGTACTTCGATGCAAATTAATTAAAAGAACAGTCGTTATGCACTTGTAGGCGAAATTAATAAGCCGCCCAAAAAAGAACTTGAAATTTGAAACTTTTGAAATTACTACATTATTAGTTCATAATTGTCAAGTTGTAATTTCTTATACTATTTTGTATTGTATTTTGTTTCGCTATTTGTTCCTAATTTGCTTAGTTCAAGTCCTTTTGGGAAACACAAATGCCTACGTTGACGTCATCCGCATTATCATTTTGGAAATTTGAACTTACTCACAAGCTCTCATTTTATGTTTTCCTTTTGTCCTGATTTTGGAAATTTATTCAAGTCGTTAACTTGTTACTAACAATTCATTTTTTTAAACAACTAAAGACAATTCATTAAGTAGAGTAGTCCCAAAGGCGTATATAGTCAAGACACATTTCTTTAGAGAATAATTAATGCATCTATTAATGTCTTAATATTAGCTTTTTGCACCATTGTAAAAGCGTCAACACTCCGTCGAATGCTCCTGTATACTACAATTATGATTATTATTAGACTTAAGTTATTGCTTTAAGTTTCAAACGTAATTATCTTTTAATAATTGTTATTCCCAGAATTCTTAAAATTAAAATATTTGTACTGTGTTGAATTTTTGTATTTATCAACCAACTAATCAATTAATCAACCAACCAACCAATCAACTAACTAACTAATTAACTAACTAACTAACTAACTAACTAACTAACTAACTAACTAACTAACTAACTAACTAACTAACTAACTAACTAACTAACTAACTAACTAACTAACTAACTAACTAACTAACTAACTAACTAATCAATTAACCAATCAACCAACTACTCAATTAACCAATCAACCAACTAACTAATCAATTAACCAACTAACTAAACAATTAACCAACCAACCAACCAACCAACCAACCAACCAACCAACCAACCAACCAACCAACCAACCAACCAACCAACGACTAATCCAATTAATCGATCAATTAACCAAGCAATCGACCAACCAACTAATCAACTAATCAATTAACCAATCAACCAACTAACCAACTAATCAATTAACCAACCAACTAATCAACTAACTAATCAATTAACCAATCAACCAACTAATCAATTAACCAACCAACCAACCAACCAACCAACCAACCAACCAACCAACCAATTAATCAATTAGTTATTCAATCAATCAATCAATCAATCAATCAATCAACCAACCAACCAACCAATCAATTAATCAATCAATTATTCAATCAACCAAGCAATCAGCTACCGATCACGTGAGTGAAAACGATCCATTCTTAGGTTATTGTTGGAGGGGAATTGTTTTACAATCGTATCTTTATTATGGAATTTTTAACTTCTTTTCCATTGACTATTGGTGGCTTAAGCTCGATAGAATCTTGAATTCCGTTTTAAAACCAGTAACAAATGGCATAAGTAATTGTAAAACGAAATGGCCAATTGACGTTACTGGTGCCAAGCCACAGGTGAGGATGCCATTCCCCTGATCAGAGGTAACCATGACATCCCCGCCACAGCACACCTCCAGGCACCAGTCACTGTCAAAGCAGTGGAAATATATACTTATCTTGCATTTTATTACGAGTGGGTGGGTCAACAGAGTGCAAGGCGAGAAATCCCATGCAAGTATCTACTAAATATATAGCGCGCACAAAACCAATCAAGCTCGCACCACCCCCATATATTTTTTACCTTGCCTAAATTACATTTAGCCTCATTCAATATTATGTTCCTTTCAAAGCTGAGTAAATAATTTTTCGAATAAGTATATAAACAAAACCAACGTTCGGATCCCAACAGAACTTTATAGAATTACAAAAGAAATTTTATTAAAAAATATTATACAACTTTTCTTCACGACTTTCAGACCATGCACATCTAAAACTATATACCTATAGTACTCTGAAGTCTTTTGAAAATAGTATTAACTGAAATAGGATTTCAAGTTTATACCAACGTGTTACTCCGAGTGACGAACCATACCGGACAAGTAGAGAAAACTCTACTTGGCCCGGGTTGGGATTCGAACCCACGACCTTCGGTTTACTAGTCCGAAACAGACTACACCTTTTTCAGGTCAAATTCAGAAACTTCCAAACGAATTTCAGACACTTCCAAATGATATTCAAATTTTCCAAATGATATTCAGACATTTTCAAATGAATTTCAGACATTTCCAAATGATATTCAGACATTTCCAAAATGAAGCGAGAGGCTAAAGTTCGCTTGAACAGTAAATAGTTCGGATCAGCTGAGGGAACACATATACCTTTTTTGCCCTGCATTACTCAATAAAAAACATTCAATTGCACTCGTTGAAATAACAACATCACTTTATTATTAGCGCGAAACGACATTCAATACCGCTTCTGTAACATATCAATAGCATTGATTACATAAAGTGCTATTTTTATTTCAATAAGTGCACTTGAATGTTTTTTATTGAGTAATGCAGGGCAAAAAAGGTATATGTGTTCCCTCAGCTGATCCGAACTATTTACTGAGCAAGCCTCTCGCTGGAAATGTCTGAATATCATTTGGAAATGTCTGAAATTCATTTGGAAAATCTGAATATCATTTGGAAATTTCTGAAATTCACTTGAATTATCTGAAATTCACTTGGAAAGTTCTGAAATTGATCTGAATTATCTGAAGTTCGTTTGGAAGTTTCTGAATTTGACCTGAAAAAGGTGTAGTTTCTGCGATATCTAGACAACGTGCAGTCTTCAATTCATCCATCTCAAACTCATTAATAATTCATGAGGAAAACACAAAGGAAATCAGTACCGTGTCGGTGGTTTGGATATCGGAGGAAGAAATTACATAAATTAAGCAAACTTTTACCCCGATTTTCTCTTAAAATACTGATTTGTTTGAGATGCTATATCATATACGGAGGAGTGTTTCATCAGGATATCCAAACACTTCGAAGTTTGTTCAAAAACTTCGGCTTCGCCAGGCCCGGATTTACCAATTTTGGCCTTACAGGCTAAGTGTGACGACACATATCTAGGGGTGTCCGGGGGCATGCCCAACCGGAAATTTTTTGAATTTGGGGTCTCTGAAACAGCATTTCCCGCATTTTGAGGACACTTTTGAACAAGAAATAAAGGTCTGAAATCCCATTTTTTAACATTTTTTTTAAAACGTGGGCCGTCCAAGTTGTGTAAGGCTATCGGTAAATCCGGGCCTGGGCTTCGCCTCGCTTTTCAACAAACGTCTCAGTGTTTGGATATCCTGATGAAACACTCCTCCTCGGATGATATATTACATGACGATGTATGAAGACTGTTGTCTTCATGCATGAAAATTGCACGTTGTCTAGATATCAAAGAAACTATAGTCTGTTTCGAAATATAAAATAGGCTATGTACTAGCCTAGTTTCTAAGGCTTTCGTTTAGGTCATGAGCTTGGCCGCGTAGTCGGTTTGGGTTCTTGGGAAGACTGGGGAGAGGCTGGAAACGAGAAGGCCTAGTAACATTCGCAAAAAGGTTCTGCCCAGAATCGTTCTGGCCCTTCGAGTGTTCCTGGGATCTAGCGTAGCGACATAAAAAGCATAAGGATGTCTGCGAAGATTTTACCAAAGACCTTGGCAATCGAAAGAAGGAAATTGTGGAATATATTCCAAGTGGAGCTCGAAATGAAAATTTAACTGTTTAACTTTCAACTTTTGGCGGTTGCAGATGGAAAGCTAGTGATAAGAAAGCTAGGCCAGTGAACCTTCGTCGATCCGAGGTGAGTAGGCTTGTATTATTTTATGCAGATGGAAATAGTAAGTGTCGGGAAATACTTAGGACGCCATAACATCACAATTCTTCCTCAATAAACAACTGAGCTGCAGAGTGAAAGTGTTTACGAATTTTGCTAGGCCTTCCCCAGCGGGTCCGTTCGGATCACTTCCGAAACGTGTCAACCGGGGAAGGCCTAGAAATTAGGCTAGGCTATGTACTATCATTCGACCTTCAGCTCCCAACTTGACCTGTAGCTCAGTTGGTAGAGCATCGGACTAGTAAACCGAAGGTCGCGGGTTCGATCCCAGCTGGGCCAAGTAGAGTTTTCTCTACTTGTCCAGTATGGTTCGTCACTCGGAGTAACACTTTATTATTAATCTCCACCCGAGTTCACTGTACCATAATAATCATTCAAGTTTCGTTTATGACAGACAATATATATAATATACTTTTGCTTTTTTGTCTTCTAACTGGAAAGTTCGATATATATAATATTACTATTATTCGTAAAAAATTTTGTTTACTTCAATTTAAATAAGTGTTCTTTCTCTTTTTCTGTTCAAGTATATAGACCGATTACAAAATTGAAATTTTTTTTTGGATATATACAACACGAAAATTATTTTCTTTCTATATCTATTTTAGATTTTTCGTATTTCATCTTACCCTGCGAGCGTAGCCTTCTTTTCCTTATTTCTTCGCTGAGAGAGAGGAAGAAAAGAAAGCTCTGCTGTATTCGTGTTTGGCTTCGTCCAAGATTTAGGACGAAGTAACCCGGTTAAGACCCGTTTAATCGGTTCTTGTTTTGTTTTGTTTTGTTTTGTTTCGTTTTGTTTTGTTTTGTTTTGTTTTGTTTTGTTTTGTTTTGTTTTGTTTTGTTTTGTTTTGTTTTGTTTTGTTTTGTTTTGTTTTGTTTTGTTTTGTTTTGTTTTGTTTTGTTTTGTTTTGTTTTGTTTTGTTTTGTTTTGTTTTGTTTTCTGCTCTGATTTGATCTGGGTTTGAGATTGTAATCAAGCAATTGACATGCACGCGCAATTAGCCATTTCCCAAAAGAGCAGAGTACTGGGTTCGAGTTGAGACCGCAAAGCATGTTGGGGTCGTTTGGACAGCAGTGGCTGCAATAGGCGAGTTTCAGGGTATTGCGCCTGCTTCAATTTTGCAAAGGAATTGGTGGGCTCTTGGCGGGCTCCCCACAAAGTAAGCAATGGCAAACAGACTTGCTATAGCGAGCCAACAACAGCAGAATAACAGTGTTAAACATCCAGAAACTGTATCTACACTTTGTTGATTTTAAACAGTATGTTTACTTTGAGTGGAGCTTGCCAGTTTCTTTGAAAAATGATGCACACGCAACACCCTGAAACTCGCCTATGCAAATGAGCTGTTGGAGTGTTGGTGTCCTTTAATTTATACGCCGATTGCAAATATGGCGCCGGTTGCACGAAAGCGAGGCTTTTCGGTGACAACCGTTGCTAAGGGCCAAAGCGCTACTATTTCCTTTGTGGAGTCCATGCGCTGGTACGTTTAAGAAGACTATGTAGGACCTACATACGATAAAACGTGGACTCTTCTCTATTTTGAAAGAAGTTTTACCAGGATATGTTTGCTTTTGAGCGCAACAACTTCTCTTCTGATACGTGTATTACGGCCGTACGATTATTGAACCTTGCTCGCAAATATCATGTGTCGAACATTCATTCTATTGAAATTTGCCGTGGAAGCTTTGCATTTCTTACTCGTGGTTTGCCGTATTTAGAACTTGCCGTATATTTTTCGTTTAGTTAAGGTTTTAACTGGTTAATCATGCGCCCAATAATTGTTGCGCTCCTTGCTGCAAGATTGGATATCGTGTCGATTCACATGGGAAGAAGGTCACTTTCCACGGTCTTCCGATAAAGGATCCAACAAGATTGAAGGTGTGTTTTACTATTTTGAAATAACTGCATGTGGTTGTGGCAGACTTACGTTTCCAATTTGTTAAATTCGCCGCGTATAGTAGTGAAATGGTCTGAAATGTACACTTAACTGACACTTCCGGCTGGTCGTTGTCTAATCGTCTCATAAGACGAGGGCATTTCAGTCCTAGTTGGGGTCACAAATAGTCTCTTACGCGACGATTTTCGTTTCGTAGATACTCCCGACCATGGAAATATCGAAGGAACGGCTTCATCTTTAAGTGAGCGGCGACCTGATGTGCTCACACGAAAATCAGTTGGTCTGACGTGTAACGAGCGTATTTTTGTTCGCTCTGTGATTCGAAAATACGGTGAAACATCTGTTCGGATTTTCACGAGCCACGTCTGGAAAAGTGGTATTAAGAAATATCAGACAAACAAATTGGAAAGGTAAGTCTGCCACAACCACATGCAGTGATTTTCAAAATAGTAAAACACATCTTCAATCTTGTCGGATCCTTTAACGGAAGACTGTGAAATGTGACCTTCTTCCCATGTGAATCGACAAGATATCCAATCTTGCAGCACATAGGAACGCAACAATTATTGGGCATGATTAACCAGTTAAAACCTTAACTAAACGAAAAATATACGGCAAGTTCTAAATACGGTAAAACACGAGTAAGAAATGCAAAGCTTCAACGGCAAACTTCAATAGAATGAATGTTCGACACATGATATTTGCAATAAAGGTTCAATAATCGTACGGCCGTAATACACGTATCAGAAGAGGAGTTGTTACGCTCAAAAGCAAACATATCCTGGTAAAACTTCTTTCAAAATAGAGAAGAGTCCACGTTTTATCGTATGTAGGTCCTACATAGTCTTTTTAAACGTACCAGCGCATGAACTCCGCCTTTCAAAACTGTCAACAAAGTCTCATTCACAAAGGAAATAGTAGCGCTTCGGCCCTTAGCAACGGTTGTCACCGAAAAGCCTCGCTTTCGTGCAATCGGCGCCATATTTGCAATCGGCGTATTGAATGAATAATTTCCATATCAACAGAAAGTATTTCACTGATTGAGGAAGACATTCCAGGAGCTAAAATTCCACGGGAATCAGTAGAAGAATGCACTGTTGTCCAGTTAAGAAGATGCCGTGTCGTATCTTGTCTTTTTCTTCGGTGAAGCTATCACATCTTCAACTGAACGTTGTGTGAGTTCTCTTTTAGGTGTCTCATTTATCCAAGGAAATATCGCAGGTAAATGATTACGACTCAATTTTTCTCCTCCTTCGAAGTGAGCCGAACAAACTTGAGTGGCGTGTGACTTCTTAAGTGCTTTGTTCCTTGGAATATGTTCATATGTTTTTCTGTGCTCCTGGTTCTTTGGAATCCTATAATAATGCAGTTGTGCTACATTTCTAAAACTATTCGTGCAGCCTGGAACGCAACAATTATAATGATGAGGCATCGTTTATATTTTATGCTCGCTCTTCAATCTCTGCTGGTATCTTGTCCTTCCAAACGACCCCAACATGCTTTGCGGTCTCAACTTGAACCGAGTACTCTGCTCTTTTGGGAAATGGCTAATGGAAACCTGTCACAAATACAGCATAGCCTTCTTTTCTTCCTCTCTCTCAACGAAGAAATAAGGAAAAGAAGGCTCTGCTCGCAGGACAATTTTACTCGGAGAAGAAGAGCCACCATGCAGCTGATGTAACTGCTTTTATAGCGATACAAATACTCCGCTATGTTGTTCCAGCACAGTGATAGATACCATTAGATTCCATACACAAAAATGATATTAATATAGCTCTTATATAGTACCAAAATCTGTGGTATCAGCGCTCCATCGTAACTATACCAATTAAGAGGTATAAAATACTATAAATCTTCAAAGGCCGCTCATAACACAAATATCATTAGATCCCATATCCACGAATAATATTAATAGTTCTCACAGTACCAAAATCTGTCGCATCAGCGCTCCATGGTAACTATACCAATAGTTATAAATCTTCAAAGGCCGGTCATAACACAGATATCATTAGATTCCACACCCAGGAATGATATAGCTCTTATGACATCAAGATATGTGGTATCAACGGTTCATCGTGACTATACCAAGAGGTATAAATCTTTAAAGGCCGGTCATAACACATGCAGATATCATTAGATTCCATACCCAGGAATGATATAGCTCTTATGGCATCAAGATCTGTGGTATCAACGGTTCATCGTGACTATACCAAGAGGTATAAATCTTCAAAGGACGGTCATAACACAGATATCATTAGATTCCATACCCAGGAATGATATAGCTCTTATGGCATCAAGATCTGTGGTATCAACGGTTCGTTGTAGCTATACCGCGAGGCGTAATCCCTTGATGGGTCATAAGGTTTAACAAACTGATCTTCGGTAACTCTACCGACGTTGTCTGAGACGATATCTTCAAAGTCGTACTCTCCCCACATCCCGTTCTTACTGTGATAAAAATGATAAAACCTCGGAACACGTAAACGTTCGATTTCCATTTGGTATTGTAGAAACCTAACCAAAAAGAAACGCAGATGGACTCAGGTCACGTCCACACTCCACACCAATCCGTTTACAAACGAAAACAGAGACCTCGTCAGACTTACAGGCATAACATTGCGTTATGTGTATTTGTGTATTACTCAAACGCGGGATACTAACCCTTTCAAGCAAATATATTTTTTATTTACACTTACGGATGACTTTATTTAGTATGCCTATAGCCCGAAGACATACTTATAAAAAAGATTTACAGGTCGTAACACGTTTTAAATGTTGATTTTTGCCACCCTTGCATGCGCTACGCAATTCGGTGTGGGCAAAGACCGAAGTCACGGAAGTGGCTCTCCGTTTCTCCCTTCTTCTCTGAACTATATCATTTACCTATAGTTGACAAGGACTACTGAGTGTATCGTTCAAGTGATATTCATCCATTTGGCTTTGTTTTTCTTCAGGTTTTTGAGTGGTGCATGTGACTTGCCCTCGCTCGCGCAGTGTTTTCATTTTTCAGATTCCTTCAAAGTTGATTGCAATTTCATCATCTCTGACTATAGTTAATTTATGGTTCTTGCAAGGCAGTATAATCGCATTTGACAGGACTAGACTAGTTTTTCGAAAGTGTCTTCTAGAATTATCTCAATTTCACGCTCAAAAGCATGATTACTTAATAAGACTGCATGCATGCTCTCTCAGAAATATCATGTTGTAATCACGTCACGAACAAAAGTAACTTTAACAGAAGCAGGAATTTGTGGTAACACCACGCTTAGGGAGCTTACGTAGACTAGTATTGAATACATAACGTATGTTTTCCGACATATACAAAAGCTTATAGTCAGAGTTCTAAAACGATTTTGTCGCATAGTTTGAAGTTAGGCCTAAGTCAAACGTCGTTCTTCTCATGCGCCTAACCTAATGCAAATCAGCATAAACAAAGGATTTAGCTCATTATCATTAGGTTCGGCGCTTGAGAAAAGCGACGTTTGACTTTGGCCTTATACTCAACTAACAGCTTTCGCCGTTTCACGAGATGACGTCGACCTGAAGACGTGAAAATGATCTGAAGTAGTCTGTACGTTTTATGTAGAACGGGGACGGCGTTGTGCTACTCTTGGGGCTAAAAACTATTCCTTATCTTTGTTGTGTAAGGAAAATTCTATTGTATTAGGGACGTTGTCCTTGACGTTCGCGGTGTATTTGCTTAAGCTCCCTAATTATTACTCCTGAACCTTCGACCCGTCGATTTAGGCCTTAATCAAAGCAAATGCATACTAAAAATAAACGTGGTGTTACCACAACTCCCGGCTTCTATTGCAATAGCGCTCCATCGTGATGACGTCAGGATTTATCTTTGTCCGCTTTTACCACAATTCTTGCAGTCCGAACAATAGATAACGGCTCATTTGCAATAATTTGAAAGTCAATTTTGGCTTGTTTGTCCACTTTTTGGGCTATAAATAGCAGCTCGACGGTACGCTATTTCAGTATCACCGTGCAAACATTCAAATTAAGAATTAATGAATAAAACTTTACTTTTCGTCGAAAAGTTCTGGATTCCGCGAATATGGTATTGTGTTTATCACAAGAACGGGGTGTGCCTGGGCATGCCCGCGCCTTACTTGGAAATCGCAATAAAGAAAAGTCGACGTCAGCGAAACTTGAACGAAACTTGAACTTCAAACTATCTGCAACGACCTTGATATTGGTCGATGATATACATGTACTTAATAGTTTACTTAATATTATAACTCGAGAGAAAACAATACTAACTATAGGTTAGAAGAAGAATCACACATTAATGGGGCCGCTGTTTATACGAGAGCCGTCAGTTCGCGTCTTATACAAGGCCAGGCGTAACTTCAACTCAAACCTACGTTGAAATCATAATGCCTGTTCACACGAGGCGAGTTATCTCGGGAAGTAGGGTTATTCCTATCCCCCGAGATATCTCGGTTTATTTCCATGTTAAAAAAGTAAAAGTTCAACGCATGTTACAGCGTCTCACCAGCCTTCAGAAGGTTGAGTATGTGTGTTTGAGTCTCGCTTGACAACTCAGAAATATTTTTTGAGTAAATAGGTTGAAGAACATTTACACTCAGTTCTGTGAGTTTTGGTTCACGAAATGTTAGAGAGTGCTCAATACCATATAGATAGAGCAAAATATAAAGCATGAAGTATAGTTACCTTAAAGTCTTCGCTACCAGAGGTTTCACCCTAAACGGGATCATCAGGCGATGATCCCGTTTAGGGTGAAACCTCTGGTAGCGAAGACTTTAAGGCAGGGGCGGATCCAGGAATTTTTCAGAGTACGTCAAACCCGGAAATATTATTTCTAGGGGGGTCCGGGGGCATGCCCCCCCGGAAATTTTTTAAAATTTGGTTCCCTGAAATGGCATTTCCTGCATTCTGACAAGAATATTTAGAAAAATCTTACAGTTTTAATTTGTGTTTTTTATACAACGTTTTATGATTTTTTAAGGACTTGGCTTTTGGATTTTTTTTATCATTATTGGAGACAACTTTTTAGGACTGTTTTGCTCCATATCAGAGCTCATCATCAGCATGCCTACGAATCACTGTTGTACAGTGAATTCGACATGGACAGCCAAAGCTCCAAAATATTTTGTAAGGTCAATCGCAGCCACTTGCTGCAATCCCTTAGCTGCCAAGCTGTCTGGTTTTGAGGCACCAGATACTCGCCTTAACACATACCTCTATCCAGCCAGTCACTGTCTGATTAGAAGAAGCAATATGAATAGACCATATGCGACATTTCATGGGCATCCTAGTCATCTTAATTCTTAACTACCTAATATTTACCCCTTATTTACTTTGAGTTGTCTGGTTTTGAGGCACCAGATACTCGCCTTAATACCTCTATCCAGCCAAACACTGTCTGATTAGAAGAAGTTTTAGTATCAATAGACCACATGGGACATTTCATGGACATAGAGAAGCTCATCTCTCTACATCATCCCAAGTCATACTCATACTAACTAGTAACTACCAAGTATTTTTTTTCTCTGCCCCCCCCCCCCCCCCCACCCCACCAGAAATATATATATATATACTGCATATATATGTATACTTTATTTCATCACAAGATAATATAGATAGTACAAATAGATATGAAAGAAGAAAATAATAATTTACAGTGATGGGGAATCTACAAGAAAGCAAGATTTGCTTGTTTGGTGTAGATCCCTTTTATTGAAAATAGAACTACATGTAGTATATACATTAATAATTAACAAACTATGGACAATATATACTCCCTCAAGCCCACTACACAATTTGATGTTGCATAATCAGCCCAAGAAGGTATTTACTGTCATATTAAGTAACTTAATAATATAACATTGTTGGTATAGCCTAGAAAATTGCTACTTCACATATATTGTATATATAATAATAATGATGATGAAATAGTATATAAACCTAATTTCTGCCTTTTTTTAATAAATTAATGTTTACCTTTTTTTAAATTTACATTCTGTTGCTATTGATCTAAAATTGTTCCAAACTTTCGGCTACAGTAGCTAAGATGATTTAATTATAATATTCAGTGATGGATTACTTATATTTGTAACACATCTCATTAGGCCATAGGAATGAAAGTATTAGAATACCGTCCACCGCCCGCGTCGGTTCAAAGCCCCGCGCAAAAAATTTCATTATTTATAAAATTTTCATTATTTGCTGAAAGATTCAGGTATTTTAACATAAAACTGGTATAATCAGCCAAATCAGGTTATAATACAAAATTAACGTGTATAAAAAGTTAAAAGTATCACTTCGAAAGATTTGGATATTGAACGTGGGCGCAGAAATGGTGTTTACACGTGTTTTATAACTGATGGCGTTCGTTCGTCCCTCGTGGATATTTTTTGTTGAAATATTTATAATACAAGCTTCAACTCCATTTATAAAAAGGTATGTTTTCTAAATTTGTGTATAGAAGACTGTTTATATTAATGCACTTTTTGTATATGCAACATAAATATATTAAATTTGAATTTTGTTTTGTTCAGGTTAATAATTTGAATATTTAATATATTGAAATTATAAAATGGCTTTGTCTCAAGTTCAAGTGGCAGTACGTATTTGTGAATCGAACCGTATAGTATTGCCATGGAGATTCGTGCAGCTGAATCACTCATCATACAGGTACAACCAGTTATGGGCCGATATCGTTCAAGAGAAACATGGAAAGTTTGATTTTATTGACTTAAAATGCAAACCTACGAGCTACAGCTTCCAAGAAGCAACTGCATTTCCATCTTTTAATATGTCAAAACAAAATGGAATTAAAGGTGATGCACAAAGTGATATATTGGAGATTGTTAATTTCTTTAACATGAGATATTTTTCGATGAGCATTAAACATGATGATAACTGTGAAGTATGCTGTGCTGTTGCTGGTGAAACTGTAAATCCACGTCCTACAGTTGATGCCTTTAAATTGATGATGACTGCTGCTAAAGATGCTGCTGCAGCAGACGTACCTCAAGTGTGTCAAGATCCTAAAAATAGCCTTGATAAATTGAAGAATGCAATTCTTAGATACCTCCAAGAAAAGAACTGTGTTTTCCCTGCCAATTGTGGAAAAGCAGCCAACATGTTTGTTAACAAACTTTCTGACATTGCATATTATCTTGATGGTCAATATTGCAAGATTGAATTAGAAATAAACAAGGCAAACAATTTTCCAGATGTTTTCAAGAGGACATTTAGTGGTTTTAATTGCCCAGAAAAGTCCAAGCATCGCAAACGTCAAATCAGCAACCTCTCGGAGAAGAAGTTGGAGAGTCATGCTATTGGCCTTAGAGAAGTTATGCAGTCCCTACCATTCCTTGATAGTAATCCATGGGCAGAAGTTAAGCAGGAGGTCCTTCAATTTGTTCAAGTTGTTGAACAATATTGTTTGCATCTCAGAGTGAGAAATTCAAGAAACAAAGTGTCACGAGAAACACCCCGAAGTGAAGTTGAAAAGAGAACAAACGCTACGCTGATGAAAATTAACAAGGGCCCAGTCCATCCATCCTTAAGTGAGATTGAAAAGCAGCTTTTAGATGCCCAACTTTATAGCCCAATATCTGTCCGTGAATTTCTTCCCACCTGTGATAGAAGGAGAGTACATGATATTATTGAGGAGCTGAAGCAAAAAGGGCTAAAGTACAAGTGTATTCATTATGCTCACCATATAGGTGGCAGCAAGCAAGCTTTGCACTTTGTATGGAAAATTGATGAAGCTGAATCCGAGGGAGCAACTATTGATAGATGCTTACAAGTGATCAAGCAAATTGAGGCAGAAATACCCGTCTATGAAAGAAGAATAACAAAAAAGCAGTTTATGCAGTCGTTCGGATTTGTTGCCAAGCCAGTCGCCCTTCGTGCTATATTTCGAGAGTTGAAGAGAGATCAGTCTGCCCCAACAAACTTGACTGAAAAGGAGATAGACAATCGCTTTCAATATGCGATGCAGTGTGAAGATGCTGGAATTGTTGTTGATCTGAGAAACCAGTCAACTGACAAGAGAAAGGACACTTTCAAGGAATTTTTCTTAGAAACAGAGCGATACTTGGCAGAAGATATAGGTGTAGCATGTCATGAAAGGCGACACGGTGAACAGTTGTACCTGGCCAAAGCAGTAAGCATCAAAGATCTTCATCAACGAATCAAGGAAAGAGTACCACACGGAACCAATGTGCCATCAGTGAAATGGTTACGTTACCAATTCCAGCCAATTAATCCAAGGGCGAACACAGCTAAGTATTTCAAAGGATTGCTAAATGTAAAGATGATGGTACAAAAGAGACAGGTAAAGTTTTTATCATTACCATTATTTGTAGTAAGTACTACTACTACTGTACCAATACTATAGTAGTAGAAGCGTGGTGTTAGCAGAAGTGGTAGTATATTGTATTTCCCTTTTCTAGATCAGAGTTAATCATGTGGATGCACACTATTGTGCAGCTGCATGGCGGTACATGCGAGAGTTGGCTGTAACCCATAGAGATATGGCAACTTTGGTCAGCATGGACGATAAGCATAAAGTTAAAGTTGGAGAGCCCTTCTATCCATTGGCAGCAGCCGAAAGAGGAAAGCAAGTTATAGTTGGTGCTAATCAAGTCATGGCAGTGGGAGACCATGACTTCAGCAAATCTACTTTGACTCCCTCTGTAAACTTGGTGGTAAGTTACTTATTGTGAAACGTTTTATCAAAGTACAGTATAACCATATTTGATTGATTTGATTGATGACTTCTTATGTTAATTTTGACATCATCTGAGTGTAAATAACTGATGAGGCAACAGACTTATATCATATTCTCTTCATGTTTTACAGATTGATATTCCTCCAACAATTAATGGAAGCTTCTATCGGGGTGATGTTTATGTAGGCTTCAAGCATTCAATCTTACAGCCATCTTCACCTTTACGTCATGCAACTGAGTTGGCAGAAATTCTGAAATTAAGGGAAAGTATGTTAATTGTGGATACACATGATGTTATGATATATTTATAGTGTAATTTAATATTTCCAATTGACAGATGACAAGTTAAACTACAGGAACTATATAATATTTTTCAATTTGTATCTTATTTTTAGATGTCCATCCTGTCCTTCTTCTATACTCTGATGGAGGGCCAGATCACAGATGTACCTACATGTCGGTGAAGCTATCCATGATAGCACTGTTTCAAGCTCTAGACCTTGATATGTTGGTTGCCTTAAGGACAGCTCCCAGCAACTCGTGGGCAAATCCTGTAGAGAGGATAATGAGCATTGTAAATACCGGTCTCCAAGGTGTTGGTCTTATGCGTCAGAAGATGAGTGACAATTTTGAAAAAGCCATAGGTGTGTAGATGTTTCACCTTACAACAAAAATAATAACAAATTCAGATGATTTTTGAAAGAACTGAAATAGGCTTTCACATAACCTAAATTATTACAATAATACATAACTCAGTGACATTAATAAATTTTATCTTTCAGCCAATGCCAAAAGTGTTAAAGATATGAGAGACAAGATAACTACTGCTGACCTCAAGAAAGAGCTTTCCGAATCCTTGTCATTTCCTGTTGATCTCCTGAACAGCCAGATGTCTAGGCTAAGTCTAAAAAGAAAAGTTTCAAGACCTTCAATCCTTCCACAGAAGAAGAAATCAACAATCTCTGGCAACACTGTCTGAAAATTGAAAAGAGATTACAGGTATATTAAGAATGTGTAATATGTACATTTATCTAAAAAGTGGGCAAAGTACTGCATCTTAATATTTTGTTATTTTTTGTGTAGCGTGACCATCTAACTATGAAGGACGTGAAAGACTTTGAATGTCTTAAAGCTTTTCTGAAGCACTGCTGCATTGAAGGACATTATTGCTTTCAGATCAGAAAGTGTGGTGCTGACAAATGCACCATTTGTAGGTTAGAAAACCTCTAAATCATATGCTTATGTGATGCACTAAATGTTGATGTCAAGTTTACTCAATTTTATATAGACCATTACGAGACCAACGGAGCAAAGACGTGGCTAACCTACCTTTCCCAGTTCCAGCTGGTGATGGCCATTATCACCCTTTTCAAGACGTTTACAAGACCACCACTGAAGAGGTATTTTTAAAATAAATATTTATCATGTTTACCAAGTCATGTTCGGCCTTTTATACTACACCACCATGATGATTTTAAGATATATGCACCATGTGTCCTTTTGTATTCTGTTATACTTCTGGTATTCTAATTGCTGGTTGTTTGTTTCTTTTTAATAGAACAGACCAAGTAAAACGTCCAGACCCAAGACTGCCAGGGCAAAACTTCCTTTCTCTCCATCTGTGCAACACGCGAAGAACACAGACGTCATGGTGCAATGCACTGAGTGTGATAAATGGCGGATTGTCTTTGCAAAGAAGAAACTGACCAGGAGACAGAAGGTACAACTGACAGATCTTCTGGAAGATCTTGACTTTACTTGCGGTTTTCAATTCGGTAAGAATTATGTCGTGGATTTTTCCTTAACATTTTTGTCAGCTTTAGATGGGGAAACTTTGTTGTTTGATCACTGACAATATTAGATATATGCTAGTTTTCCAAAGGGGTTTGATACATCTTTAGTAAAATAAGAATGTTCTAAAATGCCAATAATTAAAACTATATTACTTCGATCCAAATTCCCAACCAATTCAATTATCTTATTTCAGATGATGTACTTCTTCCTCATGGCCTTCAAGTTTATATTAAAGACCATGACTGTGAAGACAACATAGAAAAGCTATACTATGCTTGTAACTATGAACCGTGCTGCATCTATTGTGGAGAGTATGTTCATGATGTTGATGAAGGTGATGAGGTGTATCCCCAGTGCCAGAATTGCACCCAGGATCCTGTCAGGAAACGGAAATGATAATGGATTATTGA
>OZ036013.1:4542500-4610000 GCA_964035015.1 Corallium rubrum
ACAACGGAATCATATACTGGTAACAAACAACAAGGTGATTGGTGGGTTTTACCGGTATGACGAGTAACCCATACACCTAGAAACGCAGTCATGCTTCAAGAGGGTCTAAGAAAGCTTCCCGGATATAAATTCTTTGCTTTACCTCGAAATTCATATTTTTCTTTACTTTTGCTAAGTTAGATGACAACCCTTTCAGAAGAAAATACAACTTTAAAAGGTTTAGTTGACCTTTAAACATCTTCTAACTTTAGACACAAAGAAATTGCCGGCACAGCCATAAATTCCGCCCGTGACCTGAGAACTCAGGTAGGATCTAGCGAAGATCACGTAGGAAATATGAAGAAATACGGAAGACCAGCAGCCATTGGATTTACACTACTGGGCGCTCTCATCGGGCTGGGACTGGGATTAAAGGTGCCAGGACTCGGTCAAGTTGTAGCTGTCGTTGTCGCTGTTGTCATAGGGATAGTTATTTTCGGCTTCTTTGCCTTCATGTTGTACATCTTCATGAGCAGGCGTGCTCAAAAGCGGGAGATACTGTGGAAAAGAGTGGAGCAAGACAACCAACAGGGACTGAGGCTAGAAGAGATTGTAGTACCAAAAAGAACGCGCCTGAAAGACATCTCGGACAAACTAAACGACATCGAAGAAGACAATTTCAACTCGGGCAGAAAAGAATTGTCTGTGGCAATAACGGGGTACCTCGATGACAATTAAAAGAACAGCCATTATACATACACGTACTGTATTATGTATATATATATATATATATATATATATATATATATATATATATATATATATATATATATATATATATATATATATGTATATATATATAATCCTAATATTTTGTATTGTTTTTTGTTTCGCTATTTGTGCCTAATTTTACTTAGTTCAGGTCCTTTTGGGAAACACAAATGCCTATACTTTGACGTCATCCTCATTATCAGTTTGGAAATAGCAGAAAATCGAACTAATTTGAACTTGAACTTTTGTTTTTGTCCTAACTATTTTCGAAATTTATTCAAGTCGTTAACTTGTTAATAACAATTCATTTTTTTAAACAACTAAAGACAGTTCATTAAGTAGAGTAGTCCCAAAGGCCTAGTCAAGACACATTTCTTTAGAGAATAATTTATGTGGTTGTATAACATTAATGTATCTATTAATGTCTTAATATTAGATTTTTGCACCATTGTAAAAGCGTCAACACTCCGTCGAATGCTCCTGTATATTACTATTATGATTATTATTAGACTTAAGTTATTGCTTTAAGTTTCAAACCTAATTATCTTTTAATAATTGTTATTCCCAGAATTCTTGAATTTAAAATTATTTGTACTGTGTTGAATTTTTGTATTTATCAACCAACTAATCAATTAACCAACCAACCAACCAACCAACCAACCAACCAACCAACCAACCAACCAACCAACCAACCAACCAACCAACCAACCAACCAACCAACCAACCAACCAACCAACCAACCAACCAATTAACTAACTAATCAATTAACCAATCAACAAACTAACTAATCAACAAACTAACTAATCAATTAACCAACTAACTAAATAACCAACCAACTAACAACTCAATTAACCAAGCAATCAATCAATCAATCAATCAACCAACCAACCAACCAACCAACCAACCAACCAACCAACCAACCAACCAACCAACAAACTAATCATTTAACCAACCAACCAACTAATCAATTAATCAATCAATCAACCAACCAACCAACAAACTAATCAATTAACCAATCAACCAACTAATCAATTAACCAACCAACCAACCAACCAACCAACCAACCAACCAACCAACCAACCAACCAACCAACCAACCAACCAACCAACCAATCAATCAATCAATTAAGCAAGCAAGCAAGCAAGCAAGCAAGCAAGCAAGCAAGCAAGCAAGCAAGCAAGCAAGCAAGCAAGCAAGCAAGCAAGCAAGCAAGCAAGCAAGCAAGCAAGCAAGCAAGCAAGCAAGCAAGCAAGCAAGCAAGCAAGCAAGCAAGCAAGCAAGCAAGCAAGCAAGCAAGCAAGCAAGCAAGCAAGGAAGCAAGCAAGCAAGCAAGCAAGCAAGCAAGCAAACAAACAAACAAACAAACAAGCAATCAGCTACCGCGATCACGTGAGTGAAAACAATCCATTCTTAGGTTATTGTTGGAGGGGAATTGTGTTACAATCGTATCTTTTTTATCGAATATTTAACTTCTTTTCCATTGACTGTTGGTGGCTTAAGCTCGATAGAATCTTGAATTCCGTTTTAAAACCAGTCACAAATGGCATAAATAATTGTAAAACAAAATAACCAATTGACGTTACTGGTGCCAAGCCATAACCATGACATTCCCGCCACAGCCCACCTCCAGGCACCAGTCACTGTCAAAGTAGTGGAAATATATACTTATCTTGCATTCTATTACGAGTGGGTGGGTCAACAGAGCGAAAAGCGAGAAATCCCATACAAGTATCTACCAAATAGATAGCGCGCACAGAACCCACATATTTTTTACATTTAGCCTTATTAAATATTATGTTCCTTTCAAAGTTGAGTAAATAATTTTTCGAATAAGTATATAAACAAAACCGACGTTCGGATCCCAACAGAACTTTATAGAATTACAAAAGAAATTTTATTAAAAAATATTATACAACTTTTCTTCACGACTTTCAGACCATGCACATCTAAAACTATATACCTATAGGCTTGTACTCTGAAGTATTTTGAAAATAGTATTAACTGAAATAGGATTTCAAATAGATTCGTCAGTTTATAATAATAATGTGTTACTCCGAGTGACGAAACAGTAGAGAATATTCTACTTGGCCCGGCTGGGATTCGAACCCGTGACCTTCGGTATACTAGTCCGATGCTCTACCAACTGAGCTACAGGTCAAGTTGGGAGCTGAAGGTCGAGTGATAGGACATAGGCTATTTGATATTTTGAAACAGACTATAGTTTCTTCAAATCTAGACAACACGCAGTCTTCATACATGACGATGTATGAAGTTTGTTGTCTTCATGTACACACGTAAAAACGTACAGTCTGATCAGCTCTGATATCAGATCTGTTCAGAGAAATGTAGCGACCCTTGATACAACCTGACAGCTACAGAATGTACCAGCGCTGATGTATAAACATTTAGTTAGAATTTCTAACAGACTGCGACAGTTCCGTAGACAACATACCTGTTCAGTCTGTTATATCAAACTGATACAGCACTGACCGTGTCAGGCTGATACAGTTTGGCAGAATCTGTTCTGAACAGTCTGTTGTAGCTGCAGGTATGATACAGATATGATATCACAAGTGTATCATAGCTGATGCTGCAACAGGCTCTATCAGGGGTCGCTACATTTTTCTGAACAGATCTGACATCATTCTGCATCAGGTCTGACATAGAGTGTGCGTTTTTGCGTGTGTAGTTTGTTTCGAAATATCAAATAGCCTATGTACTATCATTCGACCTTCAGCTCCCAACTTGACCTGTAGCTCAGTTCATAGAGCATCGGACTAGTAAACTGAAGGTCGCGGGTTGGAATCCCAGCCGGGCCAAGTAGAGTTTTCTCTACTTGTCCGGTATGGTTCATCACTCGGAGTAACACCTTATTATTATCCTCCACCCGAGTTCACTATCCCATAATAATCATTCGAGTTTCGTTTATGACAGACAAGATATAATATACTAATATGCTTTTTTGTCTTCTAACTGGAAAGTTCGATATATATATAATATTACTATTATTCGTAAAAAAATTTGTTTACTTCAATTTAAATAAGTGTTCTTTCTCTTTTTCTGTCCAAGTATATATACCGATTACAAAATTGAAATTTTTTTTTGTGGATATATACAACACGAAAATTATTTTCTTTCTATATCTATTTTAGATTTTTCGTATTTCATCTTACCCTGCGAGCGGATCCTTTCTTTTCCTTATTTCTTCGCTGAGAGAGAGGGAGAAAAGAAAGCTCTGCTGTATTCGTGTTTGGCTTTGTCCAAGATTTAGGACGAAGTAACCCGTTTAAAGTGGCTTCCTAGAGTTTTAGTTTTTTCATGGCTTGTTACGTTCAGTCATAGTCTATGGTTATTACTGTCTTTAAAATAACTATTACTTATTATATGGCAAGCGTCACTTCCGGTGAAATAGCGCGCTGTGATTGGCTTAGAAACATTTTTAGCGGTCCATTACTTTCCCGTAATGGGGACCAGCGGTCCATTACGGAAAAAACCCCAACAAATTTCTTATCAGCCATTTTGTTTGCAACTAAACAACGAAAGAAAACCGCAAGAATTTTGTGAATTCAACAACCTGAGGACTAAATTATGTATGATTGGGACGAGAGCAATCTGGAAGCGAGTTTAGGAGTCCGAAAGCGACAACAAAAGCAACAACATTGAAAACGATGAGTTTATGTCACACGCTCGAGGTCACACTAAACTGACTAAAGTACGTATCATGACAAGGTATAAATGTAAGGTTTGTTGTTTCAAAATGCCATATAATAAACTTTTTATTAACCTCGCTTGCTCGGTCTTTACAGAGAAATATCAGACCTCGGTCTTTGTGTACCAAAAAGACCTCGGTCCGATATTTCTCTGTAAAGACCTCGCGTTCGGTTAATAAGAAGTTAATAATTATTCTGTATACTGAACTGCAGAAGGAGAACCACAAGTATGAAGTATTTATTAAATAATGCTAATATCTGCTGTTACCATGGTAATAATGGCGTTTGAAATTTGTCAAATTTTCACGGTTTTCGTCTATTTAGACGCATATCTCCAGTTCGGTTAAAATTTCTAAAAATTGTCATCTGGTCCGTTTTTTTCCATTTAGAACACTACAGCAAAATATTAGGGGAAGTTGTCAAGACAGATTTTTCGCTATAATCTTAATGGATTAAAAAGAGTTCTGTCTTATGAATTTTTTTTAAAAACTAAGTATGTTGTTTAAAGTTTTCCTATTTCCTTATGCGCAAAATTTTAAAAAATTTTACCGAAGCAAACGTGTGATATTTGAGCATTTGTATATCGCTCGGACGGCTGCTGACGTGACAGAATATCAACTAGACAAGATTGCTATTTACGCATGTGCCGACGTCATACTCGGTACCAGTCCTTTCTTAAAATTACCGTAGCGAGCCACCTTAAACGGTTCTTGTTTTGTTTTGTTTTGTTTTGTTTTGTTTTGTTTTGTTTTGTTTTGTTTTGTTTTGTTTTGTTTTGTTTTGTTTTGTTTTGTTTTGTTTTGTTCTGTTTTGTTTTGTTTTGTTTTGTTTTGTGCTCTGATTGGGACTGGGCTCGAGATTGTAACCAAGCAACTGACATGCATGCGCAATGTAAAACCAGACAATTTTACTCGGAGAAGAAGAGCCACCATATGATATTAATATAGCTCTTATATAGTACCAAAATCTGTGGTATCAGCGCTCCATCCTAACTACACCAATTAAGAGGTTTAAATCGTCAAAGGCCAGTCATAACACAGATATCATTAGATCCCATATCCAGGAATAATATTAATAGCTCTCACAGTACCAAAATCTGTCGTATCAGCGCTCCATCGTAACTATCCAGTTATAAATCTTCAAAGGCCGGTCATAACACAGATATCATTAGATCCCATACCCAGGAATGATATAGCTCTTATGGCATCAAGATCTGTGGTATCAACGGTTCATCGCGACTGTACCAAGAGGTATAAATCTTCAAAAGGCCAGTCATAACACAGATATCATTAGATCCCATATCCAATTAATATAGCTCTTATGTTACCAAAATCTGTGGTATCAGTGCTCCATATAAATCTTCAAAGGCCGGTCATAACACAAATATTATTAGATTCCATACCCAGGAATGATATAGCTCTTATGGCATCAAGATCTGTGGTATCAACGGTTCATTGTAGCTATACCGCGAGGCGTAATCCCTTGATGGGTCATAAGGTTTAACAAACTGATCTTCGGTAACTCTACCGACGTTGTCTGAGACGATATCTTCGAAGTCGTACTCTCCCCACATCCCGTTCTTACTGTGATAAAAATGATAAAACCTCGGAACACGTAAACGTTCGATTTCCATTTGGTATTGTAAAAACCTAACCAAAAAGAAACGCAGATGGACTCAGACCATCTCCACACTCCACACTATCCGTTTTCAAACGAAAACGAAGACCTCGTCTCGAAAAAGTATCAAAAGTTTTCCGTCCATACTATCGTTTTCGAATCGTTTTTGCCATCCTCATTAAAACGCCGAAACGACCATGAACAAAGGCCGTGGGTGACTGGAACCCAGATCACATGATCGTCGTGACGTCAGCGCTTTCTCCGTCCACAGTGGTGCAGAAAAACGGCGTCTTCGAATGTCCCCACTCTGGAGAGCGTTTTCGAAACCTTTCGTTTTTGATCACCGAAGACGCTGGATAGACGCTGGATTAGTGTGGACGAAAGGCCTAACCCTAGCAAAAAGTCTCCGTTTTCGTTTGAAAACGGATTAGTGTGGACATGGCCTCAGTGCACGTATACTCTTCAAATTATACGTTTCGTTCTCATCTCGGAGTTTAAACATCATTATTATACAATACTGATACAATGTCGACTGTAACTGGCTAAAAACCTACAGACAATTCTTGATGTCTTGCCACCTACAAAATATCAAAAATTATCTGTAGCTATGACGCGCTGGCCAGCGGTTTGAACAAAACAAACATGGCGGCCGTCCTTAGGAGTGAAGATCAGAAGCGGATTAATCCGGCGGATTTGGCACGTTTTGTTGACGCTAAAACCACCAAGAAAAAACAAGCGAGCTATACATACAGATGTTAGAGTTTAAAGCAGTGTTTGAAAGAGAAAATTGTATTTGAAAGCGACAAAAGTTAGCGAACTTCGAACTGAAGACAGTATGAATATTTACTATTTTTACCTAACTTTGTAAAAAACTTTGTAAAGGCTTCTACATTTATAATTGTATAATAAAACAATTATTGAATTCGGTTATCGCATGATATCAAGAATTATCAGGCCTCTGTTTGTGTTATCCGCCTTCTGATAAGAACGCTTGAATTTAGCAGATAAGAGAAGAAATGAAACGGAGTAAATAAATACTAGAAAGAAAGAATAAACTACAAGGAAATTTTAAAAAGCAATTGCCAATGAGGTACCTGTCTACCATTTCCCAGTCTTCCCCGCCCCATTTTGTTTTAAACTCCTCGTGATTCATGCCACCAATGCGATCAAAATCTGATTTATAAATGGCGAACAATCCAAAGCCCATTGTCTCCCATTCTCCTACGAAAAAAACAACAACCAACAAGTGCAATATGAAACATGCAATTAACCCTTCGCTGACTTTCCGAGAGGTCTCTCTTTGACGAGGAAAATTCTCGAACGTTATATGCAACAACCAGGCCGCCGAGGGGAGGGGGGGGGGGAGGGGGGCAACAACAACGCGAGTGAAAAGGTTAACCCTTTGAGGCCAGGACGTCTCTTTGTGCTGAATAAAATCGTCTGGCATTAGCCAGAATAAAATACTAAAGACTCGTCTTCAGGCTTCAAAGGATTAAAGAGATATATAGGATCTCTCCCTGTGCTGAATAAAATCGTCTGGCGTTAGCCAGAATAAAATACTAAAGACTCGTCTTCAGGCTTCAAAGGGTTAAAGAGATAAGTTTATCACTTTGAAGCCCGGACCTCATATTGCGTCGAATAAAATCGTTTGGCGTTAGCCAGATAACATACTAAAGACTCGTCGTCAGGCTTCAAAGGGTTAAAGAGATATGTTTTAACCCTTTGAAGCATGGTCCTCTCCTTGTGCTGAATAAAATCGTCTGGCGTTAGCCAGAATAAAAGACTAAAGACTCGTCTTCAGGCTTCAAAGCGTTAAAGAGATAGGTTTTAACACTTTGAGTCCTGGACCTCTCCCAGTGCTGAATAAAATCGTCTGGCGTTAGCCAGAATAAAATACTAAAGACTCGTCTTCAGGCTTCAAAAGGTTAACAGTGTTTGGACGTTCACGCATTGCTAGAAGCAAAGTTAAAATATTAAACATGAATGCTAAGAACGCCTATATACGATATTAGACGGACCAAAACTGAATCGGAAAAAGAAGTCATGGAACAATCCCCTTACCATACGGTAGAGATGGCGTGAAGCCACATTCCAGACGCATTACCATGGGAGAAAATGCCATTTTCCCTTGAACACAATGCTGCAATAGATAGTACTAACATAAGAAGACTCATTGAAAGGCTGGCTGTCTGTCTGTCTGTCTGTCTGTCTGTCTGTCTGTCTGTCTGTCTGTCTGTCTGTCTGTCTGTCTGTCTGTCTGTCTGTCTGTCTGTCTGTCTGTCTGTCTGTCTGTCTGTCTGTCTGTCTGTCTGATTGCATGTTTCTGTCTGTCTCTCTGTGTGTTTGTCTGTCTCTTCTGTATGTCCAAACAGTGAAATAAAAGTAGCGTGCTGCGTAGGGAGTGTTGGAACAGCAATCGAAATATAGTGAGGTTGGATATACCGCCGAACAGAAAACGTAGGAGTCTAACGTTTCGAGCGAAGGCCCTTCGTCAGAGAGAAACGTCCTCTGTATGTCTATTTCTTTGTTTATGATCGTTCCTTTGTTATGTAGACGTCCGTAGACAGTCTGTCTGTCTGTCTGTCTGTCTGTCTGTCTGTCTGTCTGTCTGTCTGTCTGTCTGTCTGTCTGTCTGTCTGTCTGTCTGTCTGTCTAACTGACTACTTGACTGAAACTGACTGACCGACTGACTGACTGACCGACCGACCGACCGACTGACCGACTGACTGGCTGGCTGACCGACTGACCGACTGACCGGCTGATCGACTGACTGACTGACCGACCGACCGACCGACCGACCGACCGACCGACCGACCGACCGACCGACCGACCGACCGACCGACCGACCGACCGACCGACCGACCGACCGACCGACCGACCGACCGACCGACCGACCGACCGACCGACCGACCGACCGACCGACCGACCGACCGACCGACCGACCGACCGACCGACCGACCGACCGACCGACCGACCGACCGACCGACCGACCGACCGACCGACCGACCGACCGACCGACCGACCGACCGACCGACCGACCGACCGACCGACCGACCGACCGACCGACCGACCGACCGACCGACCGACCGACCGACCGACCGACCGACCGACCGACCGACCGACCGACCGACCGACCGACCGACCGACCGACCGACCGACCGACCGACCGACCGACCGACCGACCGACCGACCGACCGACCGACCGACCGACCGACCGACCGACCGACCGACCGACCGACCGACCGACCGACCGACCGACCGACCGACCGACCGACCGACCGACCGACCGACCGACCGACCGACCGACCGACCGACCGACCGACCGACCGACTGACCGACTGACCGACTGACTGACTGACTGACTGACTGACTGACTGACCGGCTGACCGGCTGACCGACTGACCGACTGACATACCTTTCGTATAATTTCTATCATATTATTTGGAATCTCTAGATGCAGGTCACATGTAAATATAATATCGTTGGGATTCTAAAAACAAATAAAAGAGAAGCCATGAAGTCAATCCTAATTATTTAGTACAGTAACTGGAGTGTCATGTTTCCCTAAATGAAGTCGGAGTTAAAAAATTCAAAAACAAACCTTCACTGCATCTGCTCCTGTCTGGATTCCTAGGGCCCTCTGAAAAGAGCCGTTGACTTTCAACAATTGATATCTATACGCATAATTATAGAAAGTTCGTTACGTGTCTGATAAGATTGGAATGTAACAAAGTCCAGCCTGACAAAGCCTATTAGCTCAATGTTTTAATTAAGTCAGAAGTTCGTGAGCGAGGGGCTGACTTGGGAGAGTGTGAACAAGAGCGCTAGCGTCCAAGTGAATTTGAGTGTCGGCGTGTCGGAGTAAGTGAGGGAGTGAGGGTCAGTGCGAGTGTAAGCGAGGGAGTGAATGTGAGTCATGAGTGTCAGGGGAAGAATGAGTGAGGGAAGGGGTGGAAGTGAGTGCATGTGGGCGTCAGTACAAAGGTAAGCGTGAGTGAGAGTTATGTGTGAGTGTGAGTGTGAGTGTGAGTGTGAGTGTGAGTGTGAGTGTGAGTGTGAGTGTGAGTGTGAGTGTCAAAAGTTGGTGTTGAGTGTCAGTCTTAGCGTGAGAGTTGGGATAGCTGCGAGGGTTAGAGTTGGGGTGAGTGTGAGGGTTGAGTTAGGGTCAGCGTCATTGTGAGGGAGAGTGTGAGCTAGCAAGAGCGTGCGAGTGCGAATGTGAATGAATGTAAGCGTGTGTCAGTGTCAGTGTCAGTGTCAGTGTGAGCGTGAGTCAGTGTAAGTGTGTGTTGAGTGTAAGTGAAGGTGAGTGTCGGGGTGAGAGTGAGGGTAAGTGGCATGAGTATGTCTGTATATGTATACGTATTAGTGAGCTTATTTCTTTCTCACCTTTTCAAGGCACTGCGAGCCAGCGCTTGTTCAATATCGATGTCAGTGCTATTAAAATCAACGATGATAACGTTGACATGTGGATCTTGGGTTTCTTGATATAGCTGAAAAATAGAGAATAGTACGCACATGTACAAACAAAATAATAGCATCCAAAAGATATAGCTGAAAAATAGAGAATAGTACGCACATGTACAAACAAAATAATAGCATCCGAAAGAAAAGAACAGCAACGAAAACCATTCAAACAACCATACATGGACGGACGAACGGACAAACAGACATATAGAAATTCACTTACTTCAGACATATCGTCAATAAAGTGTTGCACCCATTTCCCAAGATCTTTGACTTAAAAACATCAGATAAACAAAATAAGAAACAGGGGAAAAAATAACATAAAAAAGATAAGATGAGAAAGACACGACACAATGTCATGCAATGCAACGTTCAACAAGAAAGCGAGGAAAGACAAAAGGAAGGAAAGAATGAAGAAAGGAGAGAGAAACAGAAGGAAGAAAAGAGGAAGGAAGGAAGGAAGGATGGAAGGAAGGATGGAAGGAAGGAAGGAAGGAAGGAAGGAAGGAAGGAAGGAAGGAAGGAAGGAAGGAAGGAAGGAAGGACGGACGGACGGACGGACGGACGGACGGACGGACGGACGGAAGGAAGGAAGGAAGGAAGGAAGGAAGGAAGGAAGGAAGGAAGGAAGGAAGGAAGGAAGGAAGGAAGGAAGGAAGGAAGGAAGGAAGGAAGGAAGGAAGGAAGGAAGGAAGGAAGGAAGGAAGGAAGGACGGAAGGAAGGAAGGAAGGAAGGAAGGAAGGAAGGAAGGAAGGAAGGAAGGAAGGAAGGAAGGAAGGAAGGAAGGAAGGAAGGAAGGAAGGAAGGAAGGAAGGAAGGAAGGAAGGAAGGAAGGAAGGAAGGAAGGAAGGAAGGAAGGAAGGAAGGAAGGAAGGAAGGAAGGAAGGAAGGAAGGAAGGAAGGAAGGAAGGAAGGAAGGAAGGAAGGAAGGAAGGAAGGAAGGAAGGAAGGAAAGGAAGGAAGGAATTACCTGGAACAATGACATGAACAGTGACATCTGTACGCCACCGAAAATCTTGAGGCGAACAAAATAATTTTTCGCCAAGTGGCAAGTAGACGTAATCTGACAAATGAAGCGTTTCACCTTAAAGTAAGAATCTTGACGTTAATTAAAGTAAGCCACAATAATCACAAAGCATGTGACATATTATTCATAAGTTGAAACGGACAGAAAAAACAGCCAACGGACAATATTTATAACATTCACTGACAACACTAGACCTCCTACAACGCCAACCACTCCCACACCTAAATA
The DNA here is from genome assembly GCA_964035015.1 of Corallium rubrum. Lineage (NCBI taxonomy): Eukaryota > Metazoa > Cnidaria > Anthozoa > Scleralcyonacea > Coralliidae > Corallium > Corallium rubrum. Next base: position 4,554,301 of record OZ036013.1, read on the forward strand.
ACTCACACACGTTACCTAGATAAGGATCAATCAGACACTTAAGTATAAATAAACCTGACGGATATTCCTCACTGGAATGTAAGAACGATCGCCGCTCAAAATAGTCGCCACTATCATCACCACTGCCGTCTACATTACCACGACAACCGCCACCATCAACATCACTACTCCACCACAACCATTATCATCATCACCAACACCTACAGCAGCACCACCACCACCATCACCACTATCATCACTACTACCGTCAACATTACAACTACAACCGCCACCATCAACATCACTACTCTACCACAGCCATTATCACCAACACCTACAGCAGCACCACCACCACCATCTCCACTATCATCACTACTGCCGTCAACATTACAACTACAACCGCCACCATCAACATCACCACTCCACCACAACCATTATCATCATCACCAACACCATTACCTACAGCACCACCACCATCACCGTCGCTACTGCCGTCAACATTACAACTACAACTGCCACCATCAACATCACTACTCCACCACAACCACTACCAGAACCATTATCATCACCACCAACACCATTACTTACACATCACCACCACTATCATCACTACCAACAATACCACCATCACCACTGTCAACATTACCACTCCACCACCAACATCGCAACCACCATCACCATCGCCACTCTACCACGATCAACACTACAATCACCACCACCAACACTATACAATCACCACCACCGTCACCGCTGTCATTCTCGACACCACACTAACCAATATAAACAATTTGTCTTATAGTAAACCACACAAACTTACTTTCACCATTGACCTGGAGGTCCTGCAAAACAAAACAAAAACCATCTAAGCCGTGCGCAGGAAAGAAGTCTTTCGAGCTAGTCCAGAAAACACTGAATCCATGCAAGATGGCAATAAAACCCGTATAACTTTTTGAATGCCGGCGAAACACTCTCAGTGTCGACATATAGGCACTCACTAACACTGCCCCCTGGCGAGCCAGAGTAAAATACATACAGCTTAAGGCCTGACCAAACGCTTTCAACATTTCATTCAACATCGTTCAACACTGTTGAATTCAACCGTGATTCAACACGTTGAAAGCGTTTGGCCACCCCTGTTGAATGATGTTGAACATTGTTGAATGGTGTTGAATGATGTTGAATGAAATGTTGAAAGGGTTTGGCCACCCCTGTTGAATGATGTTGAACGTTGTTGAATGGTGTTGAATGAAATGTTGAAAGCGTTTGGCCACCCCTGTTGAATGATGTTGAACATTGTTGAATGGTGTTGAATGATGTTGAATGAAATGTTGAAAGTGTTTGGCCACCCCTGTTGAATGATGTTGAACGTTGTTGAATGGTGTTGAATGATGTTGAATGAAATGTTGAAAGCGTTTGGCCACCCCTGTTGAATGATGTTGAACATTGTTGAATGGTGTTGAATGATGTTGAATGAAATGTTGAAAGTGTTTGGCCACCCCTGTTGAATGATGTTGAACATTGTTGAATGGTGTTGAATGATGTTGAATGAAATGTTGAAAGCGTTTGGCCACCCCTGTTGAATGATGTTGAATGGTGTTGAATGAAATGTTGAAAGCGTTTGGCCACCCCTGTTGAATGATGTTGAACGTTGTTGAATGATGTTGAACGTTGTTGAATGATGTTGAACATTGTTGAATGGTGTTGAAGGATGTTGAATGAAATATGTTGAAAGCGTTTGGCCACCCCTGTTGAATGATGTTGAACGTTGTTGAATGATGTTGAATGATGTTGAATGATGTTGAATGATGTTGAACGTTGTTGAATGATGTTGCATGGTGTTGAATGATGTTGAACGTTGTTGAATGATGTTGAACGTTGTTGAATGATGTTGAACGTTGTTGAACGATGTTGAACGTTGTTGAATGGTGTTGAATGATGTTGAATGAAATGTTGAAAGCGTTTGGCCACCCCTGTTGAATGATGTTGAACGTTGTTGAATGGTGTTGAACGATGTTGAACGAAACTCAATAGGCGTTCAACAATGTTGAACGATGTTGAATGAAATGTTAAAAGCGTTTGGCCAGGCCTTTAGAGTGCACAGTTCGCTTATACTGGATGTTAATAACTTCTTATTAACCGAACGCGAGGTCTTTACAGAGAAATATCGCAACCTCGTCCCCAGGGCATTTTGCCTCCACGTTGGGAGGTCGGCGAAAATGGCCCTGGCATCGGCTGGTCACGTGACACCCAGAATATTGGGGTGTTTTGGCAAGAAAATTTATGCGGTCTTTGTGTTTCGTTTTTGTATAATACGTATACATGAATAATAAATAAGAAATATTTAACGCTCTGCCGAATCACTCGTGAACCTTTATCATAAATGCAACTGGCTAGCATTATTCATCATGATACTCCTCACGATTATCCAGGATATATTTAAATGTCGGGAAGAAACATATATCTAATGTTGTTCTTGACTTTAACCAAAGCTATCGTTACAATTCTTTGGATGAACTTCGCAGAGTGGATTTATTGCAATTCATATTTTGATGAATAAATTACACTGTATCTGAATTAATCAAGTTTTTAAACCGGCCAATCCGATTATAGAATCGACCAGCCGATGCCAGGGCCATTTTCGCCGACCTCCCAACGTGGAGGCAAAATGCCCTGGGGACGAGGTTGAGAAATATCGGACCGAGGTCTTTTTGGTACAGACCGAGCCCGTAGGGCGAGGTTTGTACACAAAGACCAAGGTCTGATATTTCTCTGTAAAGACCGAGCAAGCGAGGTTAATAAAAAGTTTATTATATGGCATTTTGAAACAACAAACCTTACATTTATACCTTGTCATGATACGTACTTTAGTCATGCAATTTAGTGTGACCTCGAGCGTGTGACATAAACTCATCGTTTTCAATGTTGTTGCTTTTGTTGTCATCGCTTTCGGACTCCTAAACTCGCTTCCAGATTGCTCTCGTCCCAATCATACATAATTTAGTCCTCAGGTTGTTGAATTCACAAAATTCTTGCGGTTTTCTTTCGTTGTTTAGTTGCAAACAACATGGCTGACAATATCCGTAATCGACCGGTCGATTACGGAAAATAATCGACCGGCACGTGACACGTCTCGGCCAATGAGAACACACGATTTCAACGGAAGTAACTTGTGCCATATAATAAGACTGTTTAATCCATTGCTACCTAGGATGTCTGAGGGTTCTCCTTTTAACGATTAACATCGTCTGGTGTAAGACAGAGTAAAACAATGGACGATCATTTTTGGTCGACTCAATAAGGAATGTGTTAAATAAGTTAACACTTTGAAGCCTGAAGATGACTCTTTAAGGTTTATTCTGGCTAACGCCGAACGAGTTTATTCAGCACGGGGTGAGGTCCAGGCCTCCAAGTGTTAAAAATGATTAGGCATTCAACAAATATTATCCCACCAAAGTAGAGTAAATTCAAGGTTTGCAATTTTAGTCTTCGACGTAATCTTCTCAGATTTCCACTGACAGATCATGTCATGCAGTAATAAATTAGTTATAATTGTCAAGAAAGCAGCGCAAATTCTTATACAGGAGAATCTTTCCAAAGACGAGAAGACAAATGAAATTCGACATCTCTGAAACAAACGCCAGCCGCCATAATACGAATTGGAAATTTGGGAACAAATTTGTACCTAAACTCCAGTATCCATTAGCCTGCGTGCAGACTAAGCGAACATCCGAAGAAATGAACACAATTGCGTTTTGTGACCTTCATCGCCATTTTTCGTGCAAGGCGTGAACGGTGTAAAAAACCCAAACACGCGTGTATTAACTCACCAATTCTAAAAAGTAACGATCTCCTTTTAAAACATCGTGATTCTCTTCCACATTAACAATACGTTTCAACTGGAAATCTCTAAACAATAGATAACAAATTATATGCAATAGGCATGCAGAGGAAGGAATGAAGCATAGTAGGAAGGAAGGATAGTAGGAAGGAAGGAAGGAAGGAAGGAAGGGAGGGAGGGAGGGAGGGAGGGAGGGAGGGAGGGAGGGAGGGAGGGAGGGAGGGAGGGAGGGAGGGAGGGAGGGAGGGAGGGAGGGAGGGAGGGAGGGAGGGAGGGAGGGAGGGAGGGAGGGAGGGAGGGAGGGAGGGAGGGAGGGAGGGAGGGAGGGAGGGAGGGAGGGAGGGAGGGAGGGAGGGAGGGAGGGAGGGAGGGAGGGAGGGAGGGAGGGAGGGAGGGAGGGAGGGAGGGAGGGAGGGAGGGAGGGAGGGAGGGAGGGAGGGAGGGAGGGAGGGAGGGAGGGAGGGAGGGAGGGAGGGAGGGAGGGAGGGAGGGAGGGAGGGAGGGAGGGAGGGAGGGAGGGAGGGAGGGAGGGAGGGAGGGAGGGAGGGAGGGAGGGAAGGAAGGAAGGAAGGAAGGAAGGAAGGAAGGAAGGAAGGAAGGAAGGAAGGAAGGAAGGAAGGAAGGAAGGAAGGAAGGAAGGAAGGAAGGAAGGAAGGAAGGGAGGGAGGGAGGGAGGGAGGGAGGGAGGGAGGGAGGGAGGGAGGGAGGGAGGGAGGGAGGGAGGGAGGGAGGGAGGGAGGGAGGGAGGGAGGGAGGGAGGGAGGGAGGGAGGGAGGGAGGGAGGGAGGGAGGGAGGGAGGGAGGGAGGGAGGGAGGGAGGGAGGGAGGAGGGAGGCAGGGAAGGAAGGAAGGAAGGAAGGAAGGAAGGAAGGAAGGAAGGAAGGAAGGAAGGAAGGAAGGAAGGAAGGAAGGAAGGAAGGAAGGAAGGAAGGAAGGAAGGAAGGAAGGAAGGAAGGAAGGAAGGAAGAAAGGGAGGAAGGAAGGAAGGAAGGAAGGAAGGAAGGAAGGAAGGAAGGAAGGAAGGAAGGAAGGAAGGAAGGAAAGGGAGGAGGAGGGAGGGAGGGAGGGAGGGAGGGAGGGAGGGAGGGAGGGAGGGAGGGAGGGAGGGAGGGAGGGAGGGAAGGAAGCCAGGGAAGGAAGGAAGGAAGGAAGGAAGGAAGGGAAGGAAGGAAGGAAGGAAGGAAGGAAGGAAGGAAGGAAGGAAGGAAGGAAGGAAGGAAGGAAGGAAGGAAGAAGGAGGAAGGAAGGAAGGAAGGAAGGAAGGAAGGAAGGAAGGAAGGAAGGAAGGAAGGAAGGAAGGAAGGAAGGAAGGAAGGAAGGAAGGAAGGCTTGAAGGAAGGAAGGCTTGAAGGAAGGAAGGCTTGAAGGAAGGAAGGCTTGAAGGAAGGAAGGCTTGAAGGAAGGAAGGCTTGAAGGAAGGAAGGAAGGAAGGAAGGAAGGAAGGAAGGAAGGAAGGAAGGAAGGAAGGAAGGAAGGAAGGAAGGAAGGAAGGAAGAAAGGAAGGAAGGAAGGAAGGAAGGAAGGAAGGAAGGAAGGAAGGAAGGAAGGAAGGAAGGAAGGAAGGAAGGAAGGAAGGGAAGAAGGAATAAAATAATAAAATCCGAACCTTCCTAATTCTCGGCGAAGATCTTTTAAATACTTGTGAACAACACCGTTTGCCACCTTCAAATAAAAAAGAGTCTCTAATGTTTAGCAAACTCTATAATAAACTGACTCACGGTCACGTTGTACAAAATCTAGCTCTCTGACTGATCATGTTAAAGTTGAGGTGTAATATTCTTACTTACGTCCTCGTTAAGTAATATGTTCCCATCGGTGCGACATGTGGGAGCGTTTTGCTTGTACACAAATTCCACAATCTTCTCCCGAGCTCTTGGTTTATGATAACGCAGATACTTCCAAACAACATACATCCATGTCTTCCTAGTAAACAACAAGCTCTTCTCCTTCGCGTAAGCTTTGACAAAATCCCACGTACCACTTTTCTTCAGCCTCCACATGGTTTCCGCGAGATTCGATGAAATCCCAGTGTTCCAATCCTCCTCCGATTTAATACGTCGCCATATTTTCGTCTTCTTGTTGTTAACAACGCGTCTCTTCTTCTGATGATGGACCGGCTTGTGAATGTGACCACGCTGCTGCGTTGGTCTGCTCTTAGAGGCATCATGATTGCTCCTCGAGCTTACATCCCCAATCTTATTCCCGGTATTTCGTTGTTCGTATCTGCTTCGCAATGTACCGTCAGTTCTCCGTAACCCTTGTTTACTCTGCCTATCCGTGGTATCCCGTTGTTTGTATTTACCAGTTCTTCGTAACCCTTCATTACCAATCTTTCCCTCTTTATCCCACTGCTCTTGCCTACCTTTTAAGCCATCACTGGTCGTCCTTAGTCCCTCATTACCATCCCTATCCCCTTTACCACGCTCCTCGTATCTACTTTTCAAACCATCACCAGCTCTAGTTATCCCCTCATTACCATCCTTATCCCGCTTACCCCGCTCCTTGTATCTCCTTTTCAAGCCATCACCAGCTCTACTTAACACAATATCATCCAACTCATTCCCAACACCCCCCACTTTCTGCCTCCTTGCTGCGACATCGTTAACATTCCTCACTCCGGCGACGCCCAAATTCCTTTGACTTTTCGCTGGAACTTGTACACTTTCTAAGCCACCGTCAATCCCCTCATGACGATGGGAACGTGATGACGTCACTTGCGTTCCACTGACATGCGATGTATTTATAGATATCAGATGACGTAGTTCATTTGGGGCACCTTTCGAAACTGGTAACACTGCGGCTAAAATTTTCCTCTTATTAAACTTGTTCGAATCAATACTATCTCCATCGTCTTTCATCGAAGCAGACCTAGTTCTGCCAAGATTTGAAGTCTTGCGTTTCGCGGCTAATAGTATTTCTCTCTCATTGGTCTGATAAGCGTTCTTTGTGCTAGCTAGTTTAGTCAATAGCGTCGGTAGATCCATTTCAATGTCCTCGTCATCATCATCATCCTCGTCTACTAAGTCCGTGAGCCGCTGGCCGTGAGAGTCCACCATCCGTCCCTCTAAGCATGGCTTAAAGCTGTGGATAATTAACAATTATTCACTGAAGTGGAGGTGAATAGTGCTGGATATTCGCCGAGCCGCTTCGGCGAGGTGAATATCCACACTATTCACCGACACTGAGGTGAATAATTGTTTTAGCATATACCTCATAAATGAAATAACAAGTTTAACATTCTTATATTTTTCGGTATTTTTATACAAGAGTATAAACAAGACACGGCCGTCGGCCGCTGTCAACTCGGCGTACTCAATTATTTGTCGACAAAACAGTTTTTACAGCTTTTGAATATATTAATGGCTAGAAAATTGTAAAAAAACATACCTGTGGACACTCTTCTACTTAATTTTGTTGACTTTTCTCGTTATTCTACTACATCACCCTTGTTTATTAACAAAATCTCCTGTCTCGGTATACAAAGCAAAACTGGCCGCCATCTTTGTTTTGCCTGCAGGTGAATAGTGAAGGATATCCCGAGCTAGAGGAACCAATCAGATTGCGCGAAAAGCACTATTCACCTGCGAGGTATATGCTAACAAGAATTATAATAATTTGATCGGGCATCAGTGGCGTGGGGGCCGGTTGCCGAAGGGGCGCCAAAACTAGCAAGGGCGCCAAAACTTAACAAAATAAATCTTTGTATAGTTGGGTCTTCAATGGTGGGATATAAAGATCTGAAATCTGTAATCTTTTGTGTTTTCTATGAAGTTTTATAATCTTCAGAATTCTGTAAAATCCCACTGGAAAATGCAGGAAATGGCATATCAGAGACTCTGGATTTCAAAATTTTCCGGGGAAGCATGCCCCCGGACGCCCCTAGATGTTTGGCACTACTTCGTCGCTCGCGTTGCCTTCGCCTTTAAGATAATCCGTTGTTTGTTGCAAAATTATATATTGCCACTGGAGTTATTTTAAAACAAAAAATGTGATCATTTATCAAATACAGTAATGCCTTTTTTCATTTTTTTTTTTTTTTTTGGGGGGGGGGGGGGACAAAGCTAATCTAGCCACCCCAGCCTGAAACTTGCCACCACGCCACTGTCGGGCATTGTGGTGTACTTTGCGGGCTAAAATGAAGAATTCAGCGGCCTAAAATATATTTTGAGGCCATTGCAGTGGCGTAGCGGAGGAAGACGGGGCCCTTAGGCATATTTGGTGTGGGGGCCCTGTTGACATGATTGACTGACATGGTTTGAAAGCTGTATCACTTGATACATGTGTTTTAAGATGAGAAGATTTATTACTTATATAGTCTTTTTACTTTATATAATATATATATATATATATATATATATATATATATATATATATATATATATATATATATATATATATATATATATATCAAGAAACAAAATTAAACTATTTCGTTTTGCATTCATCAATAGGTAAAGAACTTCATGTAATAAGAAGCCAACAGACTCGCACCCAGGACTTTTGTTTTTGCTGAGCTAAAGAACTCAGCTGCCATCCTCGATGGAGTCATGGAGGCTAACTTTTTTAGCTCTCAATAAATTTAATCTTGCTGTTAAATGTTAACCTGCATTTTTTATCGGGGCCCCCAACTGTCGCCCTAAGGCCCCTAACCCTACCTAATGAGCGTCACGTCACTGGGCCATTGGCATATATAATAAACTACATATACCTTTATAAATAAAAATACGCTAAAGTATCATACCTTTCCACGTGGCGAAGATGGGTGTGGTCGTTTGGAAAGACCGCCGTCTCGTGGACCAAATAGACCCCTTCGTACCGCGTCACGTTAAAGTCGACCAAATAACTCGGAGAATACGGACACTTCAGATGGAGTGAAGGCCGAATAGACTTTGACAGTGACCCGGCGTCGGATTTTCGTGTGTCTCCGGTGTCGCCGCCGAACGCCTCTCGGAGCCTTTCGGGGATAAACGGAGGCTGGAGAGTCGCGGGAGTAAGGGGGACGTGCTGCGCGTATCGAGTAACGTCCAGGTTGTGTAAATCGTTCGGATGAATGTACTGCGATATACGCCCGCTCGAAATGTGGCTGAAGTTGCCCAGTCGTGGCAGTTTCCAGGCGACCAGTAAATGATCGTACATGGACGACTGTTTGTGAAGAGCTTCGACGAAGTAGCGCTGACCGCGGTTTAAGAGAATGTCCTTAGAGATCTGAGATTTATACTTGGTGAATTGGCCATCGCCCGTCGCGCCGTCCCACGTGAAGTTGTCGCGCTTGCCGACCCATGCGATCAGTCGGGAGTTGCTCGGATCCTCGTCGGTGCTCAACCACAACTCCGAAGAATCGTCCGAGGAAATAGCGAACTTGTAGGAGCCTGGGCGAAAAGTAAAGTGTGGTTTAAAGGGGTTATGTCACACTACTTTAACAGGGCTCAAAATAACGTTTCATGTTACGCCGGACATGGTGACTAGTCAGCTCCAACTGTGACCAGTCAAAGGCGATTTTTGACCGGTCAAATTTCACTGGACTTTCTGTCTGGAAAAATTGGGCTTTCGGTAACAATGCTTATGACGTACGGAGATGGACAACTATGCATAAGAACAATAGATTGCACTATTAATGATCCATCTGCGTACGTCATAAGGCATTGTTACCAAGAAGCCCAAATTTCCCCAAAACAAACTATCCATGGCAAATTTTGAGAGTTAATAGCGCGAAACATGGCGAGAAATAATGGTCACGCATGCGCGTAATGCATGCCCACTTACAAAAATTTTGACTAGAAAAGTTCTGCAAGATTAATAGGACTTACATAGAGGATGAGTAAAACAATCGTCGTAGCAGTGTCAATTTTTAAATTATTTCAAATGTTTCAATCTGAATCGTATAGTGCAACACATCTGCGATATAAATATCATGAGCGATAGGCCACAGACATTAAATCCGTTGCGGTTTTTGATATACTATTTTGAGCACAAGTCTAACATAAGCCAATACGGCGAATACGCAAATTGTACCAACCTTGTTACTCACGTTATCGAAAATCAAACAGAGGTATACTATTTCCGTACAAGTTTCGATCTGATTCAGCTACTATAAAGATCCGTCTTTTCGATGATATTCTTCATTTCTAGCCTGTATTTGTCGTTGTTGCGGTTTTCAATCTCAAAGCTTCAGTATTTTCTGATCATCGAATGAAGATTTCATCCAACATTGCATAAATTAGTTGTTCTCTTTTCTTCTGAACCGCGGAACCGTGACGACCGCACGACATAGGTACTAGTTTAATAGGGCTTTAGCTCCGCCTCTCTATGTCCACCATTTCTCGCCATGACTACGTATCAGATTCTCTTGAAATTTTCAGTGAGTGCTCCTGTCATGCTCCTCTGTACAATAAAACAACAAAAATGCCAACGAATTTTTCATCGTATTTCATATTTAATGCATAGCTTTAATCTTTAAGTTTGTCTTTTACGAAAAACCTCCGGTTGCCCAGATTTCTTCAGGAAAATGTGTGATTAATCATCATCTGCAATTCCAAATAACGGAACTGCGTAGTTAAAAATTTCGCAAAGCTCAACTTCGAATCGAACATTCCAGCTTCTAAACGAATTTCGTAATCGACTTCTGAATTCGGAAACGTAATTTGAAACTTAGCAACGAACATCCGAACGGCGCACTGAAAATGAGCTAAAACCGACAATAACATTCTGTAAAAGTATCATCTATTAAAACATATCGTCAACTGTGGTCAAACGAACCTGTTTTAGGTGGATGCAGGTAGCCAAAAACTCTTTGACCATAATTGTGGGAATCGTGAGAAAGATGAAACAGTTTTGTTTTCAAACGAACGTCTGGGTATGTGGGAAAGTGAATATTTCTTCGTAGATCATTGATTGTAGTTCCACACCAGTCCAACCACACATGAACATTTAGATGACCACGTAACTTAAAGTGAATGTTAAAATAATAAATAAATAAATAAGTAAGTAAATAAATATATATAATATACTAGTAAGTTAAGTGTATGAATGTGTTTATTTTTGGAGTGCTTCCTTCCTTTCCTTTCCTTTTCTTCCTTTCTATTTCTTTCTTTCCGTTTCTTTCTTTCTGTTTCTTCCTTACTGTTTCTTTCTTTACTCTTTCTTTCTTTCTTCCCTTCTTTCTTTCTTTCTTTCTTTCTTTCATTCTTTCTTTCTTTCTTTCTTTCTTTCTTCCTTCCTTCCTTCCTTCCTTCCTTCCTTCCTTCCTTCCTTCCTTCCTTCCTCCCTTCCTCCCCCTTCCTTCCTTTCCCCTTCTTTCCTTCCTTCTTTCTTTCTTTCTTTCTTTCTTTCTTTCTTTCTTTCTTTCTTTCTTTCTTTCTTTCTTTCTTTCTTTCTTTCTTTCTTTCTTTCTTTCTTTCTTTCTTTCTTTCTTTCATGTCTATCCACCAGTCAGCTTTCTGTACACAGAAGAAAATGTCATAAAACATTTTATAGAATATTAAAAGGTATACAGTACTGTAAGTTTAAACTCACAGCTGGGGTCCATGCACTACGGATCCATGTCGCACTTGTTGTCTTGGAGTATTGAGAAAGACTTATAGACTTTGGAATGACGTTAGGAACATGAACATCTCTTGACTTCACTATTAGTATAGAAATAAATAGATTTTTATAAGAAGATTACTTCAATGTGTACAAAATCTGGTAAACCAGTAAACCAGTAAACAAAAATGATTCATGTATTGATTGTTATTGATTTTCCATCGATTATTGATTTCATTGATTACATAGACCACATACCTCTGGTTTCTATAAGATTGTCACAATCATCTCAATCATCCAAATTGCCTACATCTCTTGAATCAGACTAGAGATATCTAAAATCACCCAATCTGATTGGATGGATTTAGGCGATCACGATAATTGGGGCAATCAAGATGATCTTATAGAATAATAAAAGTAGCGTGCTGCATAGGCAGTGTAGAAACAATAATCGAAATATAGTAAGGTTAGATATACTGCCAAAACAGAGAATGTAGGAGTCTAATGTTTCGAGCAAAAGCCCTTCATCAGAGAGAAATGTCCATGTTTCGAGCAAAGGCCCCTTCATCAGAAAAATGTCCATGTCTGAGAGAAATGTCAACATCAGAGAGAAACATCACGTTTCTGATCTCTGACGAAGGACCTTTGCTCGAAACATTAGACTCCTACATTCTCTGTTTAAGCAGTATATCTAACCTTACTATATTTCGATTGTTAATCTTATAGAAACCAGGCTTTTGGCTTGACGAGTAATATCGTTTGGATTGGATAAAGCGTTTTTGTATCTTAGCAATGAGAAAGGCTTATTTGTGCTAAATGGCCACAGTTTAGCCTTATTTCAAAAGTTGAAAAATCATTCAACAAAATGTAAAGGGGGCAACCTATTCATTTTGTCTGATTTTGGCCATTTCTTCCACTGCTGATATTGATCAAAAAACAATATATAATTTGGATTGGATAAAGCGTTTTATTACATATACATGTAAGGTCAATTATCCATAAAAAAACTGGCTTTATTTGCTTGGTAAAGATGAAAATCAGAAAGGCTACACGTTTTAATCAACATGACAGACAACAAAGACTACAAACCGGTCCTCTGCTTGTTTGTTATCTTCATTACCATAGTATTTATTATCACAGATACATATTCATGTATTAACAATATAAACACCATGAACTTTCTTTTATCTCTGCTGACTGACACAGTTTTAACAAATACTTAAGATTACACAAATGCTTTGGCTATAGAATAAAGACCGTATCGTCGTTTAGTTTAAATTTATACCTGACAGAAGCCCACTTTCGCTTCGCCTTCCAACAAATTTTTGAGGAAGCGAATCAAAGCTCCATAGTTGAAATAGTATTATACAACCAGCGAAGAAAAAAACAACGAGAAGGAAACGTGCTAAGCGTCTTCTCCTTGGTATAAATACCATCCAGCTCGGATATGAATCAGAATGGCGTTAGCGATCGTCGTTTCTGTGAAAGGAATGTTGCATGAATCTTGATGAGAACGTGATGAAGATGAAAACAAACATAATTGATTTGCACATGGCCACAAAAAGTCGCAGATTTTTTTCCACACTAGTTCACATCGCTCAGCAAGACTTACTTGGTATTCATCACCAGTCTTTTACACCGACGCGAAAACTTCGTTTTGGCATTTTTGGTGTTTCAATAAACAGAGGAGCATGGCAGGAGCACTCACTGGAATTTTCAAGAGAATCTGGTGTATAGTCTAACGCTTTTAACTCTCAAAGTTTACCATGGATACTGGATAGTTCGAACTTCGTTTTTGGAGAAAATTTGGACTGATGTGAAATCTATAGTTCTTATATAAGCACCATCTGCGTACGTCATATAAGGCATTGTTACCGAAAGCCCAAATTTTCTCTCGAACTATCATGTCAAAACCAAGAGCGGCGAGAAAGCGAGAGGCTAGAGGGCTAATCTCCCCAATTTATCTTGAGGTGTGTGTGTGTGTGGGGGGGGGGGGGGGGGGGGGGGGGAGGAGGGGCAAAATACATTCTTTATCATTCTATTGGCGAATATATATATATATATATATATATATATATATATATATATATATATTGGGGAGCACGGGCGGCGTGTGCTGTTAGCGAGCTGCCTCTCAAGTATTTGGATGGGTGACCGCTTGGGAATGACCCCGTTGTAGGGCTTGGATTCATGTGAGTAGAGTTGTAGTTGATCTCTCCTGTGCTTCCAGGGTTTTTCGCCGGGTTCTCCGGTTTTCCTCCCTCCATAGAATCAACACCTAACATCTTAGGCCATGCCCACACGTATACGTTAGCGTTTTCATATTGTTTCAGGTAATGAGACCATTGTTTTCTGCTCCCCTGAGGACCGAGAACAATATAAAAACGCTATGAAAACGCATACGTGTGGACGTGATCTTATATAGCTGTGATCCCTGGTCTGAACTGTGTCGTTGGCGGCTGCCTAGAATGCCTTTGATATGCCTCGACACAGCCACGTTGATCTGCGTCCTTCGCAATTCATGATTAGCTATACCTGTCCTTTATCCTTTATCAAATATAAACATCTCCCGCCATCACTGATTAAAGGATGTTTTCAATTGCATTGTTCAGAAAATTCCCAACTTTCAAAGCTTGCTCCGCCAGCGCGGGCAAACGCAATGAAAACAGCCTTAAAACAACAAAAATGCGGAGATTTTCATTTTATACACGGCTTTAGTTTTCACTAAGCGATTTTCTTTGCGGCGCGAAGAGAGCTTTTCTCAGTTTGCTTTCAGTTGAAAACGCTCTAGACTGGAACTAATATATTCACACTCTAACAAAAGAAAGTGATTAAGTGAAAAATCATGCCCGCGGAAAGCGGACTTAATCCACTTCGTAATCAGTTGGCCGTGGAGAAGCACACGTACACTGAAAGATGGCGTCTACAATTGTCAAGTTGTTCTTTGTGGCTGTTTTTGCCTTTACGGTGATAGTAGTAGCATCCGCTACTGTTGTGGGCGGCATAACACCAATAGATAACGCGGATATAGCCGATTACAGCGATCTTTTAGCAGGATTGCAAGCTGCCGAACAAAAGTTCAACAACGAGGACACAAGTGGCCAGACATTCGCTATCGTGCCAAACTCAATTCAGGCGAGTGTCCAAGTTGTCCAAGGAAGCTTGTACCGAATCGAAGCGACGATGGCTCCAGTGAGTTGTATTGCCTCTCCGTCAAGCTGTGTGAACGAAGTCCATTTGTGTACCTTCAAGATTTGGTCAAGGGTATGGTTGCCTGCACCGGATAAGCTACAAATTCAAGACTGGAACTGTTCGTGAATTACGGTTAAACCGCTGAAGATTTGACAGCCGACTTTGAACTTACTATTACTTTTATATATCACTTCTGCGATTTCCTTAGTGCAGATCTCTGTAGATCTCTGTAGTCTGATACGCAAGCTACATATGTACTGTCAGGACCAATTTAGGTTGTCAAATCACATGCACAGTGATAATCTGTTATATATTTTTATATGATTTAGAGTTATTTTTGTCACGCACTTATTAAAGTAAGCACTTTTTTCCCGATGAATCTGGTTACATAGTTCTTATTTGAATTACGTTTTAGCAAGTAGGGCAAGCGTGCTTCATTTTGGAATGTGCTTCCGTCGGCATTTTGGAATGTTCCGTTACGACACGCTCCAATGTCACGCATGTTTATCAAGTCATTGAATCAGGTTGGAAACATTCAAGTCGATTCAAGCTTGAATCTCAAGTCAATCCACTTCACTGCGTGGATTGACTTCAGCCATTCGTTTCTATCAGATCGAAAACTTCAATCTTCTTCATGTAAACACAAGGAGAAGCAACATGCGAGATTGGACTTGATTCATGTAAACTTGAATGGGCAGCGGTGTCGCGATCCTGATTAGCTGACGCGATATCGTATGACAGACGAGAAGTCGGAGAATTTGTGGTAACGCAATGCGAAATTTAATATATATATATAGCACTTGGTTGGTACCAGGGGCTCTGGAAGCTTTTCAAAGTTGTGGGTGTCCTGCGTCTCGCAGAATGGCATGAAAAGGGCCACTCCCTTCAGAGAATACTGAATACAATAGATAACTAATAACTATATATACATAACATACGATAACATCACAAATTCACAACAACTTCAAGAACTTCTGAACGCTTGCCGTTTGAATCACAATTTGCTATATATGTTCTAAAAGCTTGTGCAGCTGAGTGACCAAGCCTTGATCACATGGATCTTGACCGCGCCGGATAAACACCTGGGGACGAGAATGCTGTCAATGCGTCACCTTATAATAATTATGTCAAATACTTATGTGTAAAAAAACGAAAAGATGTACTTCGCGTCAACAACACCAATTATCAATTTGTTTAAAATTTGCTAAAATATTGTGGGTGTCCTTATGTAGGACACACACAGTCCAGAAAGTGCACATGCGCATGCGCATGCGGGTGTCCGGACACCCGCTGCTTCCAGAGCCTCTGGTTGGTACATGCGAGTGACGCATAACCAAATAAATAAAGGACAATGGGTCGAGGATTATTGTGGAATAGAAAAAAATAGAAAGACAGACGCAGAAAAAAATTAGAAAAGACACATACTGTGTCAAAATTAATACTCCAGCCTATTACATATCTACAATAACAGCAACAAGAATGTAGCTGGTCACGTGACTAGACTGAGCTTTTTAAATTTATGCATGTACAAATCCCTTAAATGCTTTTTTGCACTAAATTACGAAAAATATCTAACGAAACGGTTTGATATTTTTTGTGTCACAGTCTAGCGCGAATTATAACATTTAGCGGTATCTTAGCGAATTTTATTCCCTGGCCGCCATGTTGGATGTGACACAGAAACAAAATGTATTTTAATCATGCTAAACGCTGTTCGTTCCTGTTAAAACTCGCCATGCACCATGTTAAATTGTCTTTTTACAGGTTGTGGTCTGAGTGTAAAAAATTGTTTTTTGAAGCACATGCAAAACAATTTATAATTCAACCAAAATTATTCAACCGGCCATCTTGGAATTAAGATCACGTGACGTCTTAGGTATTGCATCCATATGAAGTGGTAACGTTACGTTACATATACGGGCTGAGGCCTGAGGGTCACAACGGAAACACAAGGGACACGGTCATATGAAAGGGTGAAATATTCCCTTATATTAAATTACGGTCAAGAGGGGAAGGGGGCCCAGTTCAAAATGGGTCAGGGTTTTAATATTCATTTTAATGTAGAGGAAAGGGGGGGAGGCCAGATAAATTCATGCAAGCTTTGCCATACAAACAGTAATATTAGAAATACGAATACGCAGAAATCCCTCGCGTAGCGTAGGACGTGACACAATTGACAGTTATATATGTGTAACATATAGAGCCCGTATATGTAACATAGAGCCCGTATTTGTAACATATAATAGAGCCCGTATTTGTAACATACTGCAGCCCGTATATGTAACATAGAGCCCATATATGTGACATACAGCCCGTATATGTAGCATAGAGCCCGTGTATGTAACATACAGCCCGTATATGTAACATACAGCCCGTATATATATGTAACATAGCTAGCCCGTATATGTATAGCCTGCGAGCAGGCTCTCTGGGAGGCGCGGGACATAGAGCCCGTATATGTAAGAACATCCCGTATTTTTAACATACAGCCCGTATAAATAACATATAAAGACTGGTATACAGTTAAAAGCTTCTAGGACAGCGTCAGCCACGGTTCAAATCCAAATATTACCAGGGTTAAGTCACGTTGACCTGAAAAACAGAAGAATATTTTTTGAGAATATTTTTCTCTGTTTTTCAGGTCAACGTGACTTAACCCTGGTAATATAAAGACTGGTATGTTTAACTATAGAGTCTGTAATATATATATATATATATATATATATTATACGGGCTGTATGTTGTATAACATTGGGGGCATATCGCCATCCTTTGTGTTCCCGTTGTGACCCGTATATGTAACGTGCCCGTATTTGTAACGCGCCCGTATCATGTAACGCTGATCATTGCATCATCGTTCAAGATGGCCGCCAACGTAAACATGAGATTTTTACGACGAACCATTCGGTGTCTCAGAGCTCCGCGAATAACCCGATCGAGCTACAATGTGGGTCAGATGATACATAAACGTGATTACCACATCGACGATACTTTGACGGGGATTTCTGATGAGCAGAAACAGGTGAAAATGTTTTTAAAACGTATTAAATATATAACACGACGACAAATTTAACACGTATTAAAATGTGGGTCTTTATATAAACCGAGGTTAACCTATATCTATAACCCGATTTCTTATAATAGACGACCTAGAATAGTGAAGAATGGCTTTAAAATGCATTTTATAACTTGTGCCCTTCTTATACCGGTATGTTGTATACCGAGTACATGTGTGTGGGGGGTGGGAGGAGGAGTGGGGAGGGCTGTCCCGTAATGTTGGAAGGCAGGATGCAGTGTACCACAGAATATTTGAAATCCTATTCCAGACTAGGGAATTGGATATTATTGTGACCCTGGTTTAGCAACCGCGGAATGATTTTTGTATTGGGGGGGGGGGGGGGGGGGGACTGTTCACAAAAGGGACTCTTATAGGGGGTAGGGGGTATGCCCCCCTGGGAATTTTTGAAATCTAGAATCTTGGAAATGCCATTTCCTGCATTTTGAGGGAAGAATTTACAGAAGTCTGAAGGCCGTCAGAAAACTCTCAAGAGACCACACTTTGTTTGTATATTTATATAATATATATTTGAGCAAACCAGAACAAATGCCCAACACAACATATTGTCAACTGTACGAACAGTTATAAGTAACAGTACTCATTTCTGGTATGCTCCCATGCTTAAAATGTATTGTTGATATAATGTTCAAGTGCAGACCACGGCGTGTGCTAGAGTGACTGACTGAACAATTTTCTGTCTATTGCAATAAAATACTTTTTGGATGCACAATATTAATTTACAGTACTTAGAAAAATTATTGGGTGGACTAAAGCCCCCCAGCCAGCCCCCCTGCTCCACGGTCCCTGTTTAGAACAAATGGCAAAAAATTCTACCCTGTTCCAGACTGAACATGGTTAAAAAAAAGGGAATGCTATTATACGTACAACCCTATAGACCTTATTCAAGAATGGCTGCCAAATTAGAATTCTTTTATGTGCTAAATTAGCCCTTATGACCTCATTTTAAGTTCACAAGTTCATAAGGGCTAATTTATATGCATATAAAAGAATTTTAATTTGGTGGCCATTTTTGAATAAGGTCTATATAAATATGGTATTATATTATATTATAAAATTTGACTATGACATCATCCTTGTTCCCTGACATGACATCATGCAGCATGTGACTTCAGGTTGATTTG
This sequence comes from Corallium rubrum, assembly GCA_964035015.1. Taxonomy (NCBI): domain Eukaryota; kingdom Metazoa; phylum Cnidaria; class Anthozoa; order Scleralcyonacea; family Coralliidae; genus Corallium; species Corallium rubrum. Next base: position 4,573,031 of record OZ036013.1, read on the forward strand.
ACTTGCCTCACTTCCATCCAGCCTCAATATGCCTAATCCCTTCTTCGACCTAGCATACTGATTTTTTTTTATTTCTTCTTGTTTCCTAGTTACGAGACAGTGTCTGTAATTTCTTTGAAAAGGAACTTGCTCCCTATGCTGACAAAATTGACAAAGAAAATGCATTCCCACAAATGAGGGTATTATATAGTCACGTATATCATATTTTACAGTTAAATATTATTGCATATTGCTTTACAGTACATGTATTTATATCATGCATAACTGTTAACGTGTTAGTGTTTGTTCTTAGGAGTTTTGGACAAAACTTGGTGACCTGGGCCTACTAGGAATTACAGCTCCAGGTACTGAGTGTAGATGTTAGAAGAAATTACAGTTCTAAATGGCGGTTGGCTGTCAAAAACATCACATTGCTAATTATTACAAATGAACTAACGAACAAACAAACAATGAATGAACGAATGAATGAATGAACAAATGAACGAAGGAACGAACGAACGAATGAATGAACGAACGAACGAACGAACGAACGAACGAAAGAACGAACGAACGAACGAATGAACGAACGAACGAACGAACGAACGAACGAACGAACGAACGAACGAACGAACGAACGAACGAACGAACGAACGAACGAACGAACGAACGAACGAACGAACGAACGAACGAACGAACGAACGAACGAACGAACGAACGAACGAACGAACGAACGAACGAACGAACGAAGGAAGGAAGGAAGGAAGGAAGGAACGAAGGAAGGAAGGGAGGGAGGGAGGGAGGGAGGGAGGGAGGGAGGGAGGGAGGGAGGAAGGGAAGGAAGGAAGGAAGGAAGGAAGGAAGGAAGGAAGGAAGCAGGGAGGGAGGGAGGGAGGGAGGGAAGGAGGGAAGGAAGGAAGGAAGGAAGGAAGGAAGGAAGGAAGGAAGGAAGGAAGGAAGGAAGGAAGGAAGGAGTGAAGGAAGGAAGGAAGGAAGGAAGGAAGGAAGGAAGGAAGGAAGGAAGGAAGGAAGGAAGGAAGGAAGGAAGGATGGACAGATGGATGGATGGATGGACGGATGAACGAAGGGATGGACAGAAGGATGGAATGAAGGATGGAAGGAAGGACTGTACAAACGTAGGAATGATCGAATGAGCGAATGAACGAACGTCTATGAACTCTTAAAGTTTGCAATTGTAAATGTATTTGATCGATGTAAGTATTCATCAAATCAATTTTATTGTTGGACAGCTGATTATGGTGGATCACAGATGGGATACATGGATCATTGTCTTGTTATGGAAGAGATGAGTAGAGTGTCTGCCTCAGTTGGCTTAAGCTACGGAGCTCATTCAAACTTGTGCGTAAACCAAATATGCAGAAACGGAGATGAAAAACAGAAGGAAAAATACTTGCCAAAGGTAAGATGGTGGCAGGCTAATATACTCACTGAAGTATATAGACATTGAACTCTTGAAGTTTGTATAAATTAAATTAAATTTCCCGCAGCCGAGGGAAGGTTTGTGAAAGCGGCCCGAGGACAAAATCTTCCCCAGGACAAAATCTTCCCGAGGCAAAGGGGGAATTTAATCGCTAATTTCCCGAAAAGTCATGGTATTAGTGTGTAATATTATGATCGCCGAAGAAAACTTTGAGAATCTTAGCGACAGGAAATTTACATGGTTGATCAGAGAGGTTGCATCTAATTTTCCCGTGCATGTTGATGAAGGAAAATATATGCAAGCGGGAAATTTAGAAGAAGACAAAGGATTTCTTTGTCTTCTAATTTTCCCTCATCAACATGCACGGGAAAATTAGAAGACAAAGGAAAAATTTCCCTCTTGCAATGAGCAATGAGGGAAATACGAGGTTTACATTCCCTCGGAGAACAAAATCATCATGGCGATCATGGTCATCATCATCATCATCATCATCATCATCATCATCATCATCATCATCATCATCATCATCATCATCATCATCATCATCATCATCATCATCGTCATCATCATAGCCTGTGTATCCCTCAAGAGAGGTCAGGCCGTCGCGTTGCCGCTCTCTATGCTGCTCTATCGCTCGTGAGCTGAAGGTCTGTCCCATCTCTTTCATTATCTATTATACAGTCATTCCATCTTTTCCACGGTCTTCCTCTTGCTCGTTTTCCGAGTTCTTTTCTTTCTGCTGCCCACCTTGTTACTTCGTTCTCGTCTTTCTTTTCACGTGGCCATACCACCTTATCCTACTTTCCTGTACTTTGTCCCTCAGCCTAGCTACACCGAGGTCTACTCTTATGTCAATGTTCCTCATCATCGAGGAGATCAATGTATTATCTGGTTAATCTAGAGAGCTTAACGGATGGTATTACCGAGTATTCCAGATTAAAGTGCCTACGAAACGAAAATTAAGTTTGTCTTATTTAAAAAACACTTAGTATGTAAATAGTTTGTAAAGAGCATTTACATAGTATGTAAATTAGATCTTACACACTATTTACATAGTATGGAAGAAGGTAAATTTTTCCAGTGGATAGAGTGACATATTTTGCAGTTTTTGGTTTCCTTGCTTCGTTTTTGAGATATTTCAGTTTGTTTGATATGTAAATTTAACTTATAAGATAACTTTACGACAACTCTTTGCATAATGACTTATCGCAAAACATTATATATCTTTGTTATTGTCAAACAAAAACACTTAAAATTTACAGACTCTGTTGTAGGAGGAACACTTGCATATGGTCTCTAATTCGCCAAGTGCTTTTGTTCGATAATAACAAAGATATAGAACACTTTTCGATAACTCATTACGCAAACTGTGACGTAAAGTTATCTTATAAGTCAAGTTTGCATATTAAACAAACTGAAATATCTCAAAAACGAAGCAAGGAAACGAAAATCTACAAAATATGTTATGTTGTCATTTTAAGTGTTCTTTCAAGTAAGACAAACTTAATTTTCGTTTCATAGGCACTGTAAGACCTTATGTCAACTCTGTTCTGAAATGATGTTCTGTTATTGGACATTTTGGACCAACTGAAGAATTTTCTCAAATATCATGTTCTATTACATGTCAATGACAAATCTTCATTCTATCGTGTACAATACCCTTATATTCTTTCCTTGTATAGCTATGTAGTGGCGAGCATATTGGAGCCTTGGCAATGAGCGAAGCAAATTCCGGATCCGACGTTGTCTCGATGAGGTTAAAAGCAGAAAAACAAGGTTTTGTATATGTGTATGTCTTGTACTTTAGAATGTAAAGTAAAGTAAGAAGCCTTTATTTATTGATGGTAACATGACAGTATATTGAATCTCTCTCCTCGGCAGAGGCTCGAAGGTGAAGGCACAGTGATGGCGTCCGGGCGAGGGGCAAGACCCCACTGATCAATGGAAGACCCACGGGGAATGATTCCCATCGTCCACCCCGCGCCTCTGATCTTCCTCGGCCCATGCCCACCCAACCTTTTCTCGCGCGCCTTTGCCTCCCCTGGACTAGAGAGTCTGCGGCGGAGATGTATTGGATACTGGTAACCCAATGGCCCTCACCCGCTAGTTAAATATATTTGCTGCTAGCAACATAGTAGTAATCCCCGAGCCCGGGCGTAGGGCCGAAGGCCCAGAGCCCGGGTGAGGGTGCTAATCTCGACACGCGTGGAGTTCACTTACACGCAAGTGGGAAAGAAATTCTGCGAGATGTTATATATATATATATATATATATATATATATATATATATATATATATATATATATATATATATATATATATGTCAACAAATCCGCAACTTTCGCAGTTCGGATAGCAGGAAGACCGAAAACGCCGACACTATCCTGAAACTGGCCAAAGCCTGTAAAGAATTCTGCTCTGGTGTATTCTACGTAACTCGAGGGAGAACGATGAAGAAATCAGTTTGAAACAAACGGCTTTTTAGATCTTGAAGAGAACTGAATGATGCCTGGTCATGGAACGACACTTGTGTCTTGAAAATGGCCAAAGCCTGTAAAGAATTCTGCTCTGGTGTATTATTCTACTTAACTCGAGGGAGAACGATGAAGGAATCAGTTTGAAACAAACGGCTTTTTAGATCTTGAAGAGAATTGAATGATGCCTGGTCACGGAAAAAGTAAGAAACCGAACGAGAAAAACAATCTGAATTCTGAAGAGTATAGACTGAATTAGCAGTGTTTGTGGTGACAAAAGCAGAAGAAAGTTTAACGGTAGGAGATTCATATTTACAAAAATGTATATATTAAAAGTGGGCGAGGGGTTGTTGCGCTCATGTATTTCTAGTTAACAGGTATAGTTATGATTCAAGTATTACCTGAATTAAGTTGCCTGGTGACCCTGGTATTCTAAGAAGCTGTTTATACGATCCTGGTATATCGGGATGTACCGGTGTCTAGGTTTGTAGATAATTTACTGTTATTTTCCAAGTTACGCTTATATGGAGACTGGGACGTCCCATCTGACCGGATCTCGCTTGAAGCAAGCGGGATCCCGGTGAGGCGGGACAAATGTTTGTCCATATAAACGCAGATAAGGCCCTGGGAACGAGGTTGATAAACGTAATGACCGGTAGACCGGGATGATGTTTACTGAACTGCAATGTTTGTAACTTTGAATATTACGGTCAGAATGTCGTCCAAACGGCCAGGTCTGGATACAAAACACTGAATAAAAGTGAAATAACTTCTAACATAGTAGAATTAGAGTGAGTTCTTGCTTTCAGTTTTGCTCTATTTCCTTAAATTCCCGCGCTTTTTGACCCGGGATGAAATTTATCCCGGTCAACGGGCAACCGGAACATCCCGGTATACCGGGATCATATAAACAGCCCCTAAATTGACTCCCGTATCTCACAGGAGATTACTACGTCCTCAATGGTACGAAAATGTGGATCACCAATGGACCAGATGCCGATGTGTTACTAGTTTACGCAAAGACCGAAAACACATCCAAACCACAACATGGAATCAGTTGCTTTATTATCGAAAAGGTTGGGCACTTCAAGAACATTTTTTTAGTCCTGAAGGAAGGAAGGAAGGAAGGAAGGAAGGAAGGAGGAAGGAAGGAAGGAAGGAAGGAAGGAAGGAAGGAAGGAAGGAAGGAAGGAAGGAAGGAAGGAAGGAAGGAAGGAAGGACGGACGGACGGATGGAAGGCGGGAAGGAAGGAAGGAAGGAAGGAAGGAAGGAAGGAAGGAAGGAAGGAAGGAAGGAAGGAAGGAAGGAAGGCGGGAAGGAAGGAAGGCGGGAAGGTAGGAAGGCGGGAAGAAAGGAAGACGGGAAGGAAGGAAGGAAGGAAGGAAGGAAGGAAGGAAGGAAGGAAGGAAGGAAGGAAGGAAGGCAGGAAGGAAGGAAGGAAGGAAGGAAGGAAGGAAGGAAGGAAGGAAGGAAGGAAGGAAGGAAGGAAGGAAGGAAGGAAGGCGGGAAGGAAGGAAGGTGGGAAGGTAGGAAGGCGGGAAGAAAGGAAGACAGGAAGGAGGGAAGGAAGGAAGGAAGGAAGGAAGGAAGGAAGGAAGGAAGGAAGGAAGGAAGGAAGGAAGGCGGGAAGGAAGGAAGGCGGGAAGAAAGGAAGGCGGGAAGGAAGGAAGTTTAGTCCTGTGTGACTCTAACTTAAACTTTGGAATCCAAACTTTTTAAAGGATTTTCCTGGCTTTTCTACTGGCCTTAAACTTGACAAGTTAGGAATGCGAGGTTCCAATACCGCTGAACTGGTGTTCGAGGACTGCAAAGTGCCAGGTAAATGGCCAGTCCTATAGCCTGTTGTATTTAACGGCTTTCTTATATTCGTGACTTGTTCTTTAACAGCTTCAAATCTTCTCGGAGGCTATAATAAAGGAGTGTATGTCTTAATGAGTGGACTTGATCTCGAACGATTGCTGTTGGCTGCAGGACCAGTTGGGTAAGTCACTTGTATGTACTTAACCCCTTGGCGACCGAGAGCTCTCCCCATGGCAAGTAAAATTATCGTCCGGCGTTAGCCAGAGTAGTGTGCTATGGACCCTTTTAATAAGTGCAGAGTACGTCATTTTCCGCACTTGATGTTGCAGAAACTGGCTCTGAGAGTTATTTATGATAAACCTAAATTAACACCATCTAGACCACTTTTCAAAACTGCTGGAGTGCTCCCTGTTCAACAAAGAACCATGTTACGAAAGTCGATTATGGTGTACAAAGCTTTAAATAACATGGTACCTAAGTACATTAGTAGGGAGACCGTTAGTTAAAATTGTTTTCTTAATTAAGATCGATGTTTGCCGAGACTAAGGATCGATGTTTGCCGAGACGAAGTCGAGGAACGACGTGTCGAGTCGGAAAAACGTAGACTTCCGAATGGTTCGCGCAGTATCGGAACACAGAATAGTAATACAACCAGAAGTCCAACTCAAGTGAAAACTTGTCCGCATTTCTTCAATGCGCAGGCGCAATATTTTACGCCATCCGTCGCCATCCTACGCCATCCTGGCAAGTTTCCCCGGCAGTTTTAACCTTCTTTTGAAGGCCCAAACTGCCGGGGGAACTTGCCAGGATGGCGTGGGATGGCGTAGGATGGCGAGGAATCAAGATGCGCAAGGCGACATGCGCGAGGATATAAACTTCAAAGGTTCCAAGGCGAGTTGGACTTCTGATTGTATTACTATTCTGTGATCGAAAGTCCAGTGCTGGCCAAAAGATCGAAGGCTCTCGGAACGAGTAGTGCACAGCCCGCGCGGAGATAACCTGAATTGCAGGTCTTTATCTATTCTCGTCTTCGACTAAAACGGCAGCGCGCGGGCGAGAAAAAATGCGAGAAAAATGAAGACGGTTCGCAAGTTATGGGTAAATAATTTTTGATCTTTCCTTTTCGTTTAGACTGATGCAAGCGGCAATTGATGTTACCTTTCCGTATCTCCATGCCAGAGAAGCATTTGACGAAAAGATTGGGAATTTTCAAGTATGCATGGCTATTGTTCTGGCTGATGAAGGGTGCTCTTAGTTTTCTAATGTATTGTTACTATTGTAACTATTTTTTTTGTATGTTTAGCTGATGCAAGCAAAGATGGCGGATATGTACACACGGTTGATGGCTTGCAGGTCATATCTATATACTGTTGCAAGAGCGTCTGACAAAGGCCATTTTAATAACAAGGTAAATATGGGTGGTCTGGCCGCCTACCTATCTACCTACCCATCCATCTACCTTTCTCCCTCGTTACTCCTTCCATCCTCCTTCCCTTTCTCCCTCCCTCCTTCCTTGATTCCATGCATGCTTCCTTCCCTTTTTCCTTCCTTCCTTCCTTCCTTCCTTCCTTCCTTCCTTCCTTCCTTCCTTCCTTCCTCCCTTCCTTCCTTCCCGCCTTCCTTCCTTCCCTCCCTCCTCCCTCCCTCCCTCCTATCATTCTGTCCATCCGTCCCTCCCTCCATCCATCCTTTATATTAGAGTTAGTAATACATCTATTGTGTTCCTTGTGTTTAGGACTGTGCAGCGGTCATTCTTTTTGCAGCCGAGAATGCGACTCAAGTAGCCCTCGATGCCATCCAGTGTCTCGGTAAATTAATTACTTAATCTTAAAATAAATTAATTTGGAAGTACCTAATGGTTATTTAAAAGACAAGATTCAAGCTTGTTGAAAAATACGATTGGAATTTTCCGAATGACAGACACTTTAAAGATGTTTTTCATGTTCCCTTTTATGTCAACTCAAAATGGATATCTATAGGTAAAGGTCTTTAATTAGAATACATCAAACGTGTATCTTTACAATCAAATTACTCCTAAGGATTTCAGTGTGGCCGGCGCTTTAAGCAGCCGCCATACGACACAGTTCAGACCAGGTGTTGATTTTACGGAGGGAGGAAAACCGGAGAACCTGGCGAAAAACCCTCGGAGCACAGGAGAGGCCAACTAAACTCTACTCACATGAGTCCCAAGCTCGAGAACGGTTGTTCCCAAACTGTCATCCATCCAAGTACTAACCCCGTCTAACCGGGCTTAACTATTGGTGAGAGGCAGCGCCCTAACAGCACATGTCATCCGTGCTCCCTTATGTATCGTGGAGTAACAAAATAAAGTAGTGCTGCGTAGGCAGTGTTTTAGATAGAGCAAAGTGTTGTGAACTGCCTGGAATAGTGTTAAAGTGCCACTAACCCCAAAAATTTTTTCTCGCAAATCTAAGAGCCCTTATTGAGTGGATTAGGCCAGTTAATAAATTATTGGTATTGGACGTTTCGTTGATCTTCTGTGGACGACCAAAGTTGCATCTGCATGTCCCATGGCGGAGTAGGAAAGGGAATGGGTATATTCCTGGTGTTACGTCAGACAAGTCAAACAAGGAACTCCTTTGAGCTCTGTCTGGTGAATCATAGAATTTTTTGGGTTGAAAATTCATTTTCCCAACTAACTCAATGTAAAAATTCTATGCTTTCAGCTGACAGAGCTCAAATGAGTTCCTTGTTTGGCTTGGCTGACGTCACACCAGGAATATACCCATTCCCTTTCCTTCAACGCCATGGGACATGCATATGCCAATTTTTGCAACTTTGGTGATCTACAGAAGACCAAAGAAATGTCCAATACCAATAATTTATTCACTGGACTAATCCACTCAATAACGGCTTTTAGATTTGCGAAAAAAAATTTTGGGGGTTAGTGCGTTAAGCACGCTTAGGTTAAGCGTGCTTAAAATGCGCCACCTTGGTGTGTTTACACGGTCATTTAATAATCCCTTACTAAAACACGTACACCATTATTCAACATGGCGGACGAGCTATATTTTTGGTTTTCGTCAGAGAACAACGGAAGACATCGGTACACGAGAAAGAGTAATAGCTAAAAGAAAGAAAGAAAGAAACAAAGGAACAAAGAATAGCGAGATGGAAGCTTCTACAGCAGGGCAAAAAAATGCATTTTATCGTATTAATAACACCGTATTAACAGCAAGCGTTTTTCAATCCCGTTGCGTTTACACTGCCAAGTTAAGCGCGATTAACTAACTGATCGTGCTCAGTTTAATCCACCTCCTTGAGGTGGTGCAAACTAATCGCTATTAATTTACGCCGATCTGTTTACACGGACATCTTAAGCCGCTTAAAGTCAGATGTGGCTCAGATCCCGCTTAAATGTTGACCGTGTAAACAGGGCTTAATTTTTTACATTGCTCTATATTACACTTGTGTTGTTTAAGAGCAAATGGTTACATCTCGGACTACCACATTTTTTACATTGCTCTATATTACCTTGTGTTGTTTAGGAGGAAATGGTTACATCTCGGACTACCCAACCGGACGGTTGCTACGAGACGCCAAGTTATACGAGATTGGCGCCGGCACAAGTGAAATACGGCGACTCATTATCGGAAAAAGCATCAACGAAGATTATAAATAAGCCAATGTTGTTATTCGATTAATAAGTGCCCTATACCCTTGAACACCGAAAAACTATTTCATTGAAACAGAAAATACTGATTATTATGAAAAATATCCTCGTTGGATGCCTTTTCGTCGTGTCCTGACTTCGAAGGAGGTTTAACCAACAACTTTTGAAGGTAATAAAGCATATTCTGAATAATGTTACCAAGCTAAAGTTTGAGACACTTCAAAGCCGATCGACGAGACTATATTATGAAATTGTAATATTTCGCTTTTAATATTAAAGTAAGTTTTATATAAAATCTATTTATTAAAAACTTTATCCCTCAACAGAACATTGTTATGTAAATTACAAACTTCAGTATAACAATAAATAAAAGTTCAAGTCAAAAAATATCTTGGCATTCAACTATTACTTTACATAGAATCCATATCAGTCACTTGGGTGCGCTGCGAGTGTTTTAAACATTACATAGTATTTATTATATGGCTGGGTTTGATTTCCGGTCCGTACGCAAAACGACGCACGCTGATTGGTTCCTGAGAGGTCGGGATTTTACGATATTGACCGACCGGTCTACGCTTTTTTTCGGCCCTGTAAGTTTTGGCGGGAACATTTCTGAGTTGATTTGAATACAAATAAAAGAGAAACATGTATCTTTATTCAAATATTCTGAACAATAAAATGTGTTGGAACATCACTGTTGGTTTTCTTTAAAGCTGTTTATCTAAGAACACGACAAATAAAAACTGGTGTAAATAAGAAGGCCAAGAAGCGACACGAAAAAGTCAACCGGTAAAGTAAACAGCATACTCCGAAGACGAAAACAACGCTCGAAGCTTAAAAAATAAAATGAACCAATAGCCATAATAAATTCCTTATTAACCTCGTTTGCTCGGTCTGTACTGGAAAGTAATTGCCCTCGGTTTTATCGCACAAACCTCGCCCCTTCGTCGCTCGGTCTCTACGAAAACCTCAGGCAAATACTTTCCCGTACAGACCTCGCACTCGGTTAATAAGTCTTTAATATAAAGTCGAGCTCGCTATATGTTGTAATAGACCTTTTCACCAATAGCGGCGCCATCTTGAATTCGCTATGCATTATGGTCTATCCAGGGTAGCAAGCTCCATTAAAATGGCGATTGCGTAGTGTTGAGACACAATGCGGTAATTTTTGATTGATAAATACTTTCGTGGCAACAATGTCTGAATATAATAATTGTCATATTGGTAAAAGCAATAATTCTCGTACATATAAGGATACATTTGTCATGAGTCTATCCTTACACGTCCGAGAATTGTTACTTTTACCAATATGACAATTATTATATTTAGATATTGTTGCTACGAAAGTATTTATAAAGAAAGAATTACCGCATTGTGTCTCAACACTACGCAATCGCCCTTTTAATGGAGCTTGTTACCCTGGATAGACCATAATGCATTGCGAATTCAAGATGGCGCCGCTATTGGTGAAAAGGTCTTGAATTGTGCCTTACGGATGACGCCATACTAAATTAGGAAGGCATACTAAATGACGTCATACCAGATGATGACGTCATACCAAATTATGATGACGTACTAAATGCGATGTCTAATAAATGATGACGTCACAGGTATACTAATGATGACGTCATATTGTTCGAACGTCACTGGTGAAATTTTTGGATTAAGACGATGAATTTATTAAGAATAAGGCAGCTTTTGCTGTCTGCGGTTAGATGACGAGATTATAGCGCCTGATGGAGGACGTATGTCATTGTTTGATATTTAAGTATAATTAAATATCGAATCATAATTTTCATATAAACAAATATGAATATCATATAGCTGAAGTGATATACGAAAGGGCAGAAACGCTAACGTTTTTTGTCGGAAGAATTCCTTCAAACAGAATTCGTGTTCGCTACACCAACCACAGCTGTTGTATATACAAGATATATAGCACAAAAAGACATGGCCTTTTATCCCCCAAGATATCCATATCGTGTTTACGCGCCGCAGCAGATTTAGTAGAAAGAACAGCATGTGTAGACAAGTTTTACGGAGACAGCGTCTTTGTAAAACTTCACTCCCTGAAGAAATTGCAGTGGATCGCAATGAGCATGGATTAAATCTTCAAGATTATCAGCTATGTTCTCTTTCTTGACCATAAGTTTATTGTGCCTTGTGTGACAACGGATGTCTATGAGAAAGATGGGATTGTGAGCTCACGAGTTTAGAGCAGAGAGGGGAAGTGAGGTGTTCAAAAATAAATGAAGGAAGGAAGGAAGGAAGGAAGGAAGGAAGGAAGGAAGGAAGGAAGGAAGGAAGGAAGGAAGGAAGGAAGGGAGGAAAAAAGGAAGGAAGGAAGCGAGGGAGGGAGGGAGGAAGGAAGGAAAGAAGGGAGGGAGGGAGGGAGGGAGGGAGGGAGGGAGGGAGGGACGGACGGAGGGAGGGAGGGAGAAGGGAAGAAATACTTACTGATTGTGTCGGCGGCACTTCCTGGAGGACCTCTAGGTCCAGTCTTCCCCGGTGATCCACTCTTTCCTGGAGTTCCTTGGTCTCCCTTAGCTCCCAGGCGACCAGGATCGCCTTGATCTCCGGGAGGACCTTGAGGTCCGGTCGCAGGTTTCATGCAAAGCCGCACACCCGATTTTTCAAGGTAGCACGCCTGACCGGGAGAGCCTTGTGCGCCACGATCTCCCTATAAACGATGGGGAAAAGCCATTGTAAAACATTACGTACGGATAGAGTTATGTATATATATATATAATGAGGGTTCGGTTATAGAAACTTACCCTGTTCCCCTTTGCTCCTTTTTCTCCCTTCAGTCCTCGATCTCCTGTAATGCCTGCATCTCCTGGTGTACCAGCCTGCGGAGAACCAACACAATTTATTTAGACATGCGTGCACTGTGTGTTAACGTCGTTGAATTAGCTCGCCCAGAAGATTAATTTTCACCTTTGTCTAGCTGTCTGTCTGCCTGTGTGTGTGTGTGTGTGTGTCCGTCCGTCCGTCCGTCCGTCCGTCCGTCCGTCCGTCCGTCCGTCTCTCTGTCATCAGGAATCTCAAAACGTATTGGATGCATTGTGATGAAAGTTTGTAAAAGGGTTGGCTATAGACCAACGACCATTCCATTAAAGTTTGGTTAAATTTAAATAAAAATTGAGTAGAAGTGGTAAAAGTAGAAAAGTAGTAGCAGTTGTTGTTGTTGTGGTTGTTGTTGTTGTTGTTGTTGTTGTTGTTGTTGTTGTTGTTGTTGTTGTTGTTGTTGTTGTTGTTGTTGTTGTTGTTGTTGTTGTTGTTGTCGGTGTTACTGCTGTTCTTCCTACTATTCTTGTTACTACATAACGTTGTTATTGGTGCTATTGCCATTGGTCTTGTCAATAATCATGGTGATGGTAACGGTGATTGTAGCATAACGACGTTGTTAAAGCTGTATGGCTGTCGCTATGTAAATACTGCTGGTTACAGTACAGTGTTAGATATTTCGTGTGTATGGATCTACATTAAGTTTTCTTATTTTCTTACTTCTCCTGGAATGCCAGGCAATCCTTGTTGACCATCCCGACCAGGCAATCCCTAAAAACAACAAATTATATTAAATTAGAACACCAGGATTAAAGAATACCAAATGGTTTTCCGTGTTTGGATACTCTGATCCAAACACGCGGGAAATTGCGAGACTGGAAGATAATTGCCCAGCAAATAATTTTCAAAAAAGCCATAACGATAAGGTTTGGAAAAACATAATTTATTTGCTGGGCAATTATGTTCTTGACTAGACTACGCTTTCCGCCTGGTATATCAATAGCTACAATTCTGAATATGATATACTGTCCGACATTTTCAAAAAATCGTTTTGGCGGGAATTTTCCGTGTTTGGATACTCTGATCCAAACACGGCAGCTGACCAATCAGGGCTCGCGTAGTATACATGTTATTTTATAAAGACTAATAACGTACCGGTGGTCCTGGGTTTCCTGGAGGTCCCACTGCTCCCGGGCGTCCCCTCTTTCCTCGACCTCTTCGACGATTTCTGCGATGCTCTTTACGCTAATAGAACAAATAGAAGAAACAAAACAACAGTATAAGATAATAGCACGAGTAATGCAATACTTAACATGAGTCTACCTAGAAAGTAACCATGTAGCCAGTGGCTTGTAATTAGTAGCCAGTACCAATGTAGCCACGTACAATTTGAGACTTCGAACAAATTCATCCTCGGCCTTACCCTGCAAATCAGAGCCCCTTTCCAACCTACGCAGGCTTCGGTGGAAAGTGGGCTCTGCCAACAAACTCGTTCTTCGCCCCCAAGTTTGGGGCGAGTCAGTCAGGTTTTAAACTGGTCAAACAAGTTCTAGTTTATGAGCACCCGCAAGCAGGAAAATAGCAAGTAACGCGTTAGAGCCTGGGCCCAAAATAGTATCTTGGCAACCATTCACGCATGCTCAAAAAGAAATATCGAGTTTGTTGGCAGAGCGCACTTTCCCCCGAAGCCTGCGTAGGTCGGAAAGGGGCTCTGACCCGCAGGGTACCCCGACCTTGATCTACAGCGAGAACGTCTGAACAAAATTTGCGACTCAGCTTTGAACGGTGGGGGAAGGGGAGGGGGCATTTGAAAGATAAAGCGTGTCCTAATTAATGTAATTATTCCACTACTAAAATTACGTAGCCATGTACACATGCAGTTATAATAGCCACGTAGCTATGTACCGTAGCTATGCGTAGCCATATAAAATGACGAAAAGCTACGCAGCCAAAAGCCATGACCATATACATATTTTAATTACTTCTTCCCACAAGGGGCTTTTCAAGAGGAATTTACATATTTGAAATTTTAACATGGCCAAATCGAAGGCATGCATATTAAAGGCGCTCCAGGCAACCGCCATACGACACATATCGGACCACAGCTAACAGCTAAGACCTAGGTATTGGTTTTTCGGAGGGAAGAAAACCGGAGAACCCGCCGGCGAAAAACCCTCGAAGCACAAGAGAGACCAACTAAACTCTACTCGGATAGAATTGGGTTTATCAAAAGTAATATTGGGCATTTCACTAGATTACATAGCATGTTCTGTGGATTTTAGGTGAAGGAAAATTCGAGTGTAGAATATATACATTTAAGACCAAACCGGGACCAGTTGCGAGAAATGCAACTACACAGGCCTTCCGGCAGGAATTGAACCCACGACCTTGCGATTCTAGTGCAATGCTCTGACCACTGAGTCACGGAGGCCGTTGCATGCGGAGAGCTTGATCGCGAGTTCTGTATACATTAAGGTGGTAATGCCAGGAGAGAATTGGGTTTATTAGAAGTAATATTGTAAAATACTGTAAAATGTATATACACTCGAATTTTCCTTCACCTAAACTCTACTCGCATGAGTTTCAAGGTCGCGAACGGGGTTATTCCCACACCCATCCAAGTACTAACCCCGTCCAACCGGGCTTAACTTACTGCAGTGGTCAGAGGCAGCGCCCTAACAGCACACGCCAACCGTGCTCCCTTTAGCCAATAGCCATGTATGTCCCAGTATCATGTAGCTATAGCAGTAACATATGGTAGTAACATTTGGTCGTGATTCAAGTCATCTATACGTGCACTGACTCTAACTATACCATTCGTACAAAAAAAAATTCTGAAGTTTCCTGATATTCTAAAATTACTCCAGAGTCTCCTATATAGAAAACTTGCTGTGCAGTTTTATCCGCCCTGAACAACGATCACAATCAACGGACGAGTCATTCTTCCAGAAGTTTCTGAAGTTTCCTGATATTCTAAAATTACTCCAGAGTCTCCTATATAGAAAACTTGCTGTGCAGTTTTATCCGCCTTGAACAATGATTACAATCAACGGACGAGTCATTCTTCCAGAAGTTTCTGAAGTTTCCTGATATTCTAAAATTACTCCAGAGTCTCCTATATAGAAAACTTGCTGTGCAGTTTTATCCGCCTTGAACAATGATTACAATCAACGGACGAGTCATTCTTCCAGAAGTTTCTGAAGTTTCCTGATATTCTAAAATTAGTCCAGTCTCTCCTATATAGAAAACTTGCTGTGCAGTTTTATCCGCATTGAACAATGACTACAATCAATGGACGAGTCATTCTCCCAGCAGTATCACAGCTAGTAATTAAAAATAAAGATTCAAAAATTCTGGTCGCTGCGAAGGCTCCAAAATCGAGATATTTTTAGGCCAGTTCGTCCAAATTTATCGCAGTAATTAATCTATTGTTCATTACTTATACAAAAGTCATTGAAAAACACGCTGTGATTTTATTAAATCTAACTAGCAAACTATACTTTCACACAAACCTCGAATTGTTGTTAAAATTAACTACCACGGAACGGACAGTGTTCAAAAATAAGTTAACGTTATTGAGCTGCTAAATAATGATTATTGACAAGTGTAATTAATTAGTAATTACCCCAGCTATATTTATATTTGTACATTTAGTAATTATATTTGCTACAGTAGCATAATTGCTATACATGGCTTTTACTGTTGTGGCAATAGACGTTTTCCTGAAATGTTGTTGGGTTTTGTGCCGTTGCCATCGCTCTTTCTCGAATACGAAGCACAACACACAACTTAACTTCAGGAGTTAAACATACAGACTAAAGTTTATTTTATATATCAATCATTTATATGTACATGGATTATCTATCTACTACCATAAAAGGACTATAAACATTACAGGATATGAAGTTATGAAAGTCAGTTCTTAATCAGTTCTTATCGGATTGCCTTATGTCATGCATAAGTGTCACGGTTACAAATGTTTCATTAAATGTTTAATTAAGATAATTGGCTTAAAGAATAATATCACGAGCACATATTCTAACACCCCCACTTGCTCTTATATTATGGAGTATGTTTACGTTTACTTTCCTAACATAACATGTTTGAACTTATTTAACTTTGCTTTCGTTACTGGTTTGGTAAATACATCTGCTATGTTCTCATCGGTAGGAACATATTTCAAACTAACAATACCAGCCTGTATTTCTGATCTAATAAAATAATATTTTATGTCAATGTGCTTAGATCTTTGGTTATCTATGTACATAAGAACATCACCATCAACATCACCTACGTTCATGTCAATACACAACTGCCTCAAGAATTTTGCTTCTTGAATAGCGTTTGAGAGCGCCATATATTCAGCCTCACAAGTCGATAGTGCAACAGTTTGTTGCTTACGACTCTTCCAAGATATCAAAGGACCATCCTCAGAAAATTGAAAGTTATAACCAGTTATACTGCGTCTGTCTTCTACCGATGCCCCCCAGTCGGCATCACAAAATCCCCTCAATTTCAGTGGCGACTCAGACTTTTTGAACCTTAAACCATGTTCTGATGTACCTCTTAAATACCTTAAAACGTGTTTAGCCGTATTGAGATCGGCTTGGGTGGGCTTTGACATTTTTTGTGATAGCTTAGTTACAACGTAGCACAAATCTGGCCTTGTGCCCGTCATAACATAGATCAAACTGCCCACGATTGCTCTATACGACCTTGGGTCGTCTAATTCGGGTGATTCCATGTCAGGGAAATTATCGATCCCAAGAATACATGGAGTTGGTTTAGGTTTACAATCCATCAACCCGAATTTAGAGAGAATCTTCTTAATGTATTGCGTTTGATTCATTTCAATGCAATTTTCCCCCATATTTGAATTCGGTTCCTAAGAACCACGATATCTTACCGAGATCTTTCATTTTGAACCTTTTACTTAAAGATTCTTTCACATTTGCCATCAATTTTGAATTACTGGCAGCTATCATAATATCATCCACCCAGATAATTATTATAATACACTGCTTGTCATCGATGTGTCTTGTATATACACATGGATCAGCGAGTGATTGAGTGAATTTCTCATCAATCAGATAGTTATGCAACATGTTGTTCCAATTCCTACCACTCTGTTTAAGTCCATACAACGACTTCTTCAACTTACAAACTAGTGCTTCACCATTCTTACCAGGTTTCTCAAAACCTTTCGGCTGTTCCATATAAATGTCGCAATCTATTGGCGCATTTAAATAAGCCGTTTTAACATCCATTTGGTGAATCACCATATCATTTTGCACAGCGCGTTGCATCAGCGCTCGCACTGAAGTCATACGAGCAGTAGGCGCAAATGTTTCCTGATAGTCTACGTAGCGTGCTTTATGGGTTTCCTCCCCATTTGGTCCAGTTTTCACTGCGTAGACCCATCTTCCCCCCACTATTTGCCTACTTTCTGGTGGTGGAACTAAATCGTATGTAGCATTATCGTCTAATGCTTCAATCTCATCATTCATGGCCTTTTGCCGTTTTCTTGACTCACCCGAGTTTACTGCTTCATTATAACATGTTGGAATGTTTCCAACCCTATAACAATAATCGATTGTGCAATTGGCATTGTCATTTTGAACCTCATGGTTCAAAATATGCTCATCGAAGTATTGTGGTCTATTGCGAGTTCTGGAGGGGTATCTGGTGTTACCACCATTCTCTACAACACTGACATCTTCATCTGATTGCACATTGTTTTGCGTCTCATCATTAGCAATCGTTTCCGTGTTCGGAGGGAATTTGTCCTCCGGGTCATGATTTGGAATGTCGGATCTGTCAATGAATTTGACACACCTAACTTTGCTAACTTTGTTGGCTTCAGGGTAATAAACTAGATATGCTGGACTCTCTTTGTCGTAGCCCACAAAAATTCCCTTCTTACTTCGGGGATCTAGTTTCTTAGCGTCTTGCACATAGGCATAACACGTCGAGCCAAACACATGCATGTTACTTAAATTTGGTTGTTTTGTCGTTAGTGCTTCATACGGGTTTTTTTCTAACCTTGAATTGAAGCATCTATTCCTAATGTATACCGCTGTCATAACAGCATACGTCCATAATTTCTTGGGCAAGTTTGCCTCAAGTAACAAACACCTTGCCATTTCAAACAAAGTGCGCCACCCTCTTTCTACCGTTCCGTTCTGATGCGGGGAATATGGGGCACTAGTCTCATGTTTTATCGCATTTTTGCGAAGTATGGACTTGAAACCTTGCCCCGTAAATTCCGTCCCATTATCAGTCCTAATGCGTTTAACCTTGCCAAAAGGTGCGGCGTCAGCCAGAAATTTCTGAGTCGCCTCTACAGTGTCACTTTTCTGCCTCAGAAAATACACCATATTAATACCTGTGTAATCATCTACAAATGACAAAGCGTATTTATAACCATCTTTTGCGATTGGGGTAACTGGACCAGCCAAATCGCAGTGTACTAATTCTAAAGGACTCTTTGTCCTCTCATCTGGCTCTCGATTTCGAGATTGACACATCTTTCCTTGCGTACAAATCTCACATTCTAACTCTTGATCATCTTTGATCTTCATGCCCTTAACAACATTTTGAAGCTTACGCACATCTTTATAATTACAGTGGCCTAAGATCTTGTGCCACTCTATTAGTGAGCATGCATTATTTTTAGAAGAGGATATACTATTCAGAAAATATAAGCGACCCCTTTGTTCAATATTGAACACTGCACCGTCAGGGTTTATGTACTGCTTAACATGCTTATCTAGATTAATAGCGGCCCCTTCTTCTATTGCCGCATTTACCGAGAAAATATTCTGCTTGTATGATGGTACATACAGCGCGTTATTTAACATCACATCTCTTAAGTTGTCATTTACATCATGCAACTTAACTTTAGCATTTCCTTTAGCTACAACTACGTTTGCGTGACTACCATCAGCCAGCTCAATTAAATGACTACTTGGATCAAATTCCTTATCGAAATTAACAAACTTTGACTTATCATTAATTATATGACTTGTTGCCCCAGTGTCTACCATTAGGTTTGGACTGATCTTACCTCGGGAAACATTATTTACACCATCTTTTAACGTAAAGGTAAAAGTTCGTGCGTTGGAGTTGTCTTCTTCTGCTTCCGGTATCTCTACTGCAGTTTTCACGGCGTCTTTCTTCCCTCGACAATCTTTGGTGTCATGCGTCTTGTTCTTGCACTTGTTGCACCATTGATCAGTTTTCGTCCAGCAGCTAGAACTTTTGTGTCCTTTCTTTCCGCACTTGAAACACTTCCCATCGAATTTCTGTTTGGCAAACATTATATTATCCTTGTTATCAGCTAGGCGGCTCTTCTCGTTTTCTGCATAATCACGCAGTGCAGTTTTGAATTCCGCGAAGGTCATCTGCTTTTCACGCTGAGTTACAACTGTAGAAAACATTTTATAACTGCTTGGCAAGCCTTTGAGTGCCATTGCAATTAATAACCCGTCACTGATCACTTCTTCAGCGGCTTTCAGTGCTGTTGCGGCAGTCTCAGCTCTGATAATGTAGTCGGTCGTCGTCTCGCTTTCTGCCTTCTTCAGCGAAGTCAGTTCAGTATACAGTGCGATGACTCGAGGTTTCCCTTTTCCTTGATAATGTTCTCGTAGAACTGCTAGAGCTTTCCTCCCATTGTCTTTGGCTTCTCTGATGACTAGTGACAAACTCCGATCGTCTAAGCACTGGACAAGTTCAGCAAACGCATCGGCATTCTTTTCAACATTGGGTTCCTCATCGTCGGCACCTGGTACGTATATCTTGTAAAGTTTTTGAAGGCGCATGTATCCTAAAAACTTTACTTCCCATAGCTCATACTTGCTTTCATCACCATCAAAAACGAGTCTTCTCCTGGGCCCATAACCTGTTGGGTTTTGTGCCGTTGCCATCGCTCTTTCTCGAATACGAAGCACAACACACAACTTAACTTCAGGAGTTAAACATACAGACTAAAGTTTATTTTATATATCAATCATTTATATGTACATGGATTATCTATCTACTACCATAAAAGGACTATAAATATTACAGGATATGAAGTTATGAAAGTCAGTTCTTAATCAGTTCTTATCGGATTGCCTTATGTCATGCATAAGTGTCACGGTTACAAATGTTTCATTAAATGTTTAATTAAGATAATTGGCTTAAAGAATAATATCACGAGCACATATTCTAACAAATGTTGTTGCCATTCAGTTCCTCAACCTCGCCAATTAATTTGTCAAAATTTGTTTAAAACTCCCTGTATTGAATTTGATAGGAATTTTTGAATTTGAGTGAATGGTTGGATTTCGAGCGGGTGCGGTCAACGCAAGTAATAGGGCCCTTAAGATCTAGGACGGCAACTTCGAGGACGACGTCCTTCAAACAAAAGCATTCTTCTTGCTTAAGACAAAGATAATGAATAATTTCTAGTCGCAAGAGTAATCTGAACACCGTCCTCGCTCTGTATACAACGCCACTCAGAGCATTCTCACGTCTTCAGGACGACGTTGACTCGTGGGGTGATGAGAACTGTTTACTGAGATTGCCTTAACACAGACACTGCAACCGTTTTAACACTTTGAAAATTATAAAACAAGCTTCAAGTATTGAATACAGTAGTCAGTTAACCGTGATTTCTTTTTAATGCTAAAATTTGGATTGCTTTTTAACCGCCATCGTCGTCCTAGCATCTTAAGGTCCCTATTAACGCGTCCAATACCCGCACATGGGATAACATTTTAGCCTTACTTCGTAACATTAACTAGCCCATAGTAGCAATTGCATGCACGTCCCCTAATGCGATTTAATTTGCGTATAATTCAGCAACAGCGACAACGCTGCGATGGCTAATATACTACGATGACAGCGAACGGTCCTGTTGTATATACAGTAAAACAAATACCTTTCTTCACATGCCGATTTGAAAAGCATATTTATATACACCTCGTAATTTCACTAAATCACCGATAACAGCTTGAAGTAATTTGTGTTCTAAATTGATATTCTATAACCGTAATTTCACTGTAGTTGTGTAAAACCAAAGTTCCCTGCTCAATCTAATAAAATAGAAGATTTCTAAATCAGAGTGTCAAATCTTCCACGTTGTTGAATTTTTATTGTATGTAAAACAATTCTGTACGTTGCAACATTGAAACAGTTCTATATATACAGTATGCACGAACGCTGTTTGATGGGGTATTTTTAGCGCACCAAGTCTAAATTCGTGCGCAGTATAATTAGTCTATTGTGTTTAGTTGTTATTGATGCAGCCGACTAAAAGCGTATTATGTCTTTAAGAGTTCGCTAATTTTAATCATATTGTGCTAAAATACCTTCAAAATTAACTTGCTTTGTTAACATTATTGGCAATAAAAATGAAAGCATTAAAAGCAATTAAAAACGTTACAAGGCTGTTAAGTGACAATTCTTAACAGATCGTCAAGAAAAACGACCTTTCGGTATCATGAACGATCTTCAAGTATGTATCCCTTAGTAATATTTCCTCCCTGTTTTTAATCCACGGCGTGTTCTGGCCACACTGCACATGCGCATTTGGTCTTAATGAGAATCTCAACGGTTCTCTAATAAAAAGAAACACATATACTTTGCGACCTTAGCTCTCCATCTGATCCTCAGTGGCTCAATGGCTAGAGCGTCTAATATAACCGGTCGTTAGAAGGTGGAATGTTTTAACCCTGTCTGTGTTAACCCTGTTGAGTAATTGAGTTTTACGAACGTCCACCAAACGTCTGTTACATTACACCAAGCTCGCAAACGTTAACGCATGCACTACATGTGTATATATAGTACCATCCATAGCTCAATCGTTAGAGCGTCTTTTACTGTACTGGTCATTAGAAAGTGGCATGTTTGATCCCTGTCTGCAGGAGGCTCAGTAATCTTTTCTGAGTAATTGAGCTTGACGAATGTCTATACCATTAAGCTTGAAAACGTACTACATGCACTACATGTATACGTTCAACTTATCATTTCTTGTTGTGTACTTCTGTTGTCTTACTACAAACTTATCTCACATACGTTTTCTCGGCTTGCCTTTAAAACTTTTACATCATTCTTCGACGTCGTGTTCAATTGCTTCGAAATTCTTTACGAATTACTTTCAAATTAAACTCGTGCGAACGCGCAATCGCTCCTGTTTTGCTTTGTGTTCCTTCACGGTATTTGGCGAGGCCGCGTGATATTGCAGCACACAAACGTACATCTGTGTACATTACTTATAAAGCGAAATTGTTTTTTAAGTGGTCTAATGGACGACATGGTTTCAGAAGCAGAGACTTCGCACTTTTCCTGCGCGTAATCTAATTAAGAACAAATTAGTAAAGCAAATTGCAACAATGATGGCTGCTTGCATGTGGTAGAAGCTTTATTAGCCCCGTAAAACAACAGGGATGAACGATTTTGCTACTTATATAGTTAACGCCCTGTTCCGACCCACAGTTGCGCGAGGGTAATTTATGTAACGGATTAATTTGATGAAGGACTCCATGCACTTGAAACGTCAGTATCTCTTTATCAAAACTAATATCGGCAGTTTGCCTGCACAGCACTCTATAGACTATAATTACGAGGGTCAGATTCTAAACTATTTGTTCCGAGACCTTCAACTGAGGCACTCAAGAAAAGCTTTACATATCGAGGAACTTGTTCTGTGGAATAGCTTACCTGTGGAGGCAATTAATGCTAAATCAATTGCTGAATATATACAAATACAGATTTTAATTACTCCTTCCCACAAGGGACTTCTCAAGAGCAATTTACATTACTAAATTTCAAGTGGCAGAGTCGAAGGCATATTAAAGGCGTTCGAAGCAGCCGCCCTATACGACACATTTGTGACACACATGTCAGACCACGAATCACAGACCTAGGTGTTGATTTTATGGAGGGAGGAAAACCGGAGAACCCGGCGAAAAACCCTTGGACTCCGTGTCTAAATAAAGTCTTAATAATAATACTTTTTCACATTCCTGCCTAGACGGCCATAAACGGCTTTTTATTATTTTACGCCAGACAATTTTACTCATCTAAGAGAGAACTCTCGTGCAATCAGTCCAACAGCAACGGATTAAGAATTCATTAACCCATTTCCTGCCTGAGCCGGGCAAAAATATCTTTTTACTCTGCCTATAACCCTCAGCCAGCCTAGGCGGCAACGGTGCAAACAGAAGTTTTGAAACCATGCATGTTTGCGCAAAAAGTTTTGTATCAATACGGCACAGTAACATACAAAGCATACATGTAGAATTTATACAATGTATACGCGCGCACTCTTAACATCACTACATTCATATGCCAGCGCTAATAGGAAGCAAGTATGACAAATTTCCAACCTTGAAGTTTCAACACAAAGGGTATATGATATTATGAGATGATTATCCAAGATATCTGAAATATTCCACGAAAGTGACAAACGCATGCATGAAAGGAACGAGTCTGTACATTTAAGGGCAAATATGTAAAACTTTCGTTTCTTTTATATGAAAATTCTATACAAATACCGGAGTTTGTATATGCCTGAAAATATTAAACCGTTATTTGTCATCTCGAAACTAATGAAGTACAATTATTTCAGTTTAATTACTCAATCAACAACTAATAAATCTCCTTTACACCTTTCATAAAATCTTAACAGGTCCCAACTAATTGGATACACGAAAAGTGCAACAACCAAGAAGCTAGCTAGCATCAGCTTCAACTGGATACATTTAATAACCTATCTAACCCAAGCGAGATTCTCGTAAAACACGGCATGTTTTAATCAGTGGTTCACAGGGCAACGGGCCATCAACCCGAAAGAACAATTTAATAGAAAAAGTCCCAACTTGAAGATACTCGAAAAGCCGCAACAACAACCATGAAATTAGCTTCAGCTGGATACATTTTACACATACGTACACTAAATCGTACTATATGAAATCCATGGATGGGAAACTACAGAAACACAAGCAAAGTTGTAAAGGTAATATACAGATAATACAAGGGAGAAGCATAGGAGTATATCAAATAACCTTCCCAACCTAAGCAAGATTCTCGTAAAACACCGGATGTCCTCGAAATAATAGCGAGATTCAGATCACACGTCCACTACCACTACCGCTACCGTAAATTTAATTAAGCATGTCAAATATTGTTTTTGCGTGCAGTAATGGTCGCAGGTTTCAAACCTAGTGCAAAAAGAATAGCAAGGTTCAGATCACACTTCCACTACCGCTACTGCATGCTACCGTAAATGGCATGGTTAAGCTGATGTAGTGATCGTTTTTTCGTCCTGTAGTCGTAGTTGGTTTTAATCCTGGTATCGTAAAACGCTTTCTTTTCTTATTCAGTGAACTCAGGTGGCTAAGTAGAGATAAACTCTACTCGACCGCATGCAGCTGGGATTCGAACACGCGACCTTCGGTTTACTCGTCCGACGTTCTACCGCCTGAACCACATGGTCAATTTGGGAGCAGGTCGTGGAGGAGCAGTCAATAGTTTCATCAGTGGTTCACAGAACAACAGGCCATCAACCCGAAAGACCAAATTCAAATCCGCTCTCCCTAACTAACTAAAATTCCCTATTAAATTTCAAAGTGTAAACCACAGCCCCGAAATGTTTTCCTTGTAAACCTTACTTGTATTGAAGACTTCCATCGATTATTTCTCTCTTCTGTCGTCAGTTCCAACACAGAAGCTAGTATTAAGATGACGGACAAGATAACTGTTGTCAACTTCATTTTTTAGACGATAACCTTTGAACCTCTTCACTCGAAGTCTCGTAGCGTTCTGAGTGAGCTTCTTACACAATCCTGACCTTATACATCCAGGGTAACTCCCCCAGAAAGTATTAAAAGAGTTCTTTAAATACCAGTGGAACAGTGTGTTCAGTTGAAGGCGGTCGACAAGTCGGATAAGAGCTTGCTGAGAGTTGGCTTGTCTTGTTTTGCGATACAATGACCCGGTCGGTGGTTCGCCTTGCTGCTGAGAGCGTCTCTAAATTGTTTTCAAACAAGCTCAGCTTGACACGAACGGCGTAGGCAGTTACACAGCTCGCTTGCATTCGATTAAATAACTATAGGAAAACCAAATCCGGACTATCCCTGAATATAAGGCCCGTGTTGAAAAGGAGAAAGAGCAAAGATAAATTATATTAAGTTATTTACGAGAAAACACAACTTGATCATCTACCAGCACAATTAAAAACAGAGAGATATATACATGAAATCCTGAACTGATGGCGATTATTTGGCTATATTCGAGCCCAAACCTATAGATCAAAGTAAACATTTCGGTCTTTGGAAATAACAAAGTACACTAACTGCATGTACAACGTATCGGACTATTCTTTATTTTTTACCTATATTGTATTCACAACTTACAAGACTCTAACCAATACCATTCTATGCATTCCAGTGTATATAAGTGTTGTTCTCCAGTTTTTGGACGCTACAAATGAATTTTGACCGCGTATACAAGTCAAAAGTATAAAGGTGTGAGTTTTATTGTAATTAAATACTAAAGAAAATGCCTTGCGTAGCGGTTTTTATATGTGAAGTATTACTGTGAAAAACTGAGTCGAAGTGAATCACAACGGTTTGAGAACCACATTAACTACAGCCTGAAATATTGACTATAGCCTGTGCACAGACTCTACACGCGATTGATCATTTTACTAAGTCGAGGCGGATCGGGTACAGCCAGTTGATCTAGAGTACAAAGAGCTATATATATAGAGAGAGATACTTTGGAATACCGACTGACACAGACTACCTATAAGCTATAACTAAGGTATGGTAAAAAACACAACTTATTTATGGGTTCCGATTGTTGATCCAAATGAGACCAATTATGGAATCTATTTAAAATATTCCATGCACTACGCTCTTCCATATCTATCTACTGCCATATAAAAGTCGACATTTCGGATCTTGGAATTAAAAGGCAGAGAACTACACTAATTGTGAACACGCCGTACACAAAAGCCAAGTGTATATCCCTTGCCTAAGAAAGCGGCGAGTGTCGATCACAAAGCTTTTCCGGAAGCCGAACAATTTGCGAAGGGTTTCATTAACTAAATGAGTTATTGTGTGAACGGATTTACATCGGGGCAGATTAAGCCGATCTATATAATACTCCTAAATAGAAACGGAAGATTTTGATCTTAATTCCCGTTTGTTGACGGCTCGAAGTACCACCTTCGATGGGCTTAGACAAGTTTAAGTAAACACGAACTCTAATCTCCTCCACAAGCTGTTGACATAAGTTGTTTGGCCAAAATCGAGTACACCCACTGTGAGATGGCCTTTCACATGCGACAGCCAGTCTGATAATTATAGTACTGCAGCCGAATTAAAGTGTTTGTTGACTTTTGCACACTATTGACATCCACGCTATTTTACTTTCTATGCGGTGAATAGGGAGAAACAAAGAAAGCGAAGCTTCATCTTGAACATGAAAGCATCAGTCTATATCTATATATAAATCTCTCCATAGATATAATAAAAGATAACGGCGATTGTGATAGAAGATATGATCTTCTATAATTATAGTTACATATTCTAATTCAGAATCATCTTCAAAGACATGAGAAAATTTTTCAGGATTTGAACTCGCACCTTCGGGATTCCGGTTTAGCAGTGTAAGACATCATGAAAAATTTTCTCATGTCTCTGAGGATGATTCTGAATTAGAATTGAAACACTGCACGTCCTCACGGATAAGCGTTAAGTTGTCGCGGGAATATCTCGTGCACTTAAGTTGGATAGAACTCGCCTCCAATCCCTGTTCGGATCGATAGCTCAACAGGTAGAGCGGCGGACCGGAATCCCGAAGGTGCGAGTTCAAATCCCGCTCGAGTCAGCCGAAAAAATTTTCGGTTGACTTTAGCAGTGTAAGACATCATGAAAAATTTTCTCATAGTTACATATATTGAATGTGAAAAAGACTTCAATGAGTTTAAGCCGCTGTTCAATGTTTTCGTGAAACCTGTGCGAGACAGGCTTCAAGACAGATTGCAACGTGTAACACCTCCTTGTAATTTATGAAGCTATGTCGCTTTGCATTGCATTAAGACAGGTTTCACCAAAGTAGGATGCACTTCAACTTCGCGCAACGGTTTGTGAAACTTGCCTCGCAATGGAAAGCGACACAGGTTCATAAAACGAGGGGTGGTACACGTTGCAATCTGTTCTGGCCAACGCCAGACGATTTTATTAGGGACTTTAAGTTTCAAACAACGGAATACGGCTACGGTAGAAAGTTTAACAGTGGTATTAAATGACGGTGTATTTATACATTCAAATTTCAAGATACATAATCGATGCACGGACTCGTTTTGTTCTTAAACTCTTGAATAAAAACACTTGTTCAATCGATGTTAGTCACGAGAGTAATGTTAAGCTTTTCTAAGGCTTCTGTAGTGACTCAGGTTCTGCGTTGTCTTTACAACGTCAAAATGCTTTCTCTACGTTGTCAACAGAGTCACGACAGCGTAAACATACTCTTGGGACCATAATTTGCAAAAGCTCCTTGTATATCACATATACAATTCTATTATTCAAACACGTTGTCGTAGCCGTAGTCGTTGTGTTTTCTTAAAGCCCCTATTCAGCACAGGGAGAGGTCCAGGCCTCGAAGTGTTGGTTTTAAAACCTATCTCTTTAGCACTTTGAAGCCTGAAGAAAAGTCTTTAGTATTTTATTCTGGCTAACGCCAGACGATTTTATTCAGCACAGGGAGAGGTCCAAGGCCTCAAAGTGTTAAGAGAACGTTGGATATATAATTTGCTTAAATTTTTGATTGTTAATTATTTTGCTTGTTTTTCTAATTTAAAAGATAATTTATAACCATATTACTCCCACCTCAGATGTCAATCCCCTAAATTTCACATGAATGTACTCGATAAAGATTCCTATTGAGTTTTTATGACCATTTAAAGTCAGTACGTTCATACAAAGAAAATGACAGTAGGTGCATGTATGGGTTATTGCTTTGATTGTGATTTATGAGACCTACACGGGGTTTACGACATAGTTTCAATGCATCGGTTTAAGATAGAGTAGTGTTTGTATATTAGCTTAAATACTTATTGAGTCGGTTTTCTTTGTTCTTGCGAGGGTTGTATATAGCATACAACCCTATGAATACTAATTAGAAAAGAAATGAAGAAAAAACTAGGAAAATCTTTGTCCAAGGTAGAAAAAATAGACAAAACTTTGTTGGAAAACCTCGTCAATAAGTATTTAAGTCGGATAAAACCCTCGAACGTCGGGATTTATGCTATATAAAGCCCTCGGACGCTTCGCGTCCTCGGGTCTTTATATAGCATAAATCCCTCGTTCTCGGGCTTTATCCTATACTTGTTCGTATGTAAGTCTCAGTTGTGTCACGAACTGGGTTCCAAAAATGGTAAGGTGGAGGTATCGAGCATTAAAAAAGCAATTTCAGACGATGTGGCGTAACGGCATGTTTGGTATGGGTGAAGAATGGAAGAAATGAAGGTATAGGAGGCAATTGGAAAGAGGAATGCCAAAGAAGAGTTGTAGGGGAGGGGGGAGGGGCGAGAAGAAGAAATAGAGAAAAAAGAAATAGCAGGAAGAGGGAAGGAAGAGAGGACGGAACGAAGTAACTGGAAAAGAGAGATTGTGGGAATGAAAAAGAGGGAATAGATACGAGAGGAAGGGAAAGAAGGGAGGGAAAGACGAAGGAAGGAAGGAAGGAAGGAAGGAAGGAAGGAAGGAAGGAAGGAAGGAAGGAAGGAAGGAAGGAAGGAAGGAAGGAAGGAAGGAAGGACGGACGGACGGACGGACGGACGGACGGACGGACGGACGGACGGACGGACGGACGGACGGACGGACGGACGGACGGACGGACGGACGGACCGGACGGACGGACGGACGGACGGACGGACGGACGGACGGACGGAAAGGAAAGAAAGAAAGAAAGAAAGAAAGAAAGAAAGAAAGAAAGAAAGAAAGAAAGAAAGAAAGAAAGAAAGAAAGAAAGAAAGAAAGAAAGAAAGAAAGAAAGAAAGAAAGAAAGAAAGAAAGAAAGAAAGAAAGAAAGAAAGAAAGAAAGAAAGAAAGAAAGAAAGAAAGAAAGAAAGAAAGAAAGAAAGAAAGAAAGAAAGAAAGAAAGAAAGAAAGAAAGAAAGAAAGAAAGAAAGAAAGAAAGAAAGGAAGGAAGGAAAGGAGGGAGGGAGGGAGGGAAGGGAAGGAAGGGAAGGAAGGGAAGGAAGGGAAGGAAGGAAAGGAAGGAAGGAGGGAAGGGAAGGGAAGGGAAGGGAAGGGAAGGGAAGGGAAGGGAAGGGAAGGAAAGGAAGGAAGGAAGGAAGGTAGATAGATAGATAGATAGATAGATAGATAGATAGATAGATAGATAGATAGATAGATAGATAGATAGATAGATAGATAGATAGATAGATAGATAGATAGATAGATAGATAGATAGATAGATAGATAGATAGATAGATAGATAGATAGATAGATAGATAGATAGAAAGATAGGGACTTATAATAAAGCATTAGGAAAGAAAATTTCTTGACTATTATCACTGTTCACCACTTAACAATATAGCTTCATATAACAAATAGCGGGAAAGCTTGAAATTTATTATGATGTTCGACGGCCGACAGACAGCTCAAACAGCTAACCAGTTGAACACAGATATATACTACGACACACAACTTTAAAACGAATCCTCATTTCGACATTACAGACCGAAGAAGGAAACGACAGAGCGACTTAGAGTATAAACCTCGCAAAGTCCTCTAATTATAGACAAGCAAAAACCTTACCCCTTATTGACCAAGTTACGGGGAGCCCTCCCCTTGACGAGTGAAATAGTCTGGCGTTAGCCAGAGTAAAATTGTCTGGCATTAGTAAGTCAGAGAAGGGCCTTCGCTTGAAACGTTAGACTCCTACGTTCTCTGTTTCGGCAGTATATCTAACCTTACTATATTTCTAAATGGGCCTTCGCTCGAAACGTTAGACTCCTACGTTCTCTGTTTCGACAGTATATCTAACCTTACTATATTTCTAAAATTAATAAGTATAGACAAAAAAGCAACTGTGGTCACTAAAGGATTAACCTCAGTAGGAATCCAAATCTGCAACCTTGCCATAGAAGCCCGACGCACTACACCGCTGTGCTATATGACAAAGACCAAGAGCAATTACGGCCGTGGGAAGATGTTATTTATAATATGGCGAGTGAGTGTCGCCTAATTTAGTCGAGTCGGGTCTTTAAATGCAAACAATGTCATGCTGGTTTCTGTAAATCCGCTTTGACAATGTCCACTGACTTATTTTAGTCTACGTTAATTATCTGACTTATATTAGGCTAGTGTCATTGTGTCATGCTGGTCGAGTGGGGAGAGAACGTTCGAGAGACGTTCGAAGGACGGGAACTGACTTTACAGAGATCGCACTGCAGGGTAATATAAATTCTAGATGTATGCCAACCTTATATGTCTCTCTGACAGTAAACCCTATTGTAGCAATTCATCAAACGCGTTGCAGTAGCGATCGAGAAAGCACTATCAGTGAAACATGCAGTAAACCCTATTGTAGCAATTCATCAAACGCGTTGCAGTAGCGATCGAGAAAGCACTATCAGTGAAACATGCAGTAAACCCTATTGTAGCAATTCATCAAACGCGTTGCAGTAGCGATCGAGAAAGCACTATCAGTGAAACATGCAGTAAACCCTATTGTAGCAATTCATCAAACGCGTTGCAGTAGCGATCGAGAAAGCACTATCAGTGAAACATGCAGTAAACCCTATTGTAGCAATTCATCAAACGCGTTGCAGTAGCGATCGAGAAAGCACTATCAGTGAAACATGCAGTAAACCCTATTGTAGCAATTCATCAAACGCGTTGCAGTAGCGATCGAGAAAGCACTATCAGTGAAACATGCAGTAAACCCTATTGTAGCAATTCATCAAACGCGTTGCAGTAGCGATCGAGAAAGCACTATCAGTGAAACATGCAGTAAACCCTATTGTAGCAATTCATCAAACGCGTTGCAGTAGCGATCGAAAAAGCACTATCAGTGAAACATGCAGTAAACCCTATTGTAGCAATTCATCAAACGCGTTGCAGTGGCGATCGAGAAAGCACTATCAGTGCGTTGCAGTAGCGATCGAGAAAGCACTATCAGTGAAACATGCAGTAAACCATATTGTAGCAATAGACGACTTTCAGGCTCATGCGCAGTAGCAACTTTACTTCAAATTTTCATCGGAGGTAAAAACAACTGTTTTAGCTGGAAAGATCATATTAAAAATAGTAAAAGTGCAAAGTTTAAAATAAATCGGACAAATAGTGCGAAAGCTACGCTCTTCGGAAGTTTTGCTCTCCATTAGGGATTTAATAGGGATTTTGGCTTGGCGTGCAACTCCCGCCCGCCAAGCCAAAATCCCTATTAAATCACTAATAAATCCCTGTTGGAATGGTCAACTTTCCGCTTGTGAAACTTTTTCTATTTGTTAAGCAATTCGTTTCAAACTTTGCACTTCTACTATTTTCAATATGCTCGTTCCAGCTAAAACAGTTGTTTTTATCTCCGACGAAAATTTGAATATTTGTTGCTACTGCGCATGATCGTGAAAGTCGTCTACATCAAACGCGTTGCAGTAGCGATCGAGAAAGCACTATCAGTGAAACATGCAGTAAACCCTATTGTAGCAATTCATCAAACGCGTTGCAGTAGCGATCGAGAAAGCACTATCAGTGAAACATGCAGTAAACCCTATTGTAGCAATTCATCAAACGCGTTGCAGTAGCGATTGAGAAAGCACCATCAGTGAAACATGCAGTAAACCCTATTGTAGCAATTCATCAAACGCGTTGGAGTAGCGATCGAGAAAGCACCATCAGTGAAACATGCATGTGATAAATAAATAAGAAAATAAGTTAACAGGCACAAAGTTAATAAGTTGATACATTAATAAGTAAATATTCAGTTAATAAGTTAATTAGTTAATAAAATATTAACTTAATAACTTGATATATCGAATTAGTATCGAATTAATAAGTAAACACTACGTTAATAAGTTAATAACAAGTTAATAAGTTAATATTAAGTTGATAAGTTAATGAGTAAATAACAAGTTAATAAGTTAATATTAAGTTGATAAGTTAATGAGTAAATATTAAGTTGATAATTTTTTTAAATTTTATTTAACTTTACTTTGACTAAATAAATACAAG
The DNA here is from genome assembly GCA_964035015.1 of Corallium rubrum. NCBI lineage: Eukaryota > Metazoa > Cnidaria > Anthozoa > Scleralcyonacea > Coralliidae > Corallium > Corallium rubrum. The sequence continues at coordinate 4,605,378 of OZ036013.1, forward strand.
GTTAGGGACACCGCAACAGCTGAGGCCGATTATTGCGGGTTCTAACTTCTCTAATATGTTACTAAGTTAAGTCAGACACGTTGCATAGACGCGATCCGACACCGCGAAAGGTTACCCGCGTTTCGTTCCAGACTTTAGGGTAGTCAGATAAACTTCGAATATCACTGCGACAATGGTCAATGCAATAACTAAACCGATGCATACAGTACCAATACATAATCGTTAACCCATTCAAGCGCATTGTCATTGTAGTACAGTACAACTTTATCTTTTCACTCTAACACCAGACGATTTCGCCTGTATAGAAGAGCAGAGTTGGAAAAAGTATTCAACCTTCCTCCGGATGGGTTTTTAAGTTTAGATAACCTTCCTCAAAATATATAGCGGGAATTTTGTGTTTTGCAACGTTCATATATACTGCGTGACTTTTACGTACAGTACCTTGGTTTTCTAGGTTTTCCTAGGTAAGCTTTGGCATACAACAATAGCTACTAATAACTGACCGCTACTGCCTGACAGCCTACTAACTACCCTCGACTGCTGCGAAGATACAGGCATCACAGCAGACATCAGCGTACATGTCTCACACATGTAACTGCTGTTACTGCCAGTGCTGCATAATTGTTGGTTAGCCAATGTTTTGCTGCAAATCGCTTTTCTTCTCGACACCTTGCTTGATCAATTGTTAACTTTCTCAGATTACCGAATGTGTTGTTTCACGTGTTTTCACTTTAAACCTTCCTCAATGAAGTAAACCTTCCTCCGGGTGGTACCCGCATACCCGCAGCTTTTTTCCAACTCGGTAGAAGAGACGTTTGCATTTGCTCTGGAGAAGGCCAGAGTCAACAGCTCGTGAGCTTAGTAACAAATCATAAACGTGGTGTTTATTGCCCTTCTAGTATAGACCTAGTATATTCAAGGAATTTTTGATGAAGGAAAATTCGAGTGTAGAATATATACATTTTAAGACCAAACTGGGACCAGTTACGAAAACGGCAACCACACAGGCCTTCCGGCAGGAATTGAACCCACGACCTTGCGATTCTAGTGCAATGCTAGGACCACTGAGCCACGGAGGCCGTTGGGTTTATTAGAAGTAATATTGGGCATTTCACTCGACTACATAGTTGTGAATGCTGAAATGCCCAATATTACTTCTAATAAACCCAATTCTCTCCTGGCATTACCACCTTAATGTATACAGAACTCGCGATCAAGCTCTCGGCAATGGCATCCGTGGCTCAGTGGTCAGAGCATTGCACTAGAGTCTACATTTTTCGCAACTGGTCCCGGTTTGGTCTTAAAATGTATATATTCTACACTCGAATTTTCCTTCACCCAAAATCCCTTGAACATGTTATGTAATCGAGTGAAATGCCCAATATTACTTCTAATAGACCTAGTATACATGTATGTATAACATATCAGATTCTTGCCGGGAAATGCTACTAACAAAACACTTTACCCAATATGGGCACCGCTTGCGAGAAGGCGGTTCTCTCGCTATCACCACGACTAAGCTGGACCGCTGGTTTCAATAACCCTCCATATACGTCATGGCGCACTGTCCTGCTGGTTAATTACCCGGAAATTAACGTCCTATTATAGTCATATACAGGAAAGCGTAAAATAGTTTCAATATTGTACATACCTCGGTTAAACATCCGAAAAATTAGTTCAATGGGTAATTCACGACAGCATCAATCTATAGAATAATTAAAACAGAACATGGGTATGCAGTCTGATGCAAACATGAGTTTGGAAACTAAAGGATTCAAAGGTTTACTTTTTGAAAGTCCGAACACAGGGGCGGTAGAAATATTAAAACGAGAGCTAACTCATTAAAGAGTTAATATTTATTTATTTATTTATTAAGCTTCGCCAGAACATTTAACAAGTACATACACAAAAACAATAAGTACATAAACACATACATACATACATACATACATACATACATACATACACACATACATACATACATACATACATACATACATACATACATACATACATACATACATACATACATACATACATACATACATACATACATACATACATACATACATACATACATACATACATACATACATACATACAAATTGGCTGGGATACCACAACAGCTTTCGCCAATTACTGTGGACCCTTTGGTCAAGAGTTTTAAAAGTTGTGAGAGTTCTAAAGGTTCTAAAAGCAGCAAGATATATGAAAAGACCGCGAGCAACATTACACTTCGGGCAGATGGACTTCCATGTCCGCGGGTCGTCTTGGTCAAATATATTATTCAGCGCACAATGATATTCTAAAAGGGACTTCTTCAAGGATTTCAATTTAATAGATTTGTATCTAAGGTATTCTGGGAGGACATTCCTAGGCTCGGTTTCCAGCCTTATTTCGGGCTGCGAACCCCCGCCCCCGAAATCACGGCTGGGCTCGTGAGCTTGTCATCATGTCAATTTCCACCAATCACAAACGCGCCTGCACATTTTCAGCAGGCATATATTATTGAATATTTGTATAAATTATCGTGACAGCCCAATCGTGGCGGCCGAATTTTCGAAACATTTGAAGATTATTTTTTTAAAAGATTTGCAACGTGACCATTACCAGTGGCCTCTTGTGTTTGCCATTTAGCCTACTAGGTCAGGAAAATCACTGATATTTCAGTCAGCGTCAATAGTTTGTTGAGGACGTAAAACCTAACTCGAAATCAATCACAACTGCAATTTCACCTTTGATTTCTTTCATGGAAGATGATCAGATGCGGTTTCTCAAGTCAGTTTGAATCACGGCAGAGTTCGGCGACGATTTATAGAACGACGAAGATGCTAAAAAGCGAATTGAACCTGGTGAATGTCAGATTGTTTATTTACATTATTAAATACCGTTTGTGCCTTCGTGAAATGGCGGGCCTAATTGTTGATTAAAGATGGTCATAAGAAAATATTGCACCTTGCTTCAGTTCACGAAGCTCATTGAATTATAAGTCGTGTCTTTGCTGCATTTCTGCCATTTCAAACATCTGCGATTTATCGTTCACTGACTCTGTTTATAGTGTTGGTTGGATGAATGACAAAAATATCTTTGCCGTGTGAAAATTATGCATACGTCACAGACATAACAAGCCGCTCCCGCATCCAGCCGTTCGTCGAGGGCGGGTAAAGTCCCGCGAGTCAAGATAAGGCGGAAATCGAGCCTTGGACATTCCACGTTCTACATGTTCGTACATAAAAGGAGCGCTGATAAGTGACTGTTTTACATTTCCTTGGAATAAATACGCTAAGAAAAGATTGTATATTTTAAATCTACTTAATACATAATGAGCTAGGACGGATAGAAATGTAGAATGCCACAAATGTCACAGGTATTCAAATATCTTAGGTGGGATCACTTATTGGATCCCCGTCTGAGAACTAACTATTTTTCCTGAGTACTTACCATGCACTTGACTCGAGAACTATTTGTGATGGGTCAGTTACATAATTACCTACAAGATTATGTAAAAACTTATATATATGGCATCAAAGGTTTTTAAACGGGTGTGAAATTGGATTTTGACGATTTGACGTTAAAATGGAATGGTGAGAACCCCGTTGTACAAATTGCACTTTTCATTAATTTTTATTAATCAAAGCTATACATCGGTCTTTGCGGTTTCCACCATTACTGGAAAACAATCTTCAGAGAAGTCCAACAGTCCAACTTTTATTGAATGGGTTAAAATCCACATTAGTTCCATGCTTTCCAATATATATATATAGGATATTACACGGTGGTGCGTTCTCGTGGTATTGTTTTCACCACTCGAAGATAAAATCCATATCTTCGCACCACCGTGTAATATCCTATATATATATATATATATATATATATATATATATATATATATATATATATATATATATTACACGGTGGTGCGAAGATACGGATTTTATCTCCGAGTGGTGAAAACAATATTTTACGAATGAGCGTAGAGAATGAGTAAAATATCGTTTTTTACCACGAGAAGATAAAATTCATATCTTCAAGCCAGCGTGTAATTTTCTTTTTATTATATAGATTCAATGCAAAAAGAGGTAAAATTCTTAATGACGTCATCGATATCTTCACTAGTGACGATATAGAAAATACGACACTGCATATTTTCTAATAAAACACTCGCATCTATATAATAAATAAATAAATAAATATATATATATATATATATATATATATATATATATATATATATATATATATATATATATATATATATATATATATATATGAACACGAAACAAATTGTGCCTGCGCAGCAACTCGGCGGCCGGGCTCGTGCATCTTGCTCTTATAACATTATTTAAACTTTGACAACTTGAAGTGTCTTCAAAAATGGAACTGTGTATTGGCGACGTGTACATAGACGAAGTCAATCTTGTCTTCGACATTTACTTTGTCGTCAACAAAATCACAAAACGGCGTTTCCTGCGGACAAGAATAGACCGTGCACATTTCAGTGCAATGGAATGAGGAGGTTATGGGCAAAAAAAGGCAAATAAAGGAAATATAATATGGTTTGCATTATTTCCTCCGTTTTGATGGTTTGTCGAAAACTTGTCTGTTTGCGGCGGAATGAGTTGT
>OZ036013.1:4612500-4842500 GCA_964035015.1 Corallium rubrum
AGCTCGTCCTTAAAAAAAGAGCGGGAAAACACTGAAATATTTGGACTGATCCAAGAGTCCGACACAAAAGTTAAAATTATAAGCATACTACCAAAAAGATAAGGTAGGTAATTTGTACATGGCTTCTTTGTCAATATTGTAACATATTCTGAAATTACCCCATTCGTAATTTTCTTTACCCTTTTTTTAAAACACAAATGAATAGTCGAGTCTTACTTAGTCTTCACTGTCTGGTTGTTGTCGTCATGGCTAGTTCCCGCCACTTCTCTTGCAATGTTTACTCTAGCGAATTCACGCATGCTCAAACGTTTGGCAGCGGTGTTCTGCAAATCACTCTCGTTTATCGTGTTTCATCAGGGGACTCCAAACACTCGAAAACAATAAAAACCTTCCTCGGTGTTTATTTGTTTTCTCGTGTATGGAACCCCTGATGAAACACTCAAACTCGTGTTTGATCTATTACTTCAAATTGAAATATAGTTAGGTTGGATATACTGCCGAAACATGGAACGTAGAAGTCTAACGTTTCGAGCGAAGGCCCTTCGTCAGAGCGATCCAACCTCACTATAATCGAAATATAGTAAGGTTAGATATACTGCCGAAACAGAGAACGTAGGAGTCCTACGTCACAGAATAGTAATACAACCAGAAGTCCAACTCGCGTCGGAACCTTTGAAGTTTATATCCTCGCGCATGTCGCCTCGCGCATCTTGATTCCTCGCCATCCTACGCCATCCTGGCAAGTTCCCCCGGCAGTTTTGACCTTCAAAAGAAGGTTAAAACTGCCGGGGGAGCTTGCCAGGATAACGTAGGACATTGCGTAGGATCGCGTAAGATGGCGTAGGATGGCCGTAAAATATCGCGCATGCGCATTGAAGAAATGCGGACAAGTTTTCACTTGAGTTGGACTTCTGGTTGTATTACTATTCTGTGCCTACGTTCTCTGTTTCGGCAGTATATCTAACCTTACTATATTTCGATTGTTGTTTCTACACTGCCTACGCAGCACCCTACTTTTATTACAACCTCACTATACTTCGATTTGTGTTTCAAAACTGCTTATGCAGGACACTACTTTGATTACAATAACTTCAGTCTATTATCCATAGAGAAACGGCTCTAACCAACAAGACAAACGTAACTAATGTTTAAGAAATAGAAAACATTTTCCGTGTTTCCATAGAGTTATAGAAACACGGCTTTCAACCAATCGCCGCGCTTGTTTTCAAAATGTTATTTTATAAAAGAATATGGCGAATAAAATCGTCTCGCGTTAGCGAAAATCTAATGGACAAGACTTTAAAAACTAGAGACATAATTTGTTCACCTCCTCTTCATCATTCTCATCATCAGTAATTATAACTTGTTCCTCTTTTTCAACTACAAATAACAATTAAAAGAAGCTAGAGAGTCAACGGATTATATAAACAATCTGGCTATACAAAGAAATTGACTTTGTCTTCGTAATTTCAATTCAAGTCATTCAACTAAACAAATACACCAGACTCAACGCTAAGAACAGCTTTAAATTTCTCCAAGTGTTTTTCAGATCTTCTTTGAGGATATGTTTTGAAATTATTTCTTTCGGAAAATGGACTATTTCGTACCAAACAAGCTCGAAACAAGCTCTTGTTTTCAAAATGCCCAAAGAGTCTAAAGTTCTTGACCTGATGCAATAATCGCGTATTCACGCATGATTAAAGCGACGTCAGAGGGAAACATTGCACTGTTTCCCTCTTCGTTGTTGACGTCAGAGGGAAACAGTGCAATGTTTCCCTTGGCAGAAAGAAACATTGAGTTTGTTGAACAAGACGTGACCATTATTTGACCAATAGGATTTCATTATTGGCAAACAAAAATCTTTGGTATATAACAATCCAACTTCATTCACTGAAGCCCGAAGATGAAGTAATCAATACGTATACTGTACATGTCTAATTTTGTAGTATTTTTTGTCAACACCTACCGCCTTGCTCTGTTTGTAACTCTTTGTGAATAAGATCTTCCACCAACTACAAAACAAAATGATAATTAGTTTCAAAAATGATAATGATAATTAGTTTCAACGCGACTTGTAGACCAACAAGTACTTGTAACCGAGCGGTCAAGACTCGTTCCTGGAGGACTGGGCACAGTCTAAGGTATAATTACCTTAAATAACCTTGCTCTGCTATCTGAGTTCTAGTGGCTCAATGGTTAGAGCGTCTGGCTAGCATTCATAAGGTTGTGGGTTCGAGTCCCGCTTAGAGCTCAGAGTTTTTCTGAGTATTACTAACTAACACAGCTTGTACAGCAAACAACTGACAATTATTAAAATGAAAATTGCAATGTATATGTACAGTAGAAGACTGTCTACTTCATTCACAACTCTGCTCTTATATCTGCTTTATACTTGAAAAAACATCCTATACAATATTTCAAATAACTTGCAAGATGACATTCAAGAAAAAAGTTTGACATACTTTCCTTGAAGTCCTTCGCCGTTCTTCCAGCAACTTTTTCTTCTTTTCCTCTTCTTTTTCTTCGTCTATAACCATTTTCTCCCTCTCCTGAACCGTCACTCTGTCGGTTCTAGCGCACGAAATAAAACCGTACGTATTTATACGGTAGCCCAATTAATAAACAAAACCAGGTAACCATTAATTTAAATCTAAAGATAAATTGTACTGAAACGCCAACGAATACATAAAGCGCGCGAATGTTTTAGCCAATAGGAAAGCAGAAGACTTTAGTGGTTACCCGGCCCTTATCATTTTGTGATTAGCCGAGAGTACTAGCCCATAGTATTGACTATCGAAATATAGTAAGGTTAGATATACTGCCGAAACAGAGAACGTAGTTGTCTAACGTTTCGAGCGAAAGCCCTTGGCTATGACTGACGTTTCGACGGCCTCGGTCATCCTTAGAGTAAGTCAAATGTCTTGCCCACTGTACATCAGAGTAAAATGTCACACATATTTTACTGATGGAAGGTTCCACTCAAAACGTCAATATTTCGTTCCAAGAAGTCTCAACAGTTTACCAGCTTTTCGATAATCACTGTCTGCGCAGCACTTTTTTACAGTATACTTTATTAGGACTTATTTACTGCATTCAGTCACTGACTTTAACTCTCGGATGAAATAGCTTTCTATTTCTCAAAGTGTTCACGAAAAACTCACTTTCGAACAAAGACTGGTTTAAGTCTGGCACCAAACTCCTCTTCGGAATCGGAATATTCTTCATACTCTGAAGACTGTCAAGAAAACCCAAAATAATTGAAATGAAAACAGAAGAGCAAACAAGTAAACAACCAAGCAACAAAACAAACAAACAAACAAACAAACAAACAAACAAACAAACAAACAAACAAACAAACAAACAAACAAACAAACAAACAAACAAACAAACAAACAAACAAACAAACAAACAAACAAACAAACAAACAAACAAACAAACAAACAAACAAACAAACAAACAAACAAACAAACAAACAAACAAACAAACAAACAAACAAACAAACAAACAAACAAACAAACAAACAAACAAACAAACAAACAAACAAACAAACAAACAAACAAACAAACAAACAAACAAACAAACAAACAAACAAACAAACAAACAAACAAACAAACAAACAAACAAACAAACAAACAAACAAACAAACAGACAAACAAACAAACAAACAAACAAACAAACAAACAAACAAACAAACAAACAAACAAACAAACAAACAAACAAACAAACAAACAAACAAACAAACCAAACAAACCAACCAACCAAACAAACAAACAAACAAACAAACAAACAAACAAACAAACAAACAAACAAACAAACAAACAAAACAAAACAAAAAACAAACAAACAAACAAACAAACAAACAAACAAACAAAACAAAACAAAACAAAACAAACAAACAAACAAACAAACAAACAAACAAACAAACAAACAAACAAACAAACAAACAAACAAACAAACAAACAAACAAACAAACAAACAAACAAACAAACAAACAAACAAACAAACAAACAAACAAACAAACAAACAAACAAACAAAAAACAAACAAACAATGACATAAATAAATAAATAAATAAATACCTCCTCTTCTTCCTCTTCATCTTGGTCAGATTTCGGTTCTTCTTCAAGATCTAAAAGATCCTAAAAACAAGATATTGAAATAGAGTGACTGACTAACATAGCAGTAAGCACAACATGATGCAACACAACACAAATAAATTGGTAAAAGCAAGAAAAATCCATGCAAGAATTTTTTGACAACTTAATCATACCGTTTCAGCTTCCTTCTTTTGCATTCTTTGCCTCAGAAGTGTCCTTCGTTTGTCAAAGTCCTGTCGAAATAAAGAAGAAATCATTAGTCAAAATCAGACTCACAGTGATGGAATTCAGTATTTTTAAATTGAGTGAGTTAGGACCAAGTTTTGTTCTCCACATTATTTTAAGAAATTTTTTAAGAAATATTTTACCTCATCATTCATCTCTTCTTCTTCACCGCTAAAAGTAATGAGTAATGAGTAATGATTTATTTAACGTCGTAAGCACAAGGATGTGGTCGCCCAATCATCCAAGCCAGAGGTTCATGTTAAAAGTGCATGACATAAGCTAAGACCTAAGTGTTGATTTTACGGAGGGAGGAAAACCACAGAACCCTGCAAAAAAACCTCGAAGCACAGGAGAGACCAACTAAACTCTACTCACATGAAATTCAAGTTCGAGAACAGGGTTATTCCCAGATGGTCACCCATCCAAGTACTAACCCCGTCCAACTGGAATTAACTACAGTGGTGAGAGGCAGTGCCCTAACAGCACACGCCACCAGCAGTGCTTCCAACAAGTATACATGTACATTAAATTAAATATTTTTGAATCACTTTGCTTTTTTTTTTAATTTTACACTATATAGCAATTAAACCAAACAATTTAGAAATAACTTTGAGCAAAGTAAAAAGGATCTAAACTGCCAATAATAGTTTTGATAACAAAATACTGACGTGTCAAGTGGAGCCGATAATTTTGTCACATTTTACTGTGATGGAGAGCTCCACTCAAATTGTCAGTATTTCTTTATCAAAACTAATTTTAGCAGTTTACCATCTTTTTCACTTTGCTCTATCTAAAACACCTACGTAGCAGTCTATCATTTTACACTCTCAAATATAAATAAATCTACCTGCTTTCTTCCATGTATGTTGCTTGCTGCCTACGTATCTGTGCATGTTCCTAGATGAAAATATACAGTTCTTTAAAAAACTTAAATTCTTCTGACTCAAAATTGCACAGAACTAGTGTACTGCACCTCATCACCAGAATGTTCATCTTCACCAGTAGCAAGCACTTCAGGCTCTTCTAAATGACGATGTCTTGTAGTTTCTGTCCTGTAGAAATGACAAGTACATGTAATGTATACATGACTACTGTATACATTGTATAAATCATGCAAATCTGCATAGTATTGGTATGTTTGTACAGCACTTACGTTTCACCTCTTTCCCTGCCATGTAATCGTTTCAAACGTCTATCAGTTTCTTCTGCTTTATCATACTCCTACAAATATATACATTAAAGTTAAAGGACAGTCTTTTTAGTACTTTAACTTTACATACTTGATAATGTGTTACAACTATGATTTAAGGGATCGAGCTAGGTGCCTCTGGGTGTTAAAATAAAATTAATATACACAACTAAGAGAGAAAAAGTACATAAAATCACTGCTTTCAGTTTAGGCTAGTGAATAGCAAAATTCACCAAATCTTTTCATCAAACCACGCCTAAATTTGCCAGAGATTTAGTTTTCTTCTTTTTCAATTATGAAAAATCCTTCCCCAGAATGCCAGAAATGGAATGGCATTTTAGAACATCAAATTTTCAAAATTTTCTGGGGGAGCATGCTCCCATACCCCCTGGAAAGTGTCGTTTGCCATTGCTCAGTCATGCTACCTTGGATTCATTACAAACTGAAAGCTTTGTAAAAGAAACAATTACCCAAAAAATGAACACTTGACCAAAGGACGAAAGATTTGTATTACATTAGAGTGAAAATTGATAAGTGATCACTAAACCTCTTTTAAGCGTCTGTCCATTAAAATATCCACAGGTTCTTTTTGTTCTTGTACAAATTCATCTTCTTCCTCTAACTCTTCATCACTTGAAGATGGTGCATAGCCAGGTCTACACAATGAAAACTGGATTTCTTTCTAGCAACATATTGGCTACAGTAGGACTTGATAATTTTATTTTTTTCCAAAATTTTTTTTGAATCAGATAAACACAATTGCACAATTGCATTGTCAATTGTACTTGTCTACTCTATAACAATTATATATCTAATTAATTCTTTGAACGTTTTCATGGCGATAAAGTAATATAAATAAGTTTTGTGGAAACACCAGTATGTAAAATATTTCTTTGCTAAGCTTTCGGCCTGTTGACTGAGGCCTTTATCAGAGCAATAATAACAAACTGTTTGCTCAGTTGCTTAATTTATAAATGACATGAGCCAATTACAGTTTGTTATTATTGCTCTGATGAAGGCCTGAGTCAACAGGCCAAAAGCTTAGCAAAGAAATATTTTACGTGTGTTTCCACAAAACTTATTTATAATTTTTTTTTTGTCAAGATTTCAGCAATGGAGGTACCAGGTGGAAAACGTAGTTGGGTGATAAATATTATTGCATGTTATTGCAATATGTAAAGTTATATATTTATAGAATGCATGCATCAAGATCTGCTCAAATATGATATCAAATTCTAATTTTATCCATTGATTAATTTTATCCATGAGCTGATATATGGAGCAACCATTGTGGTTATTTTCTCAGCTATCACATCGACCAACTCTTAAATGCTTTTTCCAGGCTCTCCCAACTTCCCACGTGCATCCGTAACTCAATGGAGCATGCCAAACCATGAACCATTTCTTAAATATATATATATATATATATATATATATATATATATATATATATATACTGTATCTATCTTTTGATACACAGTCAATATACCATACTACATAATATGTTACTTTGCAAATGTTATTATACAGTATACTATTGTATAATATTACACTGTATATATATGTATAGGTTATCACATGAGGGATGAGGTGATATCAGTTTTATCGCTTGAGGGACGATATTGTTATTGTCATGAGTGAGTGCAGTGAATGAGGGACAATTACGATATCGTCCTGAAAGTGATAAAACTGATATACTGAGTCACGAATGTCATAACCTATTTATCACATACTTGTGCCTGTATCATGTTTTAGGGCTCCCAACGCAGGACAGCGGGATATATGACGGGACAGATACAGTACAGCGGGACATATTGTTTTTATGTCGCACTGTTATCACCCTGATAAAGGCACAAGTATGTGATAAATATATACATATATATGTTACTTTGCAAATGTTATTATACAGTATACTATTGTATAATATTATACTGTGTGTGTGTGTATATAAATATATATATTATATGTGTGTGTATTTTATTTTATTCATATTTACAGTTTATTATATATTTATTATTCCTTTAATTTACAGTTCTTCAACACACACCGTTTTCCAGCCACATATCTTGTAACTTTGACTTTCTGCATAGACAATTCGCCTATAAAATAAAATACCACAAAGGCACATTATTAAAAAAACTGTCTTAAAATCTAGGAGCAGTAGAGCACTAGAGACATTAGAGCACATGATTTTTTTATTGATTTCAACACAACAAATACCTTTATCATTTTTCACAGGAACGGCGCCAGCCGTCGACTGGATAGGAAATTTCGATGCAGCAGACATTATTTTAAAGAAAATAACATTCACAACACTTTAAATCAGCATTAACTTTACACAATTTTTATCAAATATACAATCTTTCTTCCTTTCTGATATTTCCAAGATGGCGGCCTTCTTCTTCTACTGGTCTATGAGCATGCGCCTCGTACCCAGGAACTTTACACGTCGCGCGGAATTCCAAAATTTATTTCGGAGAATTTGGGCGGCCAGACGACAGACGAGCAAATCATGAAGCTTTGAAGCTATGAATGACATTTTTGGCAGAAATTCGGTACATTTATTACCAGAATTAGTTGGGACAGTTGAACATATAGTTTAATACGCTACGCTATAAAGCAGTAAACGAAAAACAGACAAAACAAACCGACGCGTCGATAATTTTTCGGAATAACGAAATAAGACAACAAGTAGTTCTATGACACGCAACACTTCATAACATAACACACTGAAAGAAAACGTCAGTTTTGCCTGTTTTGGTTTAGTGAGAGAGCAAAATTAAGCGTTGTCATGCAAAATTATTGTCATTTGTACTGCTAGCATATGCACAATTAAAGGCTAAATCGACCGGCTATGCCCTAGTTTCCTAAACTCGTTAAAGCATAGATGCTCGTTTGTTTAACGGTACATCAAAATGATACACCACTTTTTAAATACAAGTTTTCACCGTTATTTCAATTTTGAACTGAATTTGTGACTAGTCAAGCTAGTTGGGATCATTTCGAGACATCAATCCAAAATTTAATAGAACACAAGCTATGCGGTGAAACTTTGTGCTTTTTTGATGGCTCGATAATAATAAACACGCCTGAAAATCCACCCTTTTCCAGAGTAATTATCAAGAGTGAAGATATGACTGAGCTTTATTTTAGTTCATTTCATTGTTTCGTTGTTTATCTTAATTTCTAAAAAGTGTTACACAGTGTAGGTTATTCAACAAATTTTTGTTTCAATATAAAATCTTGCTTATGAAATTACAATTAAAGGAAGTTATGTGGGTAAACAAACACTGCAAATAAAAATCTTTTTTAAAACTTGCTACTGAACACCACTATAGCTATATGAAATAAACAAGAAACAAAGACCAAACCTGCACTGTAAAACGACTTTTGGTTTTCTGATAAAAATGTGCAAATTCTAGAAAATTTAATTAGCTAGTTCTTTTGTTTCATGGTTATCGTAATAATTTTATTCCCAGATGCAGATATTTTCTACGTACTACAATTATTCATATTTAAATCACTAATGAGTATGTAACAAATCTTAATTAATTACATTTTCTAGTATACTATTGTGTTAATAATATTTCATAACACGTACCGTATATCTACAAATACAAAAGCAATATAACGCATGAAGCTGAATTATTGTTAATTTTTAATTGCTATGTACAAGATTGTAAAGTAATAATTTATTATTTAGTATTAAAGCAGCATATATACCAATTTACTAACGTACTTAAGCAAAAAGCAGGATAAATTAAAATTGATATTAATTTGCTATCAAACAAAGCAACATATATAAGGTAATATAATTTATACCAATTCGCTATTACGAATTGAACGTGCGAAGAGCATATTTTTGGATCAAAAATCTAATTTTTACAAAACTGAATTTTGTTTCAAAATTTGACGTTGGTGAAAATAGTAAGAGTTACAAGCTTCCCAAGAATACAATGTTTCTACCATCGTATAATAGAACTACGTACAATTATACTCTAAACTAGTTTGGTCTGCAATATTTCAAACTGAAATATTTCTCATATTTATGAGAATTATAGACTTATAAAACACTTGTCTTTTGTATTATTTCTGTGAAAAGAAATGCTAATATAATACAAAATTGGATTTCGGCTTTTACAAGATTCAAAATTTCAATTAGTTTCAAATTACTGTATATATCTTTGAGCATGAGATTGATTGACCTATTTTACATATTCATTTTTCATTGAATCATTTCTAGAAATACCTAATGTACTTAATTAAAATACTTTTTCGACGAGGTAATCAAATCAAAATCATTACTGAGCGAGCCTGCGTTTTTGTAGTGACTTCAGTTTTGAAAATTTATCGAAAAAAGTATCTTTTTTATTCTAGTTGTTGTTATGTAAAATGAAAATTGCGAAAAATTTAAATCAAATGTACGGTTTCACTACTTTGAATTTTGTTTTAAAAATATCTAACACTATTGCCTATAACCTTGATAAAATTGAGAAGAAAAACAACTGATAACTGATATATAATTTTAAACTTATAACTCACTTTAAATTTAATTTCACCATGGTTGTATAACAACTAGGTTAAAGATCTATTAGTTCCAAGTAGCAATAAGAAATTTGTATGTTAGGCTCATCTTTACAAATATAAGAAAAAACGTAAATAATAATAGCAGAGCACTTTAACATTTCCCTAATACATTTGAGTTGTAGATGAATTGAGAAGTGAGTTGATAGATGGAAGAGAATGTGCATCGCACTCGTCATCAACTCTCCCTAGCTCACAAGCTCCATCAAATAATCTTTCCACAGCATCATCGATACCTTCATCATGGTTTTGAAAGAAGGTAGTGTAACTGTCGGACACGTCGGACACGTTGCTATCGGGGTAGAAGATCATCGAGGAGTGAGGTTGGAAGTTTATAAATGGTCGTCCTCTGTTGCATTGATACTGAACCTGTTGCGGGACGTGGTGGTAAGAGGTGTCGTGTGTTGGTTGTTTCTCGGATATTTGATCGTGGTAGGAATAGTTGTTGTTTATGGGATAGGATGACTGTGTAAATATTAAAACAAAGTTAAACATTATTGCAACGTACTAGATTTCACTAGACTAGACTGGACTGTACCACTGGACTGGACTGGATTGGACTGGAGAGAACTAAACTAAAATGGACTGAATTGGACTGGACTGGGCTGGACTGGACTGGACTCAGGACTGATCTCAGGACTGGACTGGACTGGATTGGACTGGACTGGACTGGACTCAGTAGACTGGACTCAGTGGACTGGACTGGACTGGACTGGACTGGACTGGACTGGACTGGAATGGTACCGTCTGGACTGGACTGGACTGGTACCGTCTGGACTGGACTGGTACCGTCTGGACTGGACTGGTACCGTCTGGACTGGACTGGTACCGTCTGGACTGGACTGGTACCGTCTGGACTGGACTGGACTGGTACCGTCTGGACTGGACTGGACTGGACTGGACTGGACTGGACTGGACTGGACTGGACTGGACTGGACTGGACTGGACTGGACTGGACTGGACTGGACTGGACTGGACTGGACTGGACTGGACTGGACTGGACTGGACTGGACTGGACTGGACTGGACTGGACTGGACTGGACTGGACTGGACTGGACTGGACTGCATGGACTGGACTGCATTAAGTCTTACCTGTTGGTTCATAGCAAATCTGTTATCCAACTCACTCCGGCTAATATGTTCTAGTTTATTGCTATGAAACATATCGCTATACTCCGCAGGCTCGTTACACGAGGGATTCACACCACAGTTTCTAAAGTGTTCGCTGACCAAGTCATCGATTGCTTCAGAGGACGGTGGTCCACCTGACGACACCGTCTGCCCTTCGAATGCCTGATAGTCTATACTAGTCTTGGGAGGTACGTCGGAATAGTACAACGCAAAGCCAGCAGTTGACTGAGAACAGTTTTGCATGTTGTACAACGGAGAAAGTGGCGGAGTCAACGCCGTTGTTCCTGGAGAATAATTTTCAAACGGCTTTCCGTTCAGTTCCGTTTTTAGTTTCCGACGACGACTTGGGTGATTGTCTAACGACCAAGAAAGAGAAGATGGTCTTCGCTGATTTATTCGTTTTCTCTTGTGGATTGCTGACTTGGGGTTGCTTTTTGAATTTGCTTCTTTGACGCTCTTAATGGTGTCCATCCTCGAAGGTGTCTTGTTCGAAGGCACGGTGAATTTTGTCTTGGTGATAAAAGACCTCATCAGAATAGATGATCTGTCCAAATTACTACCGTCTTTAAAATTATAAAATATTACTGGGTTACTTGCTGATTATTTGACAGGGATTGAAAGTTGTTCTAGTTATGTAACGACGACAACGACATCAGCAACATTATTAATTATCAATAACAACAGAAGCAGCAACGATAACAACGACGACGACAAGGACAACAACAACGACAACGACAACGACATGGAACGACAACGACAACGACAACGTCAACGACAACGACAACGACAACGACAACGACAACGACAACGACAACGACAACGACAACGACAACGACAACGACAACGACAACGACAACGACAACGACAACGACAACGACAACGACAACGACAACGACAACGACAACGACAACGACAACGACAACGACAACGACAACGACAACGACAACGACAACGACAACGACAACGACAACGACAACGACAACGACAACGACAACGACAACGACAACGACAACGACAACGACAACGACAACGACAACGACAACGACAACGACAACGACAACGACAACGACAACGACAACGACAACGACAACGACAACGACAACGACAACGACAACGACAACGACAACGACAACGACAACGACAACGACAACGACAACGACAACGACAACGACAACGACAACGACAACGACAACGACAACGACAACGACAACGACAACGGCAACGACAACGACAACGACAACGACAACGACAACGACAACGACAACGACAACGACAACGACAACGACAACGACAACGACAACGACAACGACAACGACAACGACAACGACAACGACAACGACAACGACAACGACAACGACAACGACAACGACAACGACAACGACAACGACAACAACACAACGACAACGACAACAACACAACTACAACGACAACGATACCACACGACAACGACGACCACACGACAACAACACAACGAAAACGACAACGACGACCACGACAGGTAGGACAACGACAAGAACATAATGATTTTAGAACTAAACGAATGACAAACAATGACAACAACAATATGACCAGAATTATACGGTAACTGAATAACTCTCAACTAAAAACAAACTCAAAGAAACTTTAAACAAACCTTCTTTTAAGTTGCTGTCTAGATTCTGTTGTATTTTCTCTTCAAAGTCGTTGTTTAACCGTGTTTCAATAGCAAGCAACATGTATTCATCCATGAGCATTCTTAAAAGGTGAAATGAACCTGGAAAGCCAGAGACGAGAAATTTAAAAATAACTAAAACTTTTCTTATAGAAACGCAAATTTGTGGTAATACCAGGTTTCTTATTTACTTTTGGCATTATGTAATGTAATTAATTTATTATTATAAATTATCTCTTTTCGCATCTTTTTGAGACTTACCAAAACTTGTACAATTATTCAAAGTCAGATTGTGCATAAGTCTCCCACCAGTAAACGACCATTGAAGAAGAAAGTCCTGAGCTCTTGTTTTAAAGTTATTCTTAGACTCCAAACCAGGCTTTGAAATAGAAATTAAAAAGAGAAAATATTTAAAAATATTCATTGTAGAGATTAGGACAATCCAACTTTATATCACCAGTCTAAGCTTTTCGTCGTTAATTTTGGACAGCCGTAAACATTGGCGTAAACTAAGGTTGTCGTCGTATACTACCATACATATTGTAAGTAAAGTGCTGAGTAGGCTGTGCTTTAATTTAGATAGAGCAAAGTCGATCTTGGGTCTATACTACATAGTGGTTTATTATTTTGTTGCAAATACCTTTTTATATCATTTTATAGAGAAAAAACCTGAACTGTTTAATAGCACTTTAAACTTTAGAGTTAGTTATGACGGTAACTTGATACTTTTATTACCTTCATCACACGTCTTTCAACAATCACATCCATCCACTCCACGTAATCTTCAACCGGCGCTGGCTTTTCGAGTAGCGTTCTCAACATGTCTAAAACTATATAAACAACAGTGCTGTTAGCAACAGAACGCGTAATGCTATAGGACGCTGCCTCTTACAACTTATGACACAAAACTTAAGCCATCTTAGCCAAAGTTTACGACCATGCACCTTAGACTGATGTGGCTTGATAGAGGTTTGGGGTTTTTAGTTTTTTTCTTTGTGCTTTGAGGGGTTTTCTTTAGTTTTTCCTATTTGCATTGTAACACCATGTAATTTAGATAATACAATGTCAACGGCAGTAAGCATTTGTCTAAGTCTAACCTTCTTTATCGATGTCATTATTCTTGTTTGCTTCATCAAACGACGTAAACATTGCTTCGGCCCCAAGACAACTCAAATCCACTTTCTCTAAATCATTAGCCATTTGTTCTGCAGTTTCGTTTGTTTGAATAACAGGTTTAGCTGTCTATAAGAGCAACAATAAAAATAATAATTAGTTTCAGACTTTACTTTACATCCAGATAAAAAACAAAACGTATCGTTACAATGTCACTGAAGTCTTTTTACCTGAGCTAAATGTAGAAATGACGTTTGTCTTTTCACAGACAGAGCAAACTGACGAGCGACTAAACAAAATTTTAAAATATCTAATTAATCAAATGATATTTGTTTTATAAAATAGTGCAATTTTAAAAAATTGTAATCACCTTGAAGTTTGTAACAAACCAAATAGTCTGGAAATCCTTTTAATGCAATTTCAACCCATTTTTCAATCTGCCGTGCAAAATATCTTACATCTGCCAGAAGACTACGTAGAATTAAAATAGAAAGTATACACATTTAATTTAATTTAATAAATTGCATGTGAAAAAGTAAAAATGTGAAAAAGTAAAAATGGAGAGACGAGGACGAAGAAGGGAAGAAGGCCGGCGAGCAAGATTTGAAGTAACATGGAGACCTGAGGAACAGAAAAAAAGAGAAAAACCAAAGAATCTTGGAGAAAAAAAACAACATTTGGGAAGAAGAGAAAGATTAGAAGTTTCATGATTTGTCATATAAAAGAAAGCAAAAAACCTGCTGCAAACAAAGTAGTATAAAAGAGGCTCCGTTTACTTCGTGATTATATATATTTCCACAAGGGAAAGAAGACTTGATAATGACGAGGATGTAGTAAACGATATGTTTAGAGACTAATTTTTACAGATTTAATCATGAGAACTATCAATTGTGTACATCCATTTGTTTAATCATCCAACCCTTTTACTTCAATTACAAACTGTGCTGCAACTTACCTCTCTGGCATATCCTGCATAGTGCATGGCACAAGGACATCGATTAGAACCTGTGCCAAATTCATGGTAAAAAATAATAAATTTAGAAGGAGAAATAAAACATCAAGAACAATGAAACTTAGTTCATGTACTTGTGGTTTTACTGAATAAGTAATGTACATCTTTTGCGTTAAACAACCTAAAAATTTACAATTTAGGTCTGAAATACATCTTTATGCTACCTTGATATTGTCCTGAGAGATTCTATATACTGGTTTATTGCATTATTTATAATATTTAACTATTATAGTCCGCACATAGTGAATAACACATTATTACCTTATACAGGATCGAATCACATAAACAGATTAAGTTTGCCACGACTTCCACTTGTAGAATGGGCATAAGATGATTTGGCATTCCTTGCCAAAAATGAAGCAGGAAACTATTGATCTAGATAAAAACGATAATGTTTGCATAAGTACAGTCATGATATTTATATTTTTTAATACAGTTTTTGCTGCTTTGCATGTCTTTGTTTTTGTTTTTGTTGTTGTTGTTGTTGTTGTTGTTGTTGTTGTTGTTGTTGTTGTTGTTGTTGTTGTTGTTGTTGTTGTTGTTGTTGTTGTTGTTGTTGTTGTTGTTGTTGTTGTTGTTGTTGTTGTTGTTGTTGTTGTTGTTGTTGTTGTTGTTGTTGTTGTTGTTGTTGTTGTTGTTGCTGCTGCTGCTGTTACTGTTGTTATTATTTTTGGTTTGACGTTGTTGTTGCTGTTGTTGTTTTACCTCAGAGAAATTCGAGTTAATGGCGGTGTCAAGGATGCACTGACAATGAGTTTTATACATAATAATCAATGTATTTACCTGTAAAAAAAATCAAAAATACACCAAACTTATAATTATAAGTTTTTGTCATTATTTCCACAAAGAAATGCTACTTTTTAGATTAACAAGAACAAAAGCAAACTCACTTTTTCGACAGGAGCAATTTCTGGTAACTGCAAAATTTTAGGATTAGGGAAGTCTGGTAGCAAAGTACCAGTTCGAGAACTCGGAGAATACTTTCTAAGAAATGTACCCTAAGAAAAACGATTTGAATATTTATTAATTTTTTTATAAATTAAAATTTACTTTTTGTCTTCTTGTCAGCGGTTAGTTTTCAATTTCTTCGCACTATATTTTATTTTAAGTTTTATTTGGTTAAATAAGTACCTTGTTCTTTACCTTAGTTCCGGCTGAAAACCTGCCGTGAGGAAGAGCAAAAAATCATATTAATTAAATCATATTTAAAGCTATCACAAAACTAATAATCTTGCCACTTAGCGTCAATGCAAAACCAAATTTGTCAACTGACAATGTTTTCTTTTAATTTTCTAATTCAAAAATTGATTCTCATTTTTGTGGTACATTTTGTTCTATAATTAAGATTTAAATTTTATTCTAAGAGCAAACGAACGAACAAGATAGAACAACATGCTAACCTTGTTAATCCTTTCCCAGAATAGACAGAGTGATAATAAGTTGAAGTTTCTTTGATTCCAATGCCATAATAATGGTATCTAACAAATCACAGATATATGGAATATACATTAGCGATCTTCAAGCCAACATGAATTAGTTGGTGTATAATAATACATCGATGCATGGATAATAATACATTGATGCACCGTATAAACAGTACAGTAATGTGTATGTAGTGTACTACGATGTTAAGTCTGAAGTTTGAAAAACAAGCCTTTTATGGCTGTATACATATATTTAGCCATATTAGATACAATGACTGATGTAATATTTTGGCTTTAAACTAACTTTGAGTGTCCTCGAGTGCCCAGTCTTCGTGTCGTCAGCTGAGGAAATTTCTGCCTTATTGTCTACAATTAAAAAAAAATATTAACATTACGCCGCAATTAGCATAAACTGTTTACATTTTTAAACTTTTATCTATAGTAGTATAGATATGTCAAGTTGAGCCGGTTTTAGTTCGTTCAGAAATTTTTCGGCCTAAATTAATTGCAGAATATGCTACTAAGAATCAAACAAAATCTGGCTTAAAAAGTTTTAAACGTAGCTTAATTAAAAAGGTACTCAATAGTACTGCTCACGACCAAACTTTAAAGTGTATACGAAACTAAAATTAAGTTTGTCTTATTTGAAAGAACTCTTAAAATAATGGGGAATATCAATTTATAGCTTTTTCATATTTTACTTAGTTCTTGAGATATTTAGACTTATGTGATATTCAAATGAGATAACTTATGGTTCGTTTTTTCACTAATTAACATATTCGAAAATCGCGAATATTTTTAAGATTATTGAACAAAATCACTTGAAACTTTGCATATTGCTACAGTTCATGCAACTAAACATGAAAGACAAGATACAAGTGATTTTGTTCAATAATCTTAAAAATATTCACGATTTTCGAATATGTTAATTAGAAAAAAACGAACCATAAGTTATCTCATTTGAATATCACATAAGTCTAAATATCTCAAGAACGAAGTAAAATATGAAAAAGCTGTAAATTGATATACCCCATTATTTTAAGAGTTCTTTCAAATAAGACAAACTTAATTTTCGTTCATATACACTTTAACTTCACGCTCCGATCTAGTCCAGAATCCAAAAATAAATACAGTTATCCTTGCTGAGGACACACTAGATTGGAGTGTCGAAACATTGGTTCATGAGCAGTAACATTTTAAAAACTATGTCAGTCAAAAGCTTTTAAACCAGAATATTGTCAAACTGTGTCTAAATCCTCAGGGACTACCTTTTGTGTTGGAGGTTTTTGTTGAAAATGAAGAACAGTGAGACGTGATGCGTAATAAACATAGTTATATAAAACTGTCTTGTCACCTTGCCAAATGTTGCTGCACAAGCGGCCTCTATTTTGTGTAAACGACAGAAATCAAGATAATGAGCGTACAGGATGCACCTCGGTAAACAGACTCCCTCGCACATCACGTAATTCTCTTCAAGCCTAAAACAAACATAAGAAAACACTAATAAGGCGTTTTACTGACAACTGTGATAAACGGCAGAATTTATAAGCTACTGTATATTTTGCTTTAGTCATGTATGCAGCAATGTTGCGTGTTGGTATGGTTAAGAGTAGTACGTGTAGTCCATGCATGTGGTATTAGTGTAAAGTACATTATATGTAACAGATGTTTGGCATGTACTATAAGCGTTTGTCAACTTCAAATACTTACTCGAAAATGTTTCTAAACCATAGAAAAAGATCGAACCTGAATGACTAAGATTAGCCCGTTATGAATGGTTCAGATCTTTAAATTCCGTATTCAATATTGATAAAATTGGTCCTCTGTCTTTTTTACAGTTGTATCTGGTTAGACCTAACAAATCAGGGTTTTTTTATTTACAACAACGCGGAGTCCAACAAATGTAGGATCGAGCTAGAAACGTCTAAAAAGGGTGGTATCTTTCTTCCTTCTATCCAACAAAGCAAGTTTGTAAAGCTAGTATTTAGCCTTTTTACGATCCTACAAATATATGGATCCATGGCCAAGAAATAGAATCGAGTACAAGTGCACGAGTGACTTTCTCATGCAGTGACAGTGTTTTTCAGTGCAGTTGAAACGTTCTCCCTAATGAAGACTGAGTTCTATAAATAGGTCCCTGAGATCCGTAGTATATTCTTTATGAATCAAGCCGTCCGACTCCAGATCAGTGAGCAATATTACTTTTATAAAATCTAATAATATTACAATATCTTACTTCAAATACGATTCTAATGTGCAGGACTTTATTATTAGACGAAAGTTAGCTATTGTCCGGATTCTATGCATGGCTACACTGTACAGGTGAAGATACAGCAGATATATTGCTACTAAATCGTAAATTAATTCAGCATGAAAGTTATCAAGTTCAGGCAATTACTTGGTATTTGGTCGAGTTTTATGAACCAGATCAATTTGCACATTTAAAATAGTAACTAATATATATATATATATATATATATATATATATATATATATATATATATACACACATATATATGTAAATTTAAAAATATACATATATATTAGTTTCAACACATATACTTCACCAATATATCGATTAGGGAGCTAACACACTGTATGCACACAGATCTGATACATACATTTTACATTTAACATGCATGCAGAGAATTGTTAAGTGTTGATCTTAAACTTTGTAGAAGTCTGTTTTCCTTATCCAGTTTGAAGGTTTGGGGATTTTAATAATATTTACATAGCAACGGAAGAGTTACGAAACATTATTATTAAACAAAACCATGACACAGCAAAATTATGGCTCGCCAGTTTACAGCTTGAACGTATACCTATTATAATAAATATTGGCTGTATACTTTTTGACTACAAGCTAGCCGAGCTGTATATGAGCTAGAAACAGTTATCGTAAACAATGCCGATCGAGCATGAGTATGAAAAAGATTTCGCAAAAAGTAACTTGACTTTGCGTCTACATCTATATGATATTTATATAAAGTGTTTTAGTAAAAGTGATCGCCAGTAGTCCTATAAGTACAGTAGTGAATAACATATATGCTTAAAAACCCTCGAGGGGAAATTCTCAATACTAGACTTAAGGCGATTGAGTAAGTGGATTTAAAGTATTAGATTGGCGGGAACTACTGTTTGCAAAGGAAGTTGATGTCGGCCAGCATATATCTCATTGACGTTGTGGATATTGCATGCGGGAAACGGTTCATTGACTGCCACATCCTCAATTACTTACCAACTTCAGTTCCAACTTACCATCGTAAAGTTTCTTCAGTTTGGGCTTTCCGACCTTTTGTATACACAGCACGCAGTTCACAAGAGCCATTGGATTGCTGATTGAAATCCTGTTCGTCAAATAAATCTATAGAGTATAGACAAGGGCAAATAATTTGCATTATTGTTGTTTAACCGCTTTTGTTGCTTTTTCGCTTCGAACTGACAGAAAACTAAATTACGAATTGCGTTCTTTTCGGTTTCAAAGTAGAAACTACAAGTACTTCTGATTTAAATCTTGTTCGTCGTATAAATCTATAGAGCAAGGTTAAATCATTTGTGTTATTATATATAACGTTTACTTTTGCTTTTGTGCTTTGGTGACTAACACAAAACTAAGTTACGAATTGCATGCGTTCTTTTAGGTTTCAAAATAGAAACTTTATGCATGGTTCTTTGAAAGTAACACAAATAAATGTTCTACATATGTGGGTCAATGAATACGGATCGGCAATTTACCGAGACAAATGAACAGTTTTGAATACAAATCGAAACAAATTTACATTTCATAAAAGATGCGATATATTCAATATTCATTATCTTTTAGCCGCAAGTTACGTTCGATGTACTTCTAGATCAGCCATGCTTCAAAACACTGCATTTCATTTTGAATTATCAGTGATCTTCTTTTGTTGAGTTGACTCTTTTTTTTAACTACGATTTTGCAAGTAAATTAAACAGATTTTCTGCCTTTCATGATGTAAATTAGAATTCTGAATGTGGGTGTACAAATATTAATATTTCCTCCTGGCTTGCAAGATGTGAAACGTAATGCGTCTTATTATATACTGCAACCGCTATCACGTAACTTTATACTGGCATAACACTCAGTGCACGTGAATAGACTAAATCCAAAACCTTTAGTTTCCCACACTGAAATGTTTCAACCCGCACATATATATCCGATTGTTCAGTTGTACAATTAAACAAGTTCAAAGGAATCACATTTCATTCCTGTGATTTCCTTGACTCAAAACCAGGCTGAACTCAATCATCTCTTATAGTTTATCTAACGTACGTTTTAGCTTCATTCTACGAAAGATAAGAACAACGTTACGTTTCTTGAAACTGTGATGTCAAGGAAAACTCCACTGAAGAAATGGAGTTAAGCTGGAGTGGACTTTTCATCATTAAAGTATAGGATAAACATTAATATTCATTACCCTATATCGTCGTTAAAATTAAATGACTCTACTGAATGACCGATGTTATGATGGATTTTGAACTTCGCACTATGCAAAAATAGTACCATATTTCTAAAGGTAACTTCATCTTCAAACAAAACCCCTACCACACTTACTTTCTTCATCGAACTGTGACAATGATTCTGCAAATTCGAGAGAGTTCTCCAAGTTCCCATCATTTTGACGATTTGAGGTTAAACTGTTGACATTAACGTTGTTTTCGTCGTCGAATTTCTTGGCCTTCCAACCAGCAGACGTCCTGTTTTTTGATCTGGTGCTTGGCATTATGCGGAACTAAATGTTTGTGAATCTAAAGCGCTGATTCCGTTACAGCCGTCGAGGTAGTCAAAATCCGACTCAAAATTCTTACTATTTTCTATACTACAATTTATAACACCATTTAGCAAGCCAAATCCTTTGTGGAGTATAAAGGAATTGAGTTCTGTAAAGCGGAACTGTTTCTCTTTGGCGTCCCTCTCTGGTTCAGTAGTCGCCTCTATATTACACAACTCTTTTCCCAGTATCGTTTATTTACAACGGCTACGAAAAGAATCGCTGACATGCTTTGTTAAATAGCTCTCAATTAAAATCCCTCTGAACAAACGAACGTATACAAACGGGACAGCTCATTAGCATGCCTTCATCATTTGGCATCGCCTCCGCACAGAACAGGCCGCCAATTAAATAGTTATCTTCAACTGACACTTCGGCGTAATTTATGGCCATTATGCGTCGTCTAATCCCTCCTAAATCCGACTTCAGTGAAAAGATGCTTTGTCGTCTTGGTGAGCAATACAACAACAAAGAACTCGGTATTAGTTGACCCTAAAGCCTGTATGATTTACGCAAATAGACGAACGACGAAAACCAATAGA
Organism: Corallium rubrum; assembly: GCA_964035015.1. Taxonomy (NCBI): domain Eukaryota; kingdom Metazoa; phylum Cnidaria; class Anthozoa; order Scleralcyonacea; family Coralliidae; genus Corallium; species Corallium rubrum. The sequence continues at coordinate 4,634,261 of OZ036013.1, forward strand.
GGTTATTACTTTCAAGGCGCATTCAATTATCCCGCACCAGCCAGGCTCCGAAATTCTGTTTGTCCAGATTAGAGGAGAGTGTGGAGGAGGAAGAAAGAGAGGAGCGCTAATGTAGCAGCGGACAATAGTCCCACGTAACCCGGTTGCGTTTAGGGACCTTTAGGTGAACTTTACAGACTTCATATTGCCATGACGTAAATCAGTGATGTAATCTTCTCGTGTAATGGCGATGAATGAAAAATGTTGCAAATTGCTGAGACACAAATTATCATACTTAATACGATACTATATGTCAAGGGATATGATAGTAGACCACGACACCTTCTTAAAATTACGTACCTAACAGAGATTGCTATTTCTTTTGTAAAATATTTTGTCTGCGTTACGATTCACACATGAATACTTGTATACATATGTGATATTGGAACACTTTCCCATGCAAAATAATAAGCGTGAATTTTGAACGTACGTCGTCGCACGTTTTCCCGCTCTCGTTTGACCGCTACATCGCAAGTTTCGTTAAATTTTCACGTGCAACCGTTTGACTGGTGTCATCGCTAGTGAATCCGTACAATTGCAAGTTAACTTGCGATGAGTTGAGTTCTAGGATTTTCTCTTATTAATTATAGTGTATCAGGTATTAATCACTGGACTATAGATATAATTGAACGGATTCCCTATCGATCCTGATGACAGCTGAAAGCTGGAGAGCGGACCGACCTAAGATAGCGGGAATATGAACTGTTTTCTCTTGTAGTAGCAACTGGTGTCAACCGCTGGCCATTTTCTGAACGTTATTAAAAACATGATTGACAGGACTGCTGCATCTAGTGGAACTGCCAAGAGTACGGTCGTACTCGAATCAATGCACTGGAATTCCAGATTCAGTCGGCAATTCCGCTACCCAATCTCATTCCCAGATTCTGCGTCTCCGCCTACTGCGTAAGGAAAACACAGGCCCTGGGAAAGAGATTGCCGGTTTGACTAAGAATGAGTTCAATGGTACTTGAATGCAAGCGTGTGCATCAATTTTAAAGCGTCGGTGCGCATTTTGAGTGTGCATAAATCTGGCATGTTCTGAGTTGTGATAAAACTTATTTCATAATATAACTCTTTCTGGGCAACTGGCAGCATGTGACGATTTCTAAGGCTCGTGTATTCTACACTGACTCCGCATAGTTAACGCCAGACTATTTCATCGTCACGATCGAAGAGAATTATTGCACAATTTCAAATATATGTCTAATGCCTCTAAATTAGCCGATTATTAAAAAATATGTTTGTTTGTGTTTATGAACTCTAACTCTAATTCACGTCTTCCCACAATGCACAACTGATGGATTCAGTCAAACATATATTTAATGGATTGATCCAACTCTTCGGTCCATGTGAAGTTCACAGTTTGACCCTAGACTTAATCCTAAGATACACACGTAATACTACAGAGTCAACATACAATCGCATAACGATATCGATCTTATGAAAAGTTGTTAAATGTGTGCAAGACTTGAAATAGGGCCAAATAACTTATTACACTTAATTTGTGTTACACGAGGATAGCTTCAAGAACGATTCGGTTGATTTTAGCCGGTGAAAAAAACTTCACCCGCTCCTGACCTGCTGGAGCGTTATAGACCGAAAGGTCCCAGCCGTACTCGAGTACAGTTTTTCTAGCTCTAGTCACATGGTATATAGTTCGTCACCCGGAGTAGCACCTAAAGTCCGATTACTAGCTTTCCAGAAAGCTAATTAATAAAAGTATAGTGTGCTGAGTAGGAAATGTTGAAATACAGATCGAAATATAGCAAGGTTTGAGTACAGCCTAAATCACTGATTTATATTATTGTATGGTATAGCAAGGTCCCAAACAAGGGCAGGGCCAAAATCTGGTTTCATTTCTTTATCTGGGAAAAAAGTCAAAACAGAATGACTTGATTTATGATTTATGATTTATATTAAGCTTCAGCACACTACATAAAAACAGTAAAAAAGTGCTAAGGATATCGCAACAGGTTTGACCCCAGTTACTGCGGTCCCGATAAACTAAAAACATTAAAATTACATAATATAAATACAATAGTTAAAAACAACAATTTATACTATTAACAAGAGACCTAGCTCTTTTGCATTTAATACACACAGACTTCCAGGTTCTCGGATCTTCTGTGTCATGCGATTTTGTTAGAGCATCGCGGTAGTATAGTACTAGTCCGTATTTAAAAGAGCTGAAAGATTTGTTCTTGTTTCTCAAGTCTGAATTAAGAATATTCCAGACTTTGGTAGTTCTATGAAATTAAAGAAATGAACGGACGAACCTTTTTACTGAATTCCACTACTAACTAGTGTTACACTCCAACCTCAAATAACAGACACATATACTTCTTAAGCGGACACTTATCTGAAGTACCCAACCATTAAAAAACACTAGAGTTGTAGCTCTTTCTACTCGTATAAACGAGCGGATTCAAAAGGTATCCGCTAAATAGACGTTTGACCGCACTACAACTGGATTATAATTTGTGTCAAGAAATTTCAGTTTGAGCAGCACAACCAAAGTCTACTTGCCAGCTCATTGTTCATTCCCGTCAGAGTCGGACGAACAATCAACCGACGAGCTTGGCAGCAATTTATAGATTACTATATAAATACGGCTGGACACTATAGAATATTGCTCTTTGATTAAACTTACAATATCAACAATCTCCTGTTTCTGTCAACATTGCTCAAGAATTATCAACCGTCCTTGTCTTTTACATTGACAATTAATTAGTCTGCATTTTGGGCTCGACTTCTGCGGGGCGAGGGCGGAGTCAATTGTCGTGATATATGAATATGGTGCATGTGCTGCGTGCTTCATAAACTAGTCAATTAGTGCTTTTCATAAACGCTTGCTATAGATGGGTTACAGGATGCACTGTGGATTGTGGAGAACAGTCAGACAAACAGCCGCTTTCCTAACAGACAATTGCAATTGATATTGAAGAGTGTTCGTGAAGATCAAATACTCAATTCCAGACTAGAGATCAAACCTGCAACCTTCTAATAACCGGTTACACCCAACTTTAACTGATTAAACTAAACTAAACTAATCTTCTTTGTACTGGATAGCTCTATCAGTTAATAGCTCACTGTTCTCCCAAGAGGTCCAGTAAGGGCCATCCCTCATTGGTCCAGTGTTTCTACAGGAGGAAACCGGAGTACCGGGGGAAACCTGCGATGTTTGCATGGTAGAGTCAAACTGGAAGCACTTTTCTCACATGCGGCCAAGGTGAAATTTTAGTGATAATTAACTGCAGAGAGCAGGAATTGAACGCGGGTCGCAGAGGTGAAAAGCACGTGCGCTAACCACAGCTGTGCCACCAACACACGAGATACTGAGGCTCGGGTAGAGAGCAAAGTTTTAAATCCATATAGTAAGTTATATGTGTATCGGTCGACACCAAGTGGTATAGCGTTTCCATACCTATACTGTATGTGAAAGTAATGTGAGTTTAACGTAATACAGTTGAATACGTCCAAGTCATAATAGCATTGGAAAGCTACTGACAATTTTTACAAAACATCAGTTTAAACTATAACAGTAGTAATTTGCATGTATTTTTTTATAGACGTGTAATCCGGTTAACTTCAGCTTCTTAAATGCGTACAGTTCATTTAAATCGCACAGAGACTTTGAAAGTTAATTAATTTGTTCCGCACAGTTTAATTAGTTCATATCTCACTCTTGACAATTTTATTCAAACTTTGAGTATTTTTTGGACGCAAGTAGTTAAGGAAGGTCTCTGCTTCTTTGTCTCTTTCCCTATCCTTGCCATGACTGAAAGCTAGCATAGAAGTGTTTTGAAAATAAATTCCCAATATTCAGTTTCGATTCTCTTCTTCACCAATTCATTTGATGTAATTCGTTTAATAACTCCATGCTTTGAATTTGATTGGCTTTCAATTCAGCTATTTACTATTATTGGTTGACCAAAAAAACAATCAAATTCAAGTTAGCTTATTGTTTATTCAAAGTACTCAGCCTGTTATCAAACGAATTGCATGGTCGAGAATTGTGATCTTATTTTGGAACTATACACTTCTTTTGCCACGCCAGTAATTAGGTATAAAGTTTTCTGGCGTCGTGATAGTTTACTCGCTATTAAGTAATTGTTACCACGGACTGAATTAAAGAAATCTCATAGAACGATATAGAAGCTAGCTAGTCTTTAAGTAACCTTCTCAAGCAGCATTGTATGCAGATTTTGAATCATATACTAGCTTCTACATGAACCGTAATGTTAATATAATAAATAATAAATATTTACTAACTTTTTTACTGAGCTATTTTTATGAAGGTATTTTTGGAATGTGAAAAAATGTAAGCCAGTTTAAAAAAAACTATTATTTAAACCTGGCTAAACATTGTATTCTGCAGATGTAACCAAACTTAAATGGTCGTCCTTTAAATTCAACTATTCACAGGGGCGTAGGAACCGAGGGGGCAGAAAACGCACGTGCCTTGTAGTCGTGCACGAAATCGTTGCTTTTTATGATAATTAAAACACTTTCCTCAAGTGTCCTTTTGAAGTTCTAGTACCCTCCGAACGAAGCACCATTTTAAAGCTGCGCTTCTCAACATAAACTTGTCTTCTATGCCCATGCATTCTGTATTTACATTTTGACTCTATAATCTTCGTTCCTTTTTAGTCGATGTGATTTTGTTTCCATGGTTTCGATTAAGCGTGTTTACTAAACATGTTTACTCTTCATAATCTGCCGGACGGACACAAAATTAAAATACGTTATTAAGCCTTGGTCTAACAAACGATTGACGTGAACCGACCATTATTTCATTAACGAAAGAACTAGGTAATTGCGCAGACGCGTAGGAGTATATTTCCTCAGTCTTGCAAGTTTTGTCACTAGTTGTTCAGTCGACATGCAATAACACTATATTCTATTTTAACAGGGACCAGTGGCGTAGGAAGCAAGTTGACCTTGGAAGGGCGCACAGCTTCAAAAGGGCACTTTGTTCAGGGCGACTTCAAAAGGACACTTGAAAGTTGAAACACATGTTTTATCATAAAAATGGCACTTTTCTGTTGCGAAAAGGGAACTTCATGACAAAGTTGAGGGGTGGGTGGCACATGCCCCATTTCCCTCCAGGTTCCTACGCCCCTGACAGGAACAGTTTACGAAACTGTAATGACGAAAGCAAACCACAAAGCAACTTAATTAACGAGATGAGAGTACCAGAGGCTCAGCAGTGAGCTGTTCAGTACAAGTATACAATTCTTTCCTAACAGTTTTTTAAAAGAAATATTATTCGTGCAGTATGTTTCCGAGTTGACATGTTTTTTTGCAACTTCTTGCAAAGCGAACGGTTGACAAAGGCCTAACAATTACTACTACCACCACTTGCACCGCAACGTACGATCGGACAAAGTTGTTACAAGACTTGTTGAAGGATGATTTTAAACTGAGAGTGTCAAAAACTAGACTGCTACGTAGGCAGTGTTTTAGATAGGGAAAAATCAGCCTGGATTTCTAGCAACGGAATCACTCCTTATAAGAGTAAAATGTCAAAAGATATGCAATGAATTTAAATCCGATTCCACTTAGAACGACAAACGAAAAATCAGAACTACAGTAGTTCTAAAAGCTTTTGAAATCGGCAAAGCGCATGACAGCCTTTCAATCTTTCCTCGCGGCGCACTCGTCTGTCAATCAAGCCAGCGGTATGTATTTAGGTAAGGTAGTACTTCAAGCACCTCAAACATCGTGTCTCCTTGTATCAAATTCCCCGGATGTAACTTGCTTCGTTCTTTTCGAAATTTTTGTTGGCAATTCTGCTTCGGTAGTGGAATTTGCCTGGAAATTTGCGCCTGGTTTTTGGTGTTTTTGCATACATCAGCTCCGAATCCCCAAGAATCCTAGTATAACAATGCCTCCTAAGTTCGATCCTAACGAAATTAAGATCGGTAAGTGAAAATTCTGGGAGAAAATGAGTGATTAGTTCGACGCGTCTGATCACCTGAATGGCTTCTTATTTAGTGTGTTTACGTTGCACTGGCGGCGAAGTTGGCGCTACGTCCTCGTTGGCTCCAAAGATCGGTCCTTTGGGTTTGGTGAGTCTTTGAATACCTTGTTTGTGTTATGATTTTGAAGCTTGTGTTTTTAAAAGATCAATTATTGCAAACATTTACACCATGTGAATACGAGACCTTTTTCCTGTAGTTTGTAGACGGTGTAGTTTCAGAATAAGTTGTGACCGTTTCATAGGTCTATACTTAAATTTCTACTTATAATATTATACTAACTTATGATCTTATGCTTATGTTTTGTATATTTCTGTTTGTATATATGTGTATATATATATATATATATATATATATATATATATATAAAATAATAAAAGTAGCGTGCTGCGTAGGCAGTGTAGAAACAACAATCGAAATATAGTAAGGTTAGATATACTGCCGAAACAGAGAACGTAGAGTCTAACGTTTCAAGCGAAGGCCCTTCGTCGTATATATATATATATATATATATATATATATATATATATATATATTATTGATCTGTGTGATTGATGAACTTGATAATCAATAGAAATCAGTATCAATTAATTGATTAATTTTTGATAATTGATTGGTTGGCCCAATCAGTGATTGTCTTCTTCAATTGTATAAGTCAAGATTTATTTACATACATTATATATATATATTTAACAATTATTCACCGAAGTGGAGGTGAATAGTGCTGGATATTCACCGAGCCGCTTCGGTGAGGTGAATATCCACACTATTCGCCGACAGTGAGGTAAATAATTGTTTTAGCATATACCTCATAAATGAAATAACAAGTTTAACATTGTCAACTCATATTTTTCGGTATTTTATACAAGACACGACCGCTAGCAACTTGGACACTTGGCGTACTCGATATTTGTCGACAAAACAGTTTTTTAATACAACTTTTGAATATATTAATGGCTAGAAAATTGTAAAGAAACATACCTGTGGACACTCTTCTACCTAATTTTGTTGACTTTTCTCGTTATTCTACTACATCACCCTTGTTTATCAACAAAATCTCCTGCCTCGGTAAACAAAGCAAAACTGGCCGCCATCTTGTTTTGCCCGCAGGTGAATAGTGCAGGATATCCCGAGCTAGAGGAGCCAATCAGATTGCGTGAAAAGCACTATTCACCTGCGAGGTATATGCTAAATATATATATATATATATATATATATATATATATATATATATATATATAATTGAAATATAGTAAAGTTAGATATACTGCCGAAACAGAGGATGTAGGAGTCTAACGTCTAACTAAACGTTAGACTCCTACATTCTCTGTTTCAGCAGTATATCTAACCTTACTATATTTCGATTGTTGTTTCTACACTGCCTATGCAGCATGCATTGCATTGAATCTATATAATAAAAAGAAAATTACACACTGGTGTGAAGATGTGAATTTTATCTTCTCGTGGTAAAAATGATGTTTTACTCATTCGCTACACTCATTTGTAAAATATTGTTTTCATCACTTGCAGATAAAATCCATAGCTTTGCACCACCATGTAATATCCTATATATATATATATATATATATATATATATATATATATATATATATATATATATATATATATATATATATATATCTACAGACACGTGTTTTGCTGTTAGTCAATCTACAGACACATGTTTATATATATATATATATATATATATATATATATATATATATATATATATATATATATATATATATATATATATATATATATATATATATATATATATATATATATATATATATATATATATACATATACATATACATTGTCAAAGAGCCAGCTTTGAACATCAATTCCAAGTACAATCATAAAACATCAAAAAAGGAATGATAAAAATCTTTATATATATATATATATATATATATATATATATGAAATATAGTAAGGTTAGATATACTGCCAAAACAGAGAACGTAGGAGTCTAACGTTTCTCTCTGATGAAGGGCCTTCACTCGAAATGTTAGACACCTATTTTCTCTGTTTCTGCAGTATATCTAACCTTACTATATTTCGATTGTTGTTTCTACACTGCCTACGCAGCGCTACTTTTATTACACTATATTTATATATATATATATATATATATATATATATATATATATATATATATATATATATATACAGTATATACAGTATATACAATAAACTATAAGACATCTTATTTTGTGTAGTCTCCCAAAAAAGTTGGTGATGACATTGCCAAGGCCACCCAAGATTGGAAGGGTCTAAAAGTGACAGTACAGCTGACTATTCAAAATCGGCAAGCAAAGATTTCTGTGTTGCCCAGTGCTGCTTCTCTTATCATTAAGGCACTAAAGGAACCACCACGAGATCGTAAGAAGGTTAAGAACAGTAAGTCTTATGCTGGAAATCTCACACAAAGGAAGAACCGTCTTAAATTCTAGGCAGGAATGGGTCAATAAGTCATTAACCCATTTCTGCCTGAGCTGGCCCAAAATGGCCTTTTTACTGCTTTACTCTGACCATGGGCTTAGCCAGAGGCCCAGTGGACGGGCAAATATTTATTAAAACAAAACTCCAGTATTTCGTCTTTAGTTCTTTAATTAATTACAACCGTACAAGCTTTAGTTTTGCTATGACATTCAACAGTCATTGCACATACTTTGACCACAAGATACAAGTTCCTATGTTTTTGCGAAATATTTAGTATTTAGGACTAAATTTGGCGATTACTTTAATCTGCAGAAGGCGGATGTCAACCATAATCCTATCAACATGACAACATCACGTATTAGCATAATTGCATTCTACAACCACTGATACAAATGCACGTGTTTTCAGTACAAAATAGCGTGGGTTACTATCGTTTAAATCATAGTCCCTAGAATTATATTGTCTGGAGACGCGGCGAACATCAAAACGGTTAACAATGAGCTACAATTTAGGTTGAGGGTGGCAAATAAGGTGCACAATCTTTTGTTTTACGTTCATTAATATTTATAAAGCAACGCTGCTATTGGTTGATTTCTTCATTATACCAAAAATACAATGTGTTCAGCAAGCGTTAAGGTGAGATAAGGTGCACAAACGTGAACAAAAACCTAGAACAAAGACTTTGGCCGCGTTTCCAGACAATTTATTTCTAGGGACTATGTTTAAATATAGACAAAGAAAACGATAGGTTTTGCTGATGTTTGCTCTCCAATTTAGAGTACTGTATTGTTTTCCAGAATGCTCAGAATCACGTTTTCAGAAGACCTGATTTCAAAAAATTTTGGGCGGTGTGTGTGTGTGTGTGTGTGTGTGTTTGTGTGTGTGTGGGGGGGGGGAGGGAGGGGGGGGCATGCCCCCAGAGCCCCTAGTAGTACTGGTACAGTTTTGGACGGGTAGATTACTAATCCTGGCTAAGGCTCTGACTCTGTGTGTTGCCAGATGATTTTACTTGCCAAAGGGAGAACCTTTAGACATCCTATAGGCCAGCATTGGATTAACAAGTGATTAACCCATTTCTGCTTGAGCTGGTTAAAAATGGCGTTTTTATTCTTGAAGTCAAGGAATTTTGAAATTATTAGCCATGCAGTAGACACATGTACGCACTGCGTACCTAGTTTTATTGTTTTACTTTAGCACAGTCTTCCTTCACCCTGTCCCATATGGCTTTTGCACTGGGTGAATAACTGTTAAACGTCGCACAATAGACGACCTTAAAGTGTCTATGAAATGAAAAATTCGTTGGCACTTTTGTTGTTTTATTGTACAGAGGAGCATGACAGGAACACTCACTGAAAATTTCAAGAGAATCTGATGCGTGGTTTTCGCGCTATCAACTCTCAAAATTTGCCGTGGATAGTTTATTTTGGGGAAATTTGGGCTTCTTGGTAACTGCCTTATGACGTATGCAGATAGATCATTAATAGTGAAATCTATTGTTCTTATGCATAGTTGTCCATCTGCGTACGTCATAAGCATTGTTTCCGAAAGCCCAATATTTCTCCAAGAACGAACTACATGTAGCCATAGTCAACCGAGATACGGTCTGGAAACTCGGCAAACGTCAAAGCACCTATAATGAGGTGTGATCTTATGTTGAACCGTACCTTACACCGTGCACATCCTTTGTTTTACGTTTATTAATATTTAAATAGCACGGTTGAGTGATTGAACTGAAACTTTGCTATTGGACAATTCGTTCATTATACTAAAATACAATGTGTTCAGTGACCGTGCACCGTGCACAAAAATGCCTAAAGGCGAACAAAAAGATAGATCAAAGACTTTAGCTGAGTTTCCAGACCATATCTCGATTGACTATGATGTAGCCATGGTAAACTTTGAGAGTTTATAGCGTGAAAACTACGCATCAGATTCTCTTGAAATTTTCAGTGAGTGCTCCTGCCATGCTCCTCCGTACAATAAAACAACAAAAATGCCAACGAATTTTTCATTTCATAAACACTTTAATTCAGACGAATTTAATTCGAAATAACTAATTCGACGTAAATGCGACGTCGAATTTCAGTCGAATTTATTCAAGTTATACGTCGCAGTTTCGTCGAATAAAATTCAAACAATTAAATTCGTCTGAATTAAATTCGTCTGAATTAAATTCGTCTAGTGTGCGACGTTTAGCGCAGGCCTTACAGTAGTAGTCTTTCTTTCCTATTCTTAATTCTCTAGTTAAACATGATGGTAACTTGACGATTGCTGACGTCTTGGATATTGCTCGTGAGATGCACTCTCGATCGATCTCAAGGAGCTTGACTGGCACAGTAAAACAGATGTTAGGAACGGCCCAGTCCGTTGGCTGCACAATTGATGGAGAGCCACCACATGATATCATTGATAAGATCAACGAAGGAGAAATTGACATCCCGGTGAGTCGCACGGTAGTCCTGTGGGGCTATTAGCGAGGTTCAGATCACACTTCCGCTACCGCTACCACAGCCGTAAATTTAATTAAGCATGTCAAATATTGTTTTTACGTTCAGTAATGGTCGCAGGTTTCAAACCTAGTGCAAAAAGAAAGCGTTTTACGATGTTAGGATTAAAACCAACTACGACTACAGAACGAAAAAATGAACATTTACATCAGCTTAACCACATTTACGGTAGCGGTAGCGGTAGTGGAAGTGTGATCTGAACCTCGCTAATTACGCTGAGGAGCCGGTACGGGACAAGTAAGCGGGACGTTTTTTATCCCGGATTTATATGGGAATGTTTTCAGGCGGGAATGTTGCGACCGGGACGTTTCACAACACAGCTAGAAAGTTGTAAAAACCGCAGAATAACAGAGAAATATATAGAATTTGGCGTATTTTGCTGAGCTGCTGTCCTTCTACTAGCCGTTATCATTCATTTGCATCGAAAACAGCTTAGCCTCTATGGCCTGTGGGATCTTTACATATTTAAATAACTTAGGTTAAAAGAAAATGTTTCCCGGCTCGCCCATTAACAGCGCTCCGAAGTTGACCAAATCAACCCAAATCGCGCCATTTTGAAAGTTAGACCGTTTTCTTGGGCCTGGGCTCTAATTGATAAATCGACGTCACAGTCGGAACACCAAAATTTCTTCCGCCAAGTCTGAGTCAGACGAACCATCTTGGAACATAATGATGAATATATCTAAAGCTTTCATTGCTTAAATAAAGGTTTAAGAGACGCAATACCAAAAACACACTAAATAGTCAGAAACGTCTTGGCAACCATATCAACGAAATGAAATAATTTAATAAAGAAAAATATAGTAGCGATACGATGCCGCAAATATATTCCGCCTTCCATGGAAACAACCCTCGCAGACTCTCTGGACATTTTGATGTCTGTAGAGTTATTGCTTCTTGATTTCTATAACTCATTTCTGTTTTTGTTTGTTTTTTTGCAGGAGGAATGAGCACACGACTTTGGGTTGTAAATAAATATTGAAAGTTTACTCCATGTCTGCCTCTTTAATATGTTTAATAACGTAATGTTCCCACTCATAGCTGCATGTTTTCACTCAGGAAAATCTTCTTCAGAGCACGAAGAGACAGGACACCCTTTGTTGATCTTGCGAGCTCTCGGTCGGAACTAATACCCTTTAAAGTGCTTATAAACCAAAATATGATATTACTGAGTATGGATTCTATTTAAGGTGGCTCCACACAGTATCTTGAAAAATGGAAAATACAAGTTTGAGAGTCCAAAACACGTGCATAAACATTTCGGAAAAAGAATAAAACTAAATGTTATGCATAGTTAAACACTCTGACAATCAAAAACTGTTACCAAATAAATAGCAACAGTTGTTGCTATGGCGACAGTGACGTTTCAAAATGGCTGCCAATTACCCTTCAAACTAATTTAATTCGAAAAAAACTTTGGTGACCCCCAATTTTTTTTTTCATTAAAACTTTTCTTGAAGTATGAGTAATCAATAGGCCGATTTAAAAAAAAAATGTTGTTCCCCGCGTCGCCCCCCGCCCCCAGTTCTCTTCAAGACCAATTCGAGATTCTTCCAAATCCGGCGAGAAACGGGAGAGGGGGTATGAAATGGTCAAATAGTTTACGAGTGTGAATGTGTTTTTGCTGCCGAGCGTGGCGAGGCAGTACACTAATCTTGGCTTGGGTACTTGGGTGGCCTGTTACTCGTGCCCAGACCTTTTGCCGACGTATATATAGTCGACACAGAAACTCGATCAGATCGAATTCAAGGATATCTGTCGGATGACGTAGACATTTTTATGACGTTTTGTGACGTAGAATTTGGAGCGCGAAACAATAGATGCTCTGCTCTCCAGTATATTAAAGGAGTCTATTACTGCTTGAGATCAGTGGGACAAACGAGATCGAAGTTTTTTAGCACGGAGTTTAGACGGTGAGTATTACAAATTCTTACAAATAGACAGTGGCATGGTGGCATGCGATTTTTGTAAATGCTTTCAAAGCCTGAAACCTTCGCTCTGTTTAACCATCTCTTCGTGCACCTTTGGAACTGCTCTATGTCTACATGATGCTATTCCATACTGATACAGCACATCTGATTTCAGAATATAACATTTGCTTTCAATGATGAGTTTCCACACAAAAACTTAGCAGTATCTGGAAGTAAACTACATGTGATGCAGTGACTGTACATTGAAGTACTGAGAAGAAATGGATTATCATTTCACTCAAAAAAAGAAAAGTATGGTTCACTTACAACAGAAGTATTAGTCAGTCACACTCCTGGATACTCGTGTTTTCTGTAAAGTAAATACAATATTACATGTTTTCTTAGAAAATAAACTATGTTTCAATGATGGATTGCAACACAATAATTATGCAGAGTGAGACATCTTGAAAGTAATGGATTATCATCAATGAGCAGGCCTGCACTGCAGATACTAAAGTGGACCCGGGACAAAATAAAGAATTGGGGCCCCCCTTGCAAAAATTTTGCATGCCATATTACGGATAAATCTCTCTATATAATATATAATATAATTAGGGGGCCCCTCTCGAGCTGGGGGCCTGGGGCAAATTGCCCCAATTGACCCCCCCCCCCCTCTGGGTGGGCCTGTCAATGAGACAATGACTATAATAGTAAATTGCCTTGAAAGTGGTGTATTTGTATCAAGAACTTATAAGAATCAGAGATTATAAACAATGCGCAACTCTAAAATGCTAGCATGCACAGCCTGGAATATAATTATTTTAGTTATATATACAAATTCTCCAAAATAATCTGAAGTAGGTATATTGCTGTATAATTTTTCAGCTATACATTTGTCATAACATGAAACACTTGGAATTTCGTTGACTGTTTTGCCACAGCAAGATGCATAGTGATCTATTATTTGTATACCATGTAATACATGTATTGTTTATCCTGTCAAAACCCTTGCCAATTATGATATAAAGAGATAGGTTTTATAGTAATGTATAATTTTAAATCTTATAATTAAAAATAAACGTGTATTAGATATTCTGTCTGTAATTAAAGGGCTTATTTTGGGAATTTTGTAAAACATCAGGAAACTAATCAGGCTTTTTGTCACATTCGAGGCAGCATTTCACTTGCGGTAGTAATTTCTAGTTTATCTTTTCTTGCGTTAGTTCGCTCTGGAGACTGCTATGTGTTCGGTCCACAATAATTTGGGTTAGGTTTAGGAATGTTTGCGGGTTAAGGTTAATGTGGAGGTTATAGGTAGTGTTGGGTTGGCACTACCGGAAACAACCAGAAACCGTCATATATATATATATATTTTAAAATCACAATTGTCTATATAAAAACTATTATGTAGAATTAACATGAGGTACCAACAGTTATGACGTCATGTACCGATGACGTCATTTACCGATGACGTCATTACGATTATTTTTTCATTACGTTTATCGCTTATTTTCAGGATTACAAACTGTTTCAGCTGAGAAAATCAAACGAAAAGTTTATGTAAATCAGGTCGATTTTTTTACCGATTTACAAAATTACAAATTCTTCGAATTTTTCTCATGAATTATTATTGTTGTTTTCACGTGTTTCCAGATAAATTTGCTTCGTCCGTTTGTTTCCCAAAGAAATAATTAAATTTATTGCTGACCAGACTGTTTCACGTGGACACGAGGAAACTAGAATCAGTGATTAAGCAAAAAGGTTTCTTTTTCTTATAAAATACAGCTGAGACAATTGCAACACGTAACTTACAAATAAAATGAATTACAGTCGCCGCCGCTTATATGCAAATTGTTTTTGCCAGTCGTATTTTTGCATATATAAAGCGAATTTTCATATTAGCGGATTCAAAAAAACAGATTTTCAAATCTTTGCATATGTTTAAATCGTTGTCATCTGACGTCACGGTGTACCGAAACAATTAAATGGCGGCATATTTAGTTGCAGTGTGTGACAGCTAGTACGTACGTGTGCCTAGCTTTATCCTATGGGAATTTAGCTCTATTCAATGCTTTGTCAGTGTGACCAGGTTTTTACAGAGGAAATTACTACATCACGTGACAAGAATTACCAAATTTGAAAAAAAATTACTACATCATACCCTCCACCCCCCCACACCCCCACCCCCCTTCCTAAATGGCGAAAATAACGTCATTGCAAATTTCATGACATGAACATTTTTTACAAAATTAAAAATGCCAAAATTTACAGCATAAATGATTAACATTAACAGAAATAGGAAATTAAACATCGTATAGAAATGGATAAAAGAAAATATTTCAAAAGAAATTAATAATCATACGAAAATTTAAAAAAATTACCAATATTTTACCAAAATTACCAAAGTCTATTACCACAAATTTCTAATTACCAAAATTTTCCCAAAACGTAACGTTGAAAAATTACCAAAAATAATTTAAATTACTACGTGTTTCACACTGCAGTCTGGTGGGTTCCCTGCCCAGTTGACGGGCCGGCGAATCCTCGTTTCCAAAGTAAACCCCAAAAGTTCTAGGCCATACTCCAAATGCCTTTTCATTTAGAAAAAAACAAGCTTGTATTAATGTGCCAAGGACATTTTTTTATATTTTAATTGGATAGAAACCGTTGGATAATACAATTTTATGTTGGAAAATAACGCGTATAAATTTCAAGTTTGATAAAGTATGATCGGCTCTGTTTCGGAAATTCTCGGAGTTCAACGATTTCCTTTCGTTACATGTCGTAAACTGTCACGTGATTCTAAGCTCGTGGGAAGACAAGATGGAGGGACATTTAAACTTCTTCAGTTCTGTGACGCGTTTTAAACCGCCGTTTTCAGAAATTTTAAAGGTAATATGGCCTAATATGTTATTAGTAACTGCTTTCAAGTACAGATAATATTATTGTTATAGTTATTTGAGTCTTGGTTGGTCTTTTGCGAATTAAATGGCGATTTATTAAAGGAGCCTTGGCCATGTGACAAATTCGCCCTTTAAACTGAAACCGTTCTTTAAATTTTAATAGTACGTCGTTTTAAAACTTCTGTGGACTAGAAAACGTACGAGTTATCGAATATAGAGTTGTAAAAAACGCCGTACAGTATTTATTTAATAAAAGCTAGTCATTTAACATTTTAAATTGACGTACAATTTACACAGAAGGGGTCGGACAAGAAGGCAAAAGGAATCCAAAATGGCCGCCATGAATAAGTGATGAATTGTTCATTTTTTATTACCAATCATATTTTACATTGATAATTGTTTGAAAGTTTATTTTGATAAATATTTTTAACAATTGATTATACATGTTTGATATTGGACAGTTTGTACTCAAACTAAATAAAAAATTTATTTTGTATTAATTTTTTTAATTTCTTTATACAGTTGACACAGATGAAAAACCATCACCACATGATGCTAGAAGATGCCCTAAAAAGATACCAAAATACCACAAAAGATGGAAATGTGAAAAGAGCAGTATTTAAAGGCATAGTTACACTCCAAAATGTATAAAGATTGAGAATACTTCTGCATTATTTTTGGTAAGTTACTCTTTAAACAACATCTGGCATTAGGCCACAAAAAATTCTTAAATTCTTATCACTGCCCAATTGGCCTGAAAACTATATATATATATATATATATATATATATATATATATATATATATATATATATTAAATAATATGTCAAAATTTCTATAGTTATAACAAAGAATCTGAAAAAAGTTAATTTTTTATATTTCATATTTGATTTTTATCCAAAAAAAATATCTGGTATTTCTGCTAAAAACGTTCTAGTTCAATAATTGACAAACTAGAACATGGTATTCTGTATAAACTGTGCTTTCATGATTATTTGTTTGTGGTAACAAAAATAGGAAATTAATTTTGAATTGTGAATATTTCTATATTTTGATATACATTTTCAAAATGTACAGTCAGTAGTGATAAGAATTAAGGATTTTTTCAAAGGGCTCTGTTCAAACAGGAATATTTTATTCTTAATAATAATCTTGGTAGTTTATCTGTTTAAGTGACATTTTAAGTGGCTTTCAGGGTGCACTGTGACTTGGTTCCAACTACAGTGAAACCTGAGTTTTGCAACCTCCATGTTTTATGACCACCTGTCATATACAACCACTTTTTCTTGCACGGACCATTTGTAGTTGAAATATACCTGCAATGGAGAGCATCGCTATAAGGCCATGGTATTAAACACAAATTTCTTTTATTTTAATAACCAAATAACGTATTAATTAGCATTAATAAATCAAGACTACTGCACTTCTTTGAAGTGTTCTTGCTTTTCCCATTTCCCTTGTAAATCTTTATAAATCACCATTTTCCTAACCTTGAAACAATGGTTTATATAAAGAACCACTGCAGGTCGCGGCACTGCCGAAATGGCTGCTATGACATCACATCACTACCTGTCATGTATCACCACCTGTCATTTACGACCACTTTTACCTGGCAACAGGGGTGGTTGCAAAACTCAGGTTTCACTGTATTTACTTAAGTTTCAGTTCTGGCTAGAATTTGGGGGAAAATGTTTGGCTAGGACTGGAAGTTTGTCTAGTCTTATGAAAGAATTTTAAAATATGTCATGCATTTACAATTTTTTGTAAATTAAATCTTTTTTGTCAATGATCAAAACAGCTCTGAATGCCAAAATTTAAACACGCAATGATAAAGTTACTAGATAAAATTATATGTTTATAAATATACAAGAAAAAAGTGTTCTCTTTATTCCAGCCAAATTTTATTGTATCGGTATTGGTGCATCCCTACTTTTTTTGAGGCTTTAGTATTTTCTGGTGGGTTGGGTTTCATTTTTGATTGTTTGGTAGTATAAATAGTTTTGCTAGTTTTGTTTAAATCCAATATCTTGTCGACGACTCTTGTTGTACCTAATTTTGTGGGCACCATTCTTTCTATGGTTAACTGATGGAGTTTGAGATCAGTCTGTTTAAGCTTTTCGTTGATTAACTGTGTAAACGTAGACATACAACAAACCTGTTTTCTGTTCTCAATGCCCACATACCCCTGTATTCCAAAGGAGAAAAGCCAGCAGCCTGCAGAAAAGGTTTGATCTTGATCTGTATCATCATCTTCATGCTTTTTCAAATTGGTAACAGAAGAATGAAACCACAGAATAACAGAAATCTGGAAATTTTTGAACTGTTATCTGCAGCTAAAAAGTGTTTAATATTTCCATGACCATGGAAAACTGAAGATGCTGTGGTGGAGTCTTTAATCCTTACAATGAGATTTGGTACAAGTGTAATGTTGACTGACAATGTTGAATACAAAAATGTCGCACTCTAGAGTGTGTATATGAAGAAAAATTGTTCCATCTTTTCTTTCTTGGTTGTACTGCAGTCTGTATGTCTTTTCAATTAATCAATCAAGTTATTTCGGTTGTATGTGTAGGATGAGGCAATTTCTATAAAAAGCAATCCTAAAAAAATGAATTAACCAAAAAGTGCTTCATTAAAAAAAACCCAACATCGGGTAAATTGATTTTAAGAAAAGTGTTTGTTTTTTGATCAGTGGCATCATAATTCGGTTGTAAATATTTTTGAATGCATTTATTTTTCACACTGTATCACCTGTACAACTAGGGTGGAGATGGAACATTTATTCTCATATTAAGTAGACCAGTTTGACATTTTGACTGTGCATCAGATCTGACATATTTTGAGTTGTGATAAAACTTCTTTCATAAATAACACAAGCCTGAAGTCAGCCACAGTAAGTAAACATTACTATTTGTGAAACGTCCTGCTACTGTATGGTATAATAAGCTATGTTATGTATGAAATAATTTTTATTTTGACTCAGAACGTGTCAGATTTGGGTGTAGTCAAGATGCTGAACTTTCAAATTATATGTATACATATGTTATAAATTAGATCAATGCGTGGTTTGTTGAATACATGGTCCATTTGTTTGAAAGAATTGTGCTGAGCATCTTTTTTATTAGAATGTGAATTTTTTTATTGGCCGGAAGTTAAGTTTATAATTACTTGTGCAAGAATTGTCAAAAATATTTTGAGTTGACTGCAGAACCAATAAAAATATGTGACTCTGGTTGTCAGAGATACATGATAATTTTTTTTGCATTCCTACAATCAGCATGTTTCTGATTATGTGCATAATTTATAGGATACATGTACCGTCTGTCTTCATATTGCAGATCTTTGCCAAAGAAAGGTTTGAGTTTCTACTGTTAAGAGTTGAATAAAAAATTTCCCAATGCCTTATACAAGAAAATTTTGGAATTATTTTACAACAAATTCCAAAGACAATAGTTGAGCAAAGTGTCATAACTATGCATACACTGTACAACGTGTCGGACAACTGGACCAAATATCAACAGACATAATAATCTTAACTT
Source organism: Corallium rubrum (assembly GCA_964035015.1). NCBI lineage: Eukaryota > Metazoa > Cnidaria > Anthozoa > Scleralcyonacea > Coralliidae > Corallium > Corallium rubrum. The sequence continues at coordinate 4,653,591 of OZ036013.1, forward strand.
ACTGTATAATGCTCTGAAATAACTGTTTATATGCAATGATGGTGAACATTGAATAAAGTCTGGAGTTATTCATAGAAATGTTGGGATTTATGATTCATAGTAAGAACAATAGAACACGTATTAAAAACAAGCATATTACAGTACATACAACAAAGTTTAAAAAAATGCTATATGGTGTCAGTTTCTCGACTGAGTTTATTTTTCCTTACCAAAACAAAGTATAAACACCCGAAAGTCTATTTGTGAGTCGTGAATACTAAGGCATTTTCTTTCTAATTCTTATTTCTTTATTGCCTTCATTTTTCCTTTATTTTATTCCTGATACTAAGTTTCCATCAATTATTTTACATTGAGAATAACTCTGTTCATTCGTCAGCGTGTTAAATATAATTTTCAAGAGCATTATAATTATCTTGTACTTAATTTAATTATTTGTAAATTCAGTTTTAAAATTATTGTACACTACGTGAACAAACAATAAGACACGTAGTCCCCTGACACCCGAAAACCCAACTCCCAATAAAAGTAACCCCCTCCCAGTGTTATTATTTCTGAACTTGTGAAGGTGCAAAGTGGAATATTGTAAATCTGGTTTAACTGAAGATGGTACACACTGTTAATTTGAATCTTTTTTTCGGGGGAGGGAAATTCAATATTTCACTGTAGCCTTACACGACTTGTAATTTTATGCATGGCAACCATGCCTTTCATTGGAAAATTCATTCCTCAGTTGGATAATTTGATAATTTTGCAGTAGCAATATAATTAATTGGTTGTCAATCATGTTTTCAACACAAAAATGTACTCTTAAAATAATATTCTCTGAAGAATTTTCGACATCATAATTTTAGAACAGTTATTATTTTATTGACAACCATGCATGATTTTTTTGGAAGTTGTAGATAATTCGCACTAACTCAGCACACAAATTGCAAGTAGAAGTTGCTTTTTTATGAACTGTATTTCAAAACAGTTATTGAAAGAAAATGTGTACTGTAAATGGTATTATGAAGTTTATTTTTTATGTTGTTCAATCACCAGACTGCTTATGTGGCACTCTACTTTTCTAATTATGAAGAAACGGACAGGCAATAGTGACAACTAAAGAAGGCTGACTACAACACTCACTTTTCCCACACTATGGCTTAGTTTAGACGTCGTTCTTGTGTCGGGTCAAATCTAAATACTTAGCTTAAATCCATCACAAATTTATCATACATCCAACGTATGAAGACCAGCAACAACTTTTTATTACAGTGCATGAGCATTGAGCACATGTACAGAGCATGTCATTTTACTAAAGAAATACCATTACTTCAGTTTTACCTAATGTAACAATGTTCCACTATGTAACAAAGAATTGCACAATGACTTGAACTATAACCAATGAATCAAAGTATGCCATGTAATGGCCAATGAACAAAAATATAATGCAAGTGATTTGAACATTCGACGGAATGCATGGGCTAACTTTTTGGTAGAGTTTAATAGCGATAGTTTGTTTTTTCTGCTTGAAATGTCAGAGGTTGGTTTTCAATCAGGAAATTTTCCTTAGACATGAACGGACAGGACATTTTTCTTTATCTTTCGAGCTCTCGGATGGAAGAAATGATTCAAGGCATTGGAAACTTTCATGTCCGTCCTTGTCGGAGGAATATTTTCTTGAGTGTAAAGCTTTCTCTGTGTTTGTTCAGCAAGTGACATTGTCCTTAGCTTTTAAATTGTTCAAACGACGATTGCTAGAAATGTACATTATGTTTGTCATTGGTTTTTGGTTATGTCAAGTCATTGTCATTCTTTATTGGGTTGAGTCATAATATAAGGGAGCAAATATTATAATGGCCTTTATATATAGACTTTGTTTTTTCAACAAGTAAGTATCGTACTTTAAAGAGATTGTTTCTTTTAATCCGACTTGAGTATTGTGTTATCCAGACTTTTTTCTTCTGAATCATCTTTCTTCCACTTTTCCTTCAGCACTAATTCAAGAAAGAAAACAAATTATACCTCAAAGGACTTTTGACAAGTTAAAAATGATAAATGATATGAAAGTTCTAGAAAATTAATTTAAAATCAATAAAGGCTTGAAATTAGGAGTGAGGTGGCAGAATTAGGATATCCAACATTTTTCTTAAGATTAGCCTTTTTTCTATTAAACCATAAATTTGTTTCTCATGGAGTCATGGCTCTTAGTATTTCACTGACCTCATTGTGGGGTGATGCATGTTACTCAAAACACTCTATAGAGTAAGTACTTATTTAGTATAAGTTCTGTCCTATTTGAAGATCAATTTGTGATCTAAATTAATAGTCACTGACTGAATACATACATGAGAAGTCTCATTTTCTTAAGGGGTGGTTTGAAACCATTGCATCCTTACTTCTCAAATTCATTAATAATTCATGAACCAAAGACAAAGGAAATCAGTATCGAGACGGAGGTTTTGATATCGGAAGAAGAAATTACATAAATTAAGCCAACTTTCGCCTCGATTTTCTCTTAAAATACTGATTTGTTTGAGAAGCTATATCATACACTCGGAAGAGTGTTTCATCAGGATTCCACACACTTCGAAATTTGTTCAAAAACCTCGGCTTCGCCTCGGTTTTCAACAAAAGTCTCGGTGTTTGGAAATCCTGATGAAACACTCCTCCTCGTGTATGATATATAAATTGAAAAATTGAAAACTGCTCCAGAGTCACGATTGTACTGGACTCATGAGAAATGCTTAATTGGAACTTTTTCGTCGTAAAACAATTGTACGAAACGTTTGAGTTGAGTTTAGTTAAAAAGAACTGTAAAGAAATAAGAATTGTTGCTCGTTTAAGTTTATGTGCCATATATTTAAACTTTTTCCACAATAATAATAATAAAGTTCAAAAATGTCCAAATTTAAACACAAAAAAACAACTTTTTACTAACCAGTAACTTTAAAGTTAATGCAGATAATTTTCTTTTCTCTATTTTGGTTCTAGCCAAATCTGATTCCAGTGCAATCGTAGTTAGAGCATTCTCAGTTCCGACCTATCTATTCTCTTAAATCTTTCTTTGGATAATACAATACTCTCTTGACTCTTTGGAAGTTAAAGAATTATTGTCTAAGTTGTATGTTGCTGCTTAAATGTGATGAAAGTACTTCTGAAATATGTTGACTTATATTTGTTCTCAGTTAATCAAAAGACTTGATTTTGAATTCTTGCATTGAGTTAAAATGTTTGGATTGTGGTGTTTATCAAATTATGTACTAGGGCTGTTTCAATGTTTTAAATCTATCACTTCAAAAAGAGAGCCCGTGTTCTATAAGATATTTCAAAAAAATGTTTAGTCATTGGAGTTTAATTGCTGCTTTCTTGAAATATATAATTAATTATGTTTGGCAGACTTTGATCTAACTTGCTTTGCTATTTCGGCATTTCAGGCTTTCATCACATTTTAAGTACTAACATTTACAATATTCTTTTGCTTTAAATTATCAAGTGTCGGGTCAAAAAAAATCTGGAGAGAAAACATGGCTGCTAAAATTGCATTTGTACTTGGATATTGAGCAAAATTTTTTGAATTTGAAGATTACTCGAAAGAAACTTTTAAGCAGCCATGTTTGCTCTGTACTTCAATTGTGCAATTAAACAATGCTTTGCTGTTATACTTTAAAGTAAAATAACAGCGTTCTTTGTATATTTTTGCGATGTCTTTTTTTGCACAATTAATCTCTGAGTATGGTACTTGCCTGGGGGAAAAACTAAGTCTTATTTAGCTCTCAATAAACGGCTTAGTTTTGCAAAGATTTAATACCATTTGCCAATTGACTGGTTTGGTGTTAAATCCTTTGTTGAACTTTGTTCTTATTGTTTGCTATATGAATATGGCTTTTTTTTGTCCATTTGTGTTCATCACAATGGTGACTAAAGTAATATTCCCTTGGCCATTATCTGTTCTCTTTTATGATTCACACCAATACACAAGTTGTTCTCTTTTGTAATTGTTTATTGAACTGCTAATAAAGTGTGTACAAATTATTCGTGACTACTTTGTATTAATATATTCAATTCCCATGGGAATTAACTATTATATAAAAGTTAAAACTGCCCCGGCTGACTCCCCAAGTGCTGCTCTTACTCTGAGTTGGATTAGCATATGCCAATCCAACTCAAAGCAAGAGCAGCACTTGGAGAGTCAGCCGGGGCAGTAAAGAGAACGCCAACTTCAACAATTGTGAAGCAAGCATTCACTTGAGAGCAGCCGCATACCTTGCAAAGCAAAACGTTAGCAACTAAACACACAGCATGGGCGTAAGCACTTACTAAGTACTGTGTACTTAGCGAGTACTTACAGCCCAGCTAGTGCAAACTAAATATGCAAACTAAGCATGCAAATTTGTAATCCCTCCACCGAAATTAATTATGCCAAATCTACAAAGCATGCAAGACCCACTGCCCAACTAGTCCCTAGCTCCTGCCTTAACTTCCTCATCCTGCCTAACTGCCTCGTCCTGCCTAACTGCCTAAGTCCGCCTACCTAGCTGCACACCACTCGTTACTTTCACTTCTACCACCATCAGACATTCACAGAGACACTCACGTAACCATCCCCCCAACCACTACCCCCTTCCCTCCCCCTCCCCGTTGCCTTAACCTTTTCCTACACTCACACTCCATAATCACAAACATGCACATTCCACACTTTTATCTAAAAATTACAGTATGAAAAAATAAATAAATATAAATAAATTACATTATAATTTAGCTAACTTAACCCACCTATTTACCATAAATTTTGCAATACCATTTCGAAATGATTGTCATGCAGTGTGCAAAGGCCCCTGTCAATTTTGACATACCCAGTATTGCCGAACCGCCTTAATTGGTATGATAGTTGCTCTCGTGATACATCATTTTACTAGATCAAGGAGGATTTCTATTAAAGGAATATTGTAAGGTTTGAATACTGCGGAATTTATTGAGCGTATATAGTTTCGAGCAAAGGCCCTACGTTCAATAATTTCGACAGTACTCAAACCTTACTATATTCCAATTTGCACTGCCTACGCAGCACACTACTTTTATTTCTATTAAGCCTAGTTCTCATATGTCGCCGACCGTCGCCGATCCATGATTCAGATGCATGTTAAGTAATAAAGAACAATGCAGAAAAGCACTGTTTTCTGCATTGTTCTGTATTACTTTTCTTTTTTACCGTTTTAACATGCATCTAAATCACAAATCGGCGACCGTTGGCGACATATGAGAACTAGGCTTTAACCCTTTATTGGCCAGGTTTCCGGGAGCTCTCCTTGACGAGTAAAATCGTCTTGACGAGTAAAAATCGTCGTTGCCAATCGTCGCCAAATCGTCGTTACCGTGACCTGAGTAAAGGGTTAATAGGCCAATTTCAGGGTATTGCACGCGCGTCGTTTTGCAAAGAAATCGGCGGGCTCTTGGCGGGCTCCCCACAAAGTAAGCAATGGCAAACAGACTTGCTAGCGAGCCAACAACAGCAGAATAACAGTGTTGAACTTCCATGATTTTAATGATTTTACTCTCGTGTCCGACTCAATGGCTCTTATGAAAATAATATGCTGGGCTTTGATATTCATAATTAGATTACGCTTCCCGCCTGGTCAATCAATAGCTGTTCCAGAAACTCTATCTATATATTTGTTTATTGTTTAATTTGAGTGGAGCTTTCCAGTTTTTTTGAAAAATGATACGCGCGCAACACCCTGAAACTCGCCTATTAAAGGGTCTCAATCAGCCAACACCCATGGTTTTGTTTTTATCTGAGAAATGTCCCGTTTTGAAAAAAGATATTTTTTTAAGAAAAAGATAATTTTTTTAAGAAAAGACATTTTTAAAAAAAAGACAATTTGCTGAGAAATAGTGTTATGGGTGTTTGCTGAGTTGGACATTTAAATACATTATTGTAAAAACAAGTCAGCAAAAAATGTCAGCTCCCTATTCTGCTTAGTGTTTCAGCTGCTGGGACAATTTTATAAAACAGACATACTGTACTATAAAAATGGTTTATTTGTTCATTTATAGCGCAATTTGTCAATAATTTTGGTTGAGATTTTCACATTTAAGATTTTATTCATATTTTCTTGAGTTTTGATAAATAAATTGCTTCAGCATTGCAAGCTAAAATGAAAATATAAAACTGCCAAAATATGTGAAGGAGAAACTAGGACTTTTAAGAAACCTATATTTGGTGTTTTAGAAACATTCAGTCATTTGGCTGTTACATTCAACGAAAACTTTTCCATCAAACAGATACATCTTCTATGTAATTATTGTACGTTTCAAAAGTTGAAAACACTACCATTGCCACAGTATGTCAGGATTTTGATTAAATCACTAGTTTTTCCTGCACACATTTAGCAGGTTCATATTTTTTTTTAACTAAGAGGGAGCTGACTGTCTTTAGTTCAGATTTCACGTGGTTTTCTTTGACTTTTGTGAAATTTGAACTAAATTAGTTAATTATCAAGAACCAAGGCATTAAGCCTATACTTTTTGTGGCTTAATGCCTTAGTTCTGGGTAAGTAACTCTTACTTATTTAATAGTTGAGTCGGTTTTATTTGTTCTTTCTAGAGATGTATCTATGATACATCCCAAAAGAACCGATAATTAAAAATTCAAGGGTTCTGTATATAGATATTGCCCTGGTCAACAGGGCAATATATACATATAGTAATTGATATATTTTTTAGAAAACTTCCTCAACTATTAAATAACTCAGTTAATTACCTTGAAAGTTGAACCTCAACTGTTATCCAAATAAACCCCTCAAGGCCTGAGGCCCCTAGGGCTGTATTTGGCTAAAAGCCTCGGTTCTTGTTCTTACTTATTTCTTTCACAGATAATGGCATGATTAGGTTCTGAAATTGTTCTAACTTTTTTCAATTTTATAAATTAATGAAATTGTGGCATTTTTGTCGTGTTTAACCTCTTCAAAATTTTATGTTTTAGTTTATTGAAATACATAATTTTGAAACATATTCCATCTAAAATTCAAAATATTTTTTCTTTTTCAAAAATTAGTTGCATTAGTAATGCATACTATCTTTCACTAATTATACTATAAAAATGCTTTTTTAGATCTTTAAAAGAAAGAAGAAAAAAAGCAAACACAAAACAAAGAAAAATGAAAGGTGAGGGTCCTCTTTGATCTTAGTATGATGTATCAACTACTGGGCTAAATTACATTGAGAAACTCACACTCATTGCCTTGCTCAACACGGTCTTGATCTGCTGGTCCTTGGTCCATTGGGTTGCATCCTGGTCCATTTGTCCTGGCTGGGTCTTGGTCCATTGGGTTGCATCCTGGTCCATCGGGTTAGGTCTTGGTCCATTTATCCTGGCTGGGTCTTGGTCCATTGGGTTGGGTCCTGGTCCACCAGGGGCGGGGCTTGTCATCTGTAATCTTGGGTGTGCATCTTAGGCGAATTTTGAACCTGGAATGATGAAAGGATCAAAACTATTAGAATTGCTATTGAACAATAACTACAGTATTAGGGAATTATATAATTTTGATAATTGTCAAGTTTGTTTTGTTTGATTAATATTAGAATCAGCATAGTTGAGATTAGTTAGGATTTAAAAAAAATAAGATTTATTAAGATAATATATGATTCTTGTCAGGAATATTAAAGCCCAGCATATAATTTTAAAAAGCCCCATATTGAAAGAGACATGAGTTATTTCAAATTTTTTATTAAAACTAACGTTTCGTTGCTATTAGTTTTAATAAAAAATTTGAAATAACTCATGTCTCTTTCAATATGGGGCTTTTTAAAATTATATGCTGGGCTTTAATATTCCTGACAAGATTACGCTTTCCGCCTGGTTCGTCTATTGCTACGATAATATATGATTATTAATAAATTCTTAAATTAAAATGTTAAAAGAACTGAGGTCATTATTCTATTTGTATTTAAAAGTTGAAGTGTAATGGCCACAGCAAGCACTTAAGATTTAAACCTTTCTCTTTTGATAGCACTTTAAGTAATCCTCTCTAATGACTCATATTATGATTTCATCATGCAGTTAAAGGGGAAAAAAACAACTCGAAAACTGTCACATAAAAAAATCCAATAAATCAGACAATACAAAGTTTTGTTTGAGAAAACCAGTAGTGACAAAACATGACAAAATTGTATACTTTAGTTCAATAAATTATCATAAATGTTTGAAACCTTGAAATATTAGTATGAAAATATTAGTCACACTTCGCAGAGTTGTGATGTTTAGTTTTAATGACTAAAATTAAGAATTTTAGACGAGCAATAGCTTATAGGCCAATGGTGCTTGTTCTCGCTATAGCAGAAACACAATTTAAATCAAGTCCAGTTTCATTGGTCATCTAAGGTGGATTTTTCAATTTTAGTTCTTTTTCCATTTTAAATCAATTTTTTCCATTTAAAGCGACCATAAATTCTAATTTTATCCTATTATATATCTTAATTTTAAGTTATCATAAATCTTCATTTTCACCTGTCATAAATCATAATTTTAACTTGACATAAATCTTTATATTTTCATCTGTCATAAATCTTAATTTTAAGCTGTGACAAATGTTGATTTTAACCTATCATAAATCTTAATTTTAACCTACCATAAACCTTAATTTTAACCTGTCATAAATTTTAATTTTAACCCATCATAAATTTTAATTTTAACCTGTCATAAATCATAATTTTAACCTACCACAAATCTTAATTTTAACCCATCATAAATCTTAATTTCAACCTGTCATATTTTAATTTTAACCCATCATAAATCGTAAGTTTAACCTGTCATAAATCTTTATTTTAAGCTGTCATGAATCTTAATTTACCCTACCATAAATCTTAAAGTTATCATAAATCTTAATTTTCACCTGTCATAAATCATAATTTTAACTTGACATAAATCTTAATTTTCATCTGTCATAATCTTAATTTTAAGCTGTCATGAATCTTAATTTAACCTACCTTAAATCTTAATTTTAACCTACCATAAATCTTAAGTTTAATCTGTGATAAATCTTAATTTTAACCTCTCATAAATCTTAATTTTAACCTACCATAAATCTTAATTTTAACCCATCATAAATCTTAATTTAACCTACCATAGACCTTAATTTTAACCTGTTATAAATCTTAATTTCAACCTGTCATACATGTAAGTCATCATTTTAACCTACCATAAATCTTCATTTTAACCTACCATAAATCTTAATTTTAACCTGTCATAAATTTTAATTTTAACCCATTATCAATCTTAATTTAACCTACCATAAACCTTAATTTTAACCTGTCATAAATCTTAATTTCAACCTATCATAAATCTTACTTTTAACCCATCATAAATCTTAATTTAACCTACCATCAACCTTAATTTTAACCTGTTATAAATCTTAATTTCAGCCTGTCATAAATCATCATTTTAACCTACCATAAATCTTAATTTTAACCTGTCATAAATCTTAATTTTAACCTAGCATAAATCTTAGTTTTAACCTAGCATAAATCTTAATTTTAACCTGTCATAAATCTTAATTTTAACCTGTCATAAATTTTAATTTTAACCCACCATAAATCTTAATTTTAACCTGTCATAAATCTTAATTTTAACCTACCATAAATCTTAATTTTAACCTACCATAAATCTCAAGTTTAACCCATCATCAATCTTAATTTTAACCTGTCATAAATCTTAATTTTAACCCACCATAAATCTTAATTTTAACCTGCCATAGATCTTAATTTTAACCTGTCAAAAATCTTAATTTTAACCTATCATAAATCTTAATTTTAACCTGTCATAAATCACAATTTTAACCTGCCAAAAATTACAATTTTAACCTGTTATATATATAAATCTTAATTTTAACCCATCATAAATTTTAATTTTAACCTACCATAAATCTTAATTTTAACCTGTCATAAATTTTAGTTTTAACTTACCATAAATCTTAGTCTTAACCTGTCAGAAATTTTAATTTTAACCTGTTAAAAATCCTCATTTTAACCTACCAGAGATCTTAATTTTAACCTATTATATTAAATCCTAATGTTAACCTATCATAATAGGATTTGGACTTTTTTCACAAGAAACTGAGGTGCACATTTATGATCTGCTTGTGATGGCTAACTTCCAGTATTCTTATTAAAAAATTGTTTAAAATTAAAAATAAATCTTTATTTTAACCTATCATAAACCTTAAATTTAGGCTATCATTAAATTTTATTTTAATTTTTCATAAATCTTAATTTTAAGCTATCATTAATCTGATTATTTTTAAAAAAGGTTAATTTAAATAATTTTAAAAAAAAATACATTTTGTCAATTTTTTAAAAAAAAATTCACAATAAAAAATGAACACCTTTAATCTGCTTGCTATGGCTGTCTTCCAGTATTTTTATTAATATACCATAGGTACTGTAGTCAATTGTCATCTTAATGTCATAGAAATTATTTCTTCTAAACTCACCATTTGTGAAGTCCATTAGAGAAATGTCCATAGTCCAAATTTGGGTGTGGCTTGAAAACTTGGGTAGCTGTGTCTCCAATGTCTGCAAAGTTATCTAATCTGCAAACAAGAATTTAGAAATATTTAGAATTTTATTCCATTACAAAGTTGTCAAATTAATTGCATATGAGTTAAGTAGTTTGAGAAAAATATTTATAAATAGCATAAGACTAACTTAATGCTGACAAAACATGACCTGTAGTAGTTTTTTACACTAATAATCCTCTTACCTTGAATTGTGATATTTGGAAGCAGTGCCAGTCATTTTGGTGGGTTGATGTAGGGTTGTTAATGACAACTTCTCCTTTTATCTGTTCTATTTCATTCTATTGTTGATTTAAAATAAAAAAATAATTAAAAATTAAATAAAGAAATAGGTAGAATCAAAATTATTTAAATTCTAAATTATAATGCACAGAAGTTTAATTGGTTAACAGGAATGTGAGAAATAAAATTTAAAAAGTGGATTAAAGAAGTGAAAGGGAAATGTAATGGAAGATTGAGAAAGCTTGATGGTGGTATTAGCTTAGTTAGGGGTGGGGAACAAATTAATTTTCTAAAGGCAGCTATTTATTGTGGGGAAGTCTTGTAATAGTATTACAACAGTAAATTTGAATAAACTTATATAATGTTAGCAATTTAGCATTTAAGATAGCAAGCCTGTTAGGTGAAATAAAATGATATGAATAATTAATTAGATTAGTCGTTTGGCCGAGCTAATTAGATTGGTCGATTTGGCCGAACTAAGAAAATTATTTTTCTTAAAGTTATTAAAGAATAACGTTCGGAAATATTTTCAGTATAAACATTTACTTACATGATTGCAAAAATCTCGTTTAGTTGTTTTCCATTGCCAGCAAAACCAATTTTTCCTCGCATTTTCGATCACCAAAGAAGCAGTAGCCATCTTGCCTTCGGGCACATGGTCTTCTTGTTAAGCCAATTTTTCGCTATGTCTTTGCACCAAACGTTCTCCAAATGTTAATTTCGGCATCCTGGACGTCCTACGGTGTCACTGTCGATATGTGAAGAATTCATCTTTCGTTTTATACTGCTATTTTCTCGTCAAACTCATCATTGTGGTTCCGTACGAAGACACCCTTCCGCCATGTTTGCTTCTTCTCGGCTTTGGATTAGTTACTAGCCTCCCTGGCCGTGCTCATTATGTCTATATCTTATTATTATACAGGCAGTTTAGAAGCTAAAATGAGGTTTTAAAGTATTTTCCCTGCAAATATAGCCATCATATTTACTAAAATTATATCGTTCTTGCCCGTAATTGTTGTGTAATCGTTTAAAAATCGTTTTGTTGAGGTTTTTCCTTATATTTTTTTTTGTGTTTAATTTTTTATAGGCGGAAGCAGTATCCCGATTATACAGTGGTTTTTAACGACCAGCCTGTTGGCTGAGTGGTCAAGGGCGCTGGAGAAGGCGCGGACTCGGTCGGACACTGGGGCAACGCCCTATATAAACAACTTCCATCGTAAGTTGGAAGTTGGTAAAAACCAACTTCCACAGATGTAAGCTGGTAAAAACAACTTCCATCTTCAGATGGAAGTTGGTTGGGGGAGGAGAAGGAGGGGGGAAGGAGTAAAAAAAAAATCAATTTTTTTTCTCTAAGTCAGGCACTGTCACTATTCACTTCTCCTTTTCTTCTCTTTTTTCTCTTATGTTATCTTGCCCTCTTTAGGCAAGTCTTCGCTGATGAGAAGAGACTCTTCTCTCTCTCTCTGCCCTCTTTTAGAGGGAAGAGAGAAGAGAAGACTCGCCTCTCATCAGAGAAGACTCGCCTCTCATCAGAGAAGACTCTCTTCTCATCACATACACCACTTTCGCTCGCCAAACTAAAGGTCTTAGTCAGGCAGGCTTAAGCGTGCATGCGTGTGCAATGGCGATAGCCAAATATTGTATGATCTTGCATGAGAGGTTGCTTATGACTAATTATTTTCGTCCAAATATTGTGGGACACTTTTTAATTAGTATTCATGAATAAATTTGTTCTGCGAACGTCGACGTCTACCAAGCGTTTGTTTATTTGTTTTGTTATTGTGTTGTTTTTATATGGTCCTTCTCTTTTCTTTGCTGTCCTTCACAGACATTGCTTCATGTTGAAACGAGTCAACGACAGCACAAAGATTAGTCACAGAAATACACACCTAAGTCTCAGTCTATTACAGGTAGCCGGCATGACAATATATTGTGGGAGCTTATGAATAATAAATTTCTTCACGATTAACGGCGGGCGAAGGGAAGCTTCACGAGGTGCTTTGTTATTGTGTTGTTTTTATTGTGTTGTTTTTATATGGTCCTTCTCTTTTCTTTGCTGTCCTTCACAGGCATTCCTTCACAGGCATTGCTTCATGTTCAAACGAGTCAACGACAGCGCAAAGATTAGTCACAGAAATACATATCTAAGTCTCAGCCTATTACAGGTAGCCGGCATGACAATATATTGTGGGAGCTTATGAATAATAAATTTCTTCACGATTAACGGCGGCGAAGGGAAGCTTCGCGAGGTGCTTCTTCTCACGTTAAACTAAAACGTAGAAGAACTGTAATCAATGCATTAATGGCGGCCATTCTAATAATGGTGTCAAGGTTGCAGAAAACTGAATGCGCACCTTACACGTATGATGAAAACTCCCTTCGAAGCTGACCTTTGTTCGAAGCCATGTTGTTGAACTTACTGATACCCTGAATATATTGTGGGACACTAATATAGATTGTCCATGCTCGTGAATATGGTTATAAACTGTATATTGATATATACAGCTACTGTGGTAATATTGTGGGCACTAATATAAATACGTGAGTGAAAACGATCTATAGCCAGGTATTTTAATATGCACAGCTTCGTATTGGCATTTTCGCTGCGTTCGTTCCTCTTGGTCCTTCCTGTTACTGTTCTTGCCACGTTCTTGGCCTGCAGTACACTGTACATGCCCTTGTCCCTTTTCCTGTCTTTGCAGTCTATGTCTTATTGTTATACAGGTAGTTTAGATGATAAAATGACGTTTTAAAATATTTTCCTTGCACATACAGCCACCATATTCACTAAAGTTAAGGTGAAGTAAAGGAATGGTGAAAAGAAAAAAGTTAAGTTTTTTCCCCGCTATATTTAAGACATTGTCAATATTCACTTCTCTTTTTTCCTCTGATGTTCTCCCTCCCTCCTCTCTAGAGGGATCCTCTCTAGAGGGAGAAAGAAGAGAAGAGTCGCTTCTCATCACATACATCTCACCACTTTCGCTCGCCAAACTAAAAGTCTTAGGTAGGCAGGCAGGCTTAAGCGTGCGTGCGCATGTGCAATGGCGATAGCCAAATATTATGTACGGTCTTCCATGAGAGGTTGCTTATGACTAATTATTTTCGTCCAAATATTGTCGGACACTTTTTAATTAGTATTCATGAATAAATTTGTTCTGCGAACGTCGACGTCTACCAAGCGTTTGTTTATTTGTTTTGTTATTGTGTTGTTTTTATACGGTCCTTCTCTTTTCTTTGCTGTCCTTCGCAGACATTGCTTCATGTTGAAACGAGTCAACGACAGCACAAAGATTAGTCACAGAAATACACATCTAAGTCTCAGTCTATTACAGGTAGCCGGCATGACAATATATTGTGGGAACTTATGAATAATAAATTTCTTCACGATTAACGGCGGGCGAGGGGAAGCTTCGCGAGGTGCTTCTTCTCACGTTAAACTAAAACGTAGAAGAACTATAATCAATGCATTAATGGCGGCCATTCTAATAATGGTGTCAAGGTTGCAGAAAACTGAATGCGCACCTTACACGTATAATGAATGAATAACTCCCTTCGAAGCTGACCTTTGTTCGAAGCCATGTTGTTGAACTTATTGATACCCTGAACATATTGTGGGACATTAATATAGATTGTCCATGCTCGTGAATATGGTTATAAACTGTATTGATATATACAGCTACTGTGGTAATATTGTGGGCACTAATATAAATACGTGAGTGAAAACGATCCTTAGCCAGGTGAAAAGAAAAAAGTTAAGTTTTTTTTCGCTATATTTAAGATATTGTCAATATTCACTTCTCTTTTTCCCTCTGATATTCTCCCTCCCTCCTCTCTGGAGGGATCCTCTCTAGAGGGAGAAAGAAGAGAAGAGTCGCTTCTCATCACATATACCACTTTCGTTCGCCAAGCTAAACGTCTTAGGGCAGGCAGGCTTTAGCGTGCATGCTTGCGCATGTGCAATGGCGATAGCCAAATATTACGTATGGTCTTGCATGAGAGGTTGCTTATGACTAATTATTTTCGTCCAAATATTGTGGGACACTTTTAATTAGTATTCATGAATAAATTTGTTCTGCCAACGTCGACGTCTACCAAGCGTTTGTTTATTTGTTTTGTTATTGTGTTGTTTTTATATGGTCCTTTTTTCTTTGCTGTCCTTCACAGACATTGCTTCATGTTGAAACGAGTCAACGACAGCACAAAGATTAGTCACAGAAATACATGTCTTAGTGTCAGTCTGTTACAGTTAGCTGGCATGACAACTTATTGTGGGAGCTTATGAATAATAAATTTCTTTACGAAAGGAAGCTTCGCGAGATGATGCTTCTCACGCTAAACTAAAACGTAAAAGGACTATAATCAATTCATTAATGGCGGCCATTCTAATAGTGGTGTCAAGGTTGTTGCTGTTCCTTATACATATGGTGAATGAATAATTCCCTTCGAAGCTGAGCTTTGTTCGAAGCCACGTTGTTGAACCTATTGATACCCTTGTGAATCGTCTTGAGATGTTGCTTATGACTAATTATTTTTATCCAAATATTGTGGGACACTTCTTAATTATTATTCTTGAATAAAGTTTTTCTGCGAACGTCTACCAAGCGTCTTTTAATTTGTTCTCTTATGGTGTTGTTTTATTGCTGTTGTCTATGTAATTACTTTAATGGCGGCTTCTCTTCCCTTTGCTGTCCTTCGCAAACATAGCTTTACTTGAAAGGTGTCAACGAAGGCACAACGTTTTCAGTCACAAGCACTTGCATAAGTCGAAGTCTATTACAGTTGGCTGGCATGATTGTTTATTGTGGGACGTTTATGAATAATAAAGTTCCGCATAATAAACGGCAGGCGAAGGGGAGCTTCTTGTTCAAATAATTCGATAACAAGAAGAGGCTTCTCGCGCTAAACTAACACGTAAAATAACTATCGCAAAAAGGCAAAACGCAAGGCGCCGACTAGTAACAAAATCAACCCCGCCATTTGCGGAGCTCTATTAATTTCTCTTTTCATTAATGGCGGTCTTTCTCATGATGGTGTCAAGGTTGTTGCTATTAATCAGAGAAAATGAATGCTTGCTTACCTTGTGCGTGTGATAAATAAACCGCAACAGAGACATAATTCGCTTCGAAGTTGAGCTTTGATCAAAACCATTTCCCGACCATATTATGGGACACTAATATTGAGTTTTATTTTCGCTAATTGCCGAATTTCATGAGATTTATAAACTTGTAACATTGATATCTCAAGAACAATTTAATGGATTTTTCTAATTTTTTCCGGGATTATTCTATAGATATAGAGCTAATGCATGAACTAGAGTAAACGAATTTGGCCTTATACTTTTTGTGTATATCATGATGTGCTTACTGTTTATTTAATAACTTCACAACTCTTTCTCCGATTGTAAATCGTTTAGTTCATTATATACATTTATGAAGTATGATTATATCCCGGCAAAATTTCATTGGAGAAGATCAAATGCTGAAAGAGTTATTACTGCTGTACTGCTGCAGATTTGGCACCCGGCAGGGTTTTTTGGTCAATATATCGGTTACCATGGCAACTCCATGTCATGTGTATAATATATACAAAAGTATTCTTAAAAAGATCTTTTTGAGGGTCATACTACTTCAAGCCGAGACAAACTCCTCAATAAAGCCTTGTTTCTTGAGGCATGCAGTGTTTTGAGCAAAGTGCACATACAGTCGTCATATTCACAAAAATTGATCGTTTAAAAATCGTTTTATTGAAGCTTTTCCTTATTTTTTTCTTGTGCTTAATTATTCATAGGCGGAAGCAGTATCCCGATTATACCAAGGTTTTCAACGATCAGCGGAATGGCTGAGTGGTCAAGGGCGCTGACGAAGGCGCGGACCTAAACAGATACTGGGGGAACGCCCTGTATGAATAATTAAGAAAGCAAAACAACTTCCATCATCTGAGACGGAAGTTGTTAGGGGGTGACCAGAAGGAAGGGGGGAAATAGTAAGTTTTTTCCCCTTCTAGGTCAGACACTGTTTACAGTCCTTTCCTTTTCCTCTTATGTTTTGACTCCTTCTTCCCTCTCGAGAGAGGGAAGGGAGAGAGAGAAGGCTCTCTTCTCAGAAGAGAAGACTCTTTTCTCAAAAGAGAAGACTCTTTTCTCGACACATGCACCACTTTTGCTCGCCAAACTAAAGGTCTTAGTGTGACAGGCTTGAGTATGCATGCATGCATGCATGCATGTGTATGCATGTGATGGCGATAGCCCAATATCGTGTAGCATCATGAGAGGTTTCTTATGACTAATATATTTTCGTCCAAATATTGTGGGACACCTTTTAATTTATTCTTGAATAAATTAGTTCGACGAACGTCGTTGTTTATTTGTTATGCTGTTGTTTTAAATGGCTCCTCTCTTTCCTTTGCTATCCTTCGCAAACATTCCTTCATGTTGAAACATGTCAACGACAGCACAAAGTTTTGTCACCGAAATACATACCCAAGTCTCAGTCTATTACAATTATCTGCGACGACGATTTAATGTGGGAGTTTATGAATAATAATTGCGAAAGGAAGCTTCGTGAGAAGCTTCTTCTCCAGTTAAACCTAAACCTAAAATAGCTATAATCAGTTCAATAATGGCGGTCATTATGCTTGCATACCTTACGCCCTTCGAAGTTGAGTTTTGATCGAAGCCATTTTGTTTCATTGATATCCTGTTCATATTGTGGGACAGTAATATAGAGCTTTAACTTAGCCGGGTCCGTCTTATTATCTATGCTCGTGAATATAGTTGTAAACTGTATTGGTATAATATGCAGCTTTGTTGCTCTTAGTGTTTTATAACGATATAGACGATGTTATTCATCTCTGGGAAGCCCTTTGGTCGTGGAATCATCGAGTTTAACTTCGTCTCACATATATCGTAACAGACAAGTCGATTACTAATAAATTACCAAAGTTTGGAGCAAAGTAGCGAAACCTTGATCGTTACACAACAAGAAATACCAATTACCAAGGCTGATAGCCACAAATTGAAGCTTTTATCATCTCAAATATGATACACAGAGCATGTCTCAAGCCCAGAATGTCGTTTACTAATCTCTACAAGCCACTTCGCTTCGGTAAGTGTAAAGCTCAAAGCCTACTATACAATTCAAATGAAATATCAACGGTTTATGACTGCGGGTATATCCATAATTCCAGTGATCACTCGCTACAGTTTTCGTCGAGATTTAGGAGTCGGAACAGTTGATTGACGACGATAAATTGACGGAGCTAGATATCTTTCGAACAGAATTCTCTTTGCAAAACAAAGAGAATAAATAAATTTACTCTTGGTTTAGAATAATATCTCCACCGTCTCTGTATCTCTCTCCCATCCGCGAATTTCCCCTGTGAGATTAAAATCGCATGTATGGCGTTAACCAGTGTAAAATGAAGAAGATTTCAAAGTCTGATGCATGGGGCCTATTGCCAGAAAATATTTTTTGTATTTTATATTATGTTTTTTCAAGTAAAATTGTCGGGAATTATAAGTATTTGTTTAGTTGCATAGTGCCTATTGGGACGCTGATTGCAAAGTCGACCGAGTGTACAGGATCGAATGCTGGAGAGTTTTCCCACAGTAAATGGAATGACCACGATCTTTCATCTGGAAGAGAATGATGAGGGAAGAGGCGAAGAGAAAAAGGTTTTCCTCTTGCAAATAAGCCACTGTCCACATTCATTTTCTTTTTTCTTAATATGTTCTCGCCCTTGACTACCTCTGTTCTTCTCACTAGGAGAAAGAGAGAATATTCTCTAATTCTCACTACATTCAATCACCACCTTCGCTTGCCAAACCAAAGGTCTTAGTCTGACGGGCTTGGATGTGAATGTGCGTGACGAGAGGCGAATATTGGTTATCACCTTGAGATGTTGCTTATGACTAATTATTTTGCTCCAAATATTGTGGTACACTTCTTAATTATTATTCATGAATTAATTTGTTCTACGAACGTCTGTTTATTTGTTTTGCTATGGTGTTGTTTTTATATGGCTCTTCTCTTTTCTTTGCTGTCCTTCGCAAACATTCCTTCATGTTGAAACTAATCAACGACAGCAGAAAGTTTTGTCACAGAACAACACATCTAAAAGTCTCAGTCTATTACACTTAGCTGCCATGACAATTTATTGTGGGAGCTTATGAATAGTAAATTTCTTTACGATTAACGGCAGCCAAAGGGAAGCTTCGCGAGATGCTTCTTCTCACGTTAAACTAACAACTATAATCAGTTCATTAATGGCTGCCATTCTAATAATGGTGTCAATGCTAATTGACATTAATCGCATGCTATTAGTGTCCTGGACATTCCTTCGCATGCAATTAGTGTCCCAGACATTCATACGCTTGCCATTAGTGTCCCAGACATTCCTACGCTTGATATGTGTCCCAGACATTCATACGCTTGCCATTAGTGTCCCAGACATTCCTACGCTTGCTATTAGTGTCCTGGACATTCCTACGCTTGCCATTAGTGTCCTGGACATTCCTACGCATGCCATTAGTTTTCTCGACATTCCTGCGCTTTCCATTAGTACTCTGGAAATTCCTACGCATGCCATTAGTGTCCTGGACATTCCTACGCTTGCTATTAGTGTCCCGGACATTCCTACGCTTGCTATTAGTATCCCAGACATTCCTACGCTTGCTATTAGTGTCCTGGACATTCCTACGCATGCTATTAGTTTTCTCGACATTCCTACGCTTGCTATTAGTATTCTGGACATTCCTACGCATGCCATTAGCGTCCTGGACATTCCTACCCTTGCTATTAATGTCCTGGACATTCTTACGCATGCCATTAGTGTCCTGGACACTCCTATGCTTGCTATTAGTGTTCTTGACATTCCTACGCTTGTTATTAGTATTCTGGACATTCCTACGCATTCGATTAGTGTCCTGGACATTCCCACGCTTGCTATTAATTCCTGGACATTCTTAATCATGCTATTAGTGTCCTGGACATTCTTACGCTTGCCATTAGTATTCTGGACATTCCTACGCATTCTATTAGTGTCCTGGATATTCCTACGCTTGCTATTAATGTCCTGGACATTCTTATTCATGCTATTAGTGTCCTGGACATTCCTACGCTTGCTATTGGTGTCCTGGACATTCTTACGCATGCCATTAGTGTCCTGGACATTCCTATGCTTGCTATTAGTGTTCTTGACATTCCTACGCTTGTTATTAGTATTCTGGACATTCCCACGCATGCTATTAGTGTCCTGGACATACCTACGTTTGTTATTAGTGTCCTGGATATTCCCACGCTTTCCATTAGTATACTGGACATTCCTACGCATTCTATTAGTGTCCTGGACATTCCCACGCTTGCCATTAGTGTCCTGGACACTCCTATGCTTGCTATTAGTGTTCTTGACATTCCTACGCTTGTTATTAGTATTCTGGACATTCCTACACATTCGATTAGTGTCCTGGACATTCCTACGCTTTCTATTAATGTCCTGGACATTCTTACGCATGCCATTAGTGTCCTGGACATTCCTATGCTTGCTATTAGTGTTCTTGACATTCCTACGCTTGTTATTAGTATTCTGGACATTCCCACGCATGCTATTAGGGTCCTGGACATTCCTACGTTTGTTATTAGTGTCCTGGATATTCCTACGCTTTCCATTAGTATACTGGACATTCCTACGCATTCTATTAGTGTCCTGGACATTCCCACGCTTGCCATTAGTGTCCTGGACATTCCTACGCATGCTATTAGTGTCCTGGACATTCTTACGCTTGCTATTAGTATTCTGGACATTCCTACGCTTGCTATTAGTGTCCCGGACATTCCTACGCTTGCTATTAGTATCCCAGACATTCCTACGCTTGCTATTAGTGTCCTGGACATTCCTACGCATGCTATTAGTTTTCTCGACATTCCTACGCTTGCTATTAGTATTCTGGACATTCCTGCGCATGCTATTAGTGTCCTGGACATTCCTGCGCATGCTATTAGTGTCCTGGACATTCTTACGCTTGCTATTAGTATTCTGGACATTCCGGCGCATGCCATTAATGTCTTGGACATTCCTACGCTTGCTATCAACGTTCCCGACATTCCTACGCTTGCCATTAGTGTCCCGGACATTCTTACACTTGCTATTAGTGTCCTGGACATTTCTACACTTGCTATTAGTTTTCTTGACATTCCTACTCTTGCTATTAGTGTTCTGAACATTCCTACGCTTGCTATTAGTGTCCTGGACATTCCTGCGCTTGCTATTAGTGTCGTCCTGGACATTCTTACTCATACCATTAGTATTCAGGACATTCCTACCATTAGTGTCCTCACATTTCTACGCTTATTATTAGTGTCCTGGACATTCGTACTCATGCTATTACTGTCCTGGACATTCCCAAACATTCTATTAGTATTCCGGACATTCTGCGCATGCCATTAATGTCCTGGACATTCTTACGCACGCTATTAGTGTCCTGGACGTTCCAACGCTTGGTATTAGTGTCCTGGACATTCCAGCGCTTGCCATTAGTGTCCTGGATACTCCTAGTCTCCTACGCTTGGTATGCTTGGTATTAGTGTTCTTGACATTCCTACGCTTGCCATTAGTGTCCTGCACATTCTTATGCAATTCATTAGTATTCTGGACATTCCTACGCTTGCTATTAGTGTCCCGGACATTCCTACGCTTGCTATTAGTATCCCAGACATTCCTACGCTTGCTATTAGTGTCCTGGACATTCCTACGCATGCTATTAGTTTTCTCGACATTCCTACGCATGCCATTAGCGTCCTGGACATTCCTACCCTTGCTATTAATGTCCTGGACATTCTTACGCATGCCATTAGTGTCCTGGACACTCCTATGCATGCTATTAGTGTCCTGGACATTCCCACGCTTGTTATTAATGTCCTGGACATTCTTATTCATGCTATTAGTATTCTGGACATTCCTACGCTTACCATTAGTGTCCTCACATTATTGCGCATGCCATTAGTGTCCTGGACATTCTTGCGCATGCTATTATCCTGAACATTCCTACGCTTACCATTATTGTCCTGCACATTCCTACGCTGGCTACTGGTGCCAGACATTCTTACGCATGCCTTTAGGGTCCTGCACATTCCGACGCATGCAATTAGTGTCCTGGACATTCCTACGCTTGCTATTAGTGTCCTGGACATTCTTACGCATGCTATTAGTGTCCTGGACATTCCTACGCTTGCTATTAGTGTCCTGGCCATTCCTACGCTTGCTATTAGTGTCCTGGACATTCCTACGCATGCTATTAGTGTCCTGGCCATTCCTACGCTTGCTATTAGTGTTCTGAACATTCCTACGCATGCTATTAGTGTCCTGGACATTCCTACGCATGCTATTAGTGTCCTGGACATTCCTGCGCATGCTATTAGTGTCCTGGACATTCCTACGCATGCTATTAGTGTCCTGGCATTCCTACGCATGCTATTAGTGTCCTGGCATTCCTACGCATGCTATTAGTGTCCTGGCATTCCTATGGCATTCCTACGCATGCTATTAGTGTCCTGGCATTCCTACGCATGCTATTAGTGTCCTGGCATTCCTATGGCATTCCTACGCATGCTATTAGTGTCCTGGCATTCCTACGCATGCTATTATCCTTGACATTCCTACGCATGCTATTAGTGTTCTGGACATTCCTACGCATGCTATTAGTGTCCTGGCATTCCTACGCATGCTATTAGTGTCCTGGCATTCCTACGCTTGCTATTAGTGTCCTAGACATTCTTACGCATGCTATTATCCTTAACATTCCTACGCATGCTATTAGTGTTCTGGACATTCCTACGCATGCTATTAGTGTCCTAGACATTCTTACGCATGCTATTATCCTTAACATTCCTACGCATGCTATTAGTGTCTTGGACATTCCTAAGACCCCGTTTACACGATACCGGTACAATTTGAAAACGGAACAAAATCACGCCGGTATGTAAATACAGGCCAAAAAGTCTTGCGTTTACACGGTGCCGGTATAATATAATGGCGGTTAGCAGGACTATTCTCTTCCAATGAGAATTGAGAAGACTGTGAATACTGCTGACCAGAATACTGTGGTCGTATAGATCGTGATCACCGTCATCAAACTGTTACGGCACGGGCGTTTACACGTTGCCGGTTTGTGTTCGTTTTTATTTCATGCCTTCGAGGAACCCGTCTTCATTTTGTGCCGTTATCATGTCATTTTTGTGCCGGTATCGTGTAAACGCAATGCCTAAACGGCATGATTTTGTTCCGTTTTCAAATTGTACCGGCATCGTGTAAACGGGCTCTGAGCTTGCAAAAGTATTAAACTTGTACTAAAACCATTAGCCGTCGTTCTGGAGCAGTTTCTCAGACTCGGCTTCGCCTCGTCGACTATTCGCTCAGACTCGGCTTCGCCTCGTCGACTATTCGCTCAGACTCGGCTCGTGGTCTAATTGTTAAGGGTGTTCAGACAGATTTATTTTGGCCCGTTGCTAGGGCAAAATTTGATCTGACCACAGGACTGGTAGAGCTTTACAAATTTGATCCCACATGCTACTCGATATTCTCCACTTTCGTTTGACGATGTTATACATGGCGTCGAGATCACAAAAAAACTACAACTTTCGCCAATTTTTAAGTTTTGCTAACTATAGAAGTTTTACTGAAACCAGAATAACGTGGCCAAAAAGCACGCATGCGTTTCTCCATTTATTAAATCTGGACTTGAAAAGTTTGGTGGAAACACCACGTAAAATATTTGCTTATATTTATATATATAAGCAAATATTTTACGTGGTGTTTCCACAAAACTTATTTATATTACATTATCGCCATGAAAACTTTCAAAATTAAAAAATAAAATCTGTCATTTTTCGTTTATTCATAAAATCCATGCATACTTTTGCCCTAGACGTAAACTTAGGATAATTAACTATTTAAAAAGTGGAAATTATAAAACGTACGTTTTCTCACTTCCTTCTCCTTTTTCATTTGATACTATTTTGTAATATATATATATAGAAAAGTGTCTTTTATGAAAAATCTTCTCCAACCGTTAGCAACTTTGTAGCGAAAATCTAATGTCCTTAGCAACTGGTTGTCCAGCAACAAAATACGTCCGAACACCCTTAATTAGTACTCTACTTTTACATCGACGAGTGTCAGCTATACCGACCATGTCGACTTTGCTTAGCTTTCAAAACTATTTCTTACCTTGTATAAACTGATCAATGACAGAAACCATCCCAAAAAGAAAAGATGTATAGGGTAATAACATTTTTCAAAAATGAAAACTGTCAAGACGAGATCCACTTTTATAGTTTATTCTCCACGGAAACAACTCGAGTACTTCTCCAATTCCTGGCGATCAATGGCAAACGTGTCGAATATCTGGCGATAGCTCTCGAGTACGACGCAAGAGGAACATTTCAAGACCTCCAGCCTGGTACCCTAGCCCAATTTCAAAATATGGGCCAGGTAACCACTAATTTCATTCGCATAAATCCCCTGATGACGATTGCAATTTCACGATCATAGCCAATAAAAATTAATTAATTTTTTTTTTAACAAATAAAACATAAAGCTCCGTGCATATGTACTCTTACAAAGGCACGTTTGTTGTCATTTGAGCACGAAAGAATTTGAGTAGAGGCACGAGGCGATAGCCGAGTTCTTTCGTGTTCAAATGACGTCAAATGTACGTTTATAAGAGTACATGATATGCACAGGAGCGGTATGTTTTATTTGTTTTATAAAATAAGAGGAGGAAAAATCTAACTAAAAGTGAGGTAGTTTAGGAATGTGGCGGGCTTTTCCAGCTAGCTTACGCCATTCTACGCCATTCATGATCTCTGTTCTCTTATAAATGCACGGAGCCCAGCCAATCAGAGCGTGCGTAGAGGACACCTTACTTTATAAATCGTAATAAAGATTCGTCAATTCTTCATTTAGTGGTTACCTGGCCCACATTCTTGGATTACGCCATGGCTCCCACTGACAGGTCAGCGTACCGCCACAAAAAAATAAAAACACGCAAAAATACACCATAGACAAGACTAGAGTCTATAAGAGTAGACTCTAGTCCTTTATGAAGACCTCTTTTACGGGTCACCTTTCTGATAAAGACCGCTTTTTCGGGTCATCTTTCTATAAAACTGTAATAAAACTATATAAATTGCACAATACAAGGAAGGCAATGACTAGTATATTACCTTTGAGCACAAATTTTCATCGCCAGTTTTTGCACCAAAATACAGTGCACTTCCGTAATTGGATTCATAAGTTTGGAATGCTCTACTTCATTTAAGCTCAGCAACCACCAAGTAAATAGAACCATATAGCTCACAGTATTGCTGCGATTATGCGGCTGTGATTCTCTCAGTGCAGAGGTGGAAATAGAGATAGCTGGGAAAACTTTTTGGGTAGGAAGTTGTATTGCTTTCTACAGTAGAGGTGAGATAAGCGACAGGGGTACCAGGTAATTTATAGGTAGTGGGTAGGAATAGGTTTCATTGCCCTCAAGAGAACAATGATTACAGCTAGGACTAAGGATCAGTAAGGATAGGTAAACGAATCGAAAACCAAAACTCTAATATAGAAAGCAATTCAACTTAATATCCAAGATCTTTTCTCTACTATCTCTACTCCCATCACTGCAACGAAAAGATCATGCCTGCAGTACAGAGACAAGCTTTATAATGTTCTGTCAGTGGCTGCCAGGGGAAGATGCAGGGCTCCAGATGTATACGTTCAGTAAGGAAATGCAGAATCAAAGGTAATCTCTAGCCAAACACCCCACCTAATGTGGTTACTTCATGGTCTCTTGTCGAACACTATAATTATTAACCACTTACTGTAGACCCAGGAATCCCACAGGCAACATATGTTGCACAAAAAACTATATTTGCCACCAGGCCCTTAACTATAATTTGCATAATGCAAGGGGCCCATAACTAGTATATTACCTTTGAGCACAATTTTTACTCCCAGTTTTTGGACCAAAATACAGTACACTTCCGTAATTGGATTCATAGAATGCTCTACTGCATTTGAACTCAGCAACCACCAACTAAATAGAACCCTATAGCTCCCAGTATTTGCGGCTGTGATTTTCTCAGTGCAGAGGTGGAAATAGAGGTAACAGGGAAAACTTCTTGGGTAGGAAGTTGTATTGCTTTCTACAGTAGAGGTGAGATAAGCGACAGGGGTACCAGACTACCAGGTAATTTATAGGTAGTGGGTAGGAATAGGTTTCATTGCCCTCAAGAGAACAATGATTACAGCTAGGACTAAGGATCAGTAAGGATAGGCAAAGGAATCGAAAACCCCAACTCTACTATAGAAAGCAATTCAACTTAATATCCAAGATCTTTTCTCTACAATCTCTACTCCCATCGCTGCAAAGAAAAGATCATGCCTGCAGTACAGACATAAGCCTTCTAATGTTCTGTCAGTGGCTGCTAGGGGAAAATGCAGGGCTCCAGATGTATACTTTCAGTAAGGAAATGCAGAATCAAAGGTAACCACTAGCCAAACACCCCACCTAATGTGGTTACTTCATGGTCTCTTGTCGAACACTATAATTATTAACCACTTACTGTAGACCCAGGCAATATATGTTGCACAAAAAAACTATACTTGCCACCAGGCCCTTAACTATAGGTTGCATAATGCAAGGGGCCCATAACTAGTATATTACCTTTGAGCACAATTTTTACTCCCAGTTTTTGGACCAAAATACAGTACACTTCCGTAATTGGATTCATAGAATGCTCTACTGCATTTGAACTCAGCAACCACCAACTACTGTAAATAGAACCCTTTAGCTCTCAGTATTTGTGGCTGTGATTTTCTCAGTGCAGTGGTGGAAATAGAGATAGCAGGGAAAACTTCTTGGGTAGGAAGTTGTATTGCTTTCTACAGCAGAGGTGAGATAAGCGACAGGGGTACCAGGTAATTTATAGGTAGTGGGTAGGAATAGGTTTCATTGCCCTTAAGAGAAAAGAGAACAATGATTACAGCTAGGACTAAGGATCAGTAAGGATAGGTAAAGGAATCGAAACCCCCAACTCTACTAACTATAGAAAGCAATTCAACTTAGTATCCAAGATCTTTTCTCCACTATCTCTACTCCCATCACTGCAAAGAAAAGATCATGCCTGCAGTACAGAGGTAAGCCTTATAATGTTCCCTCAGTGGCTGCTAGGGGAAAATGCAGGGCTCCAGATGTATACTTTCAGTAAGGAAATGCAGAATCAAAGGTAACCACCAGCCAAACACCCCACCTAATGTACTGGTTACTTCATGGTCTCTTGTCGAACACTATAATTATTAGCCACTTACTGTAGACCCAGGAATCCCACAGGCAACATATGTTGCACAAAAAACTATACTTGCCACCAGGCCCTTAACTATAAGTTGCATAATGCAAGGGGCCCATAACTAGTATATTACCTTTGAGCACAATTTTTATCCCAGTTTTTGGACCAAAATACAGTACACTTCTGTAATTGGATTCATAGAATGCTCTACTGCATTTGAACTCAGCAACCACCAACTAAATAGAACCCTATAGCTCCCAGTATTTCTGGCTGTGATTTTCTCAGTGTGCAGAGGTGGAAATAGAGATAGCAGGGAAAACTTCTTGGGTAGGAAGTTGTATTGCTTTCTACAGTAGAGGTGAGATAAGCGACAGGGGTACTAGGTAATTTATAGGTAGTGGGTAGGAATAGGTTTCATTGCCCTCAAGAGAACAATGATTACAGCTAGGACTAAGGCCCAACTTTACTATAGAAAGCAATTCAACTTAATATCCAAGATCTTTTCTCTAGTATCTCTACTCCCATCACTGCAAAGAAAAGATCATGCCTGCAGTACAGAGATAGCCTTATAATGTTCTGTCAGCTAGTGGATGCTGGGGGAAAATGCAGGGAGATGTATACTTTCAGTAAGGAAATGCAGAGTCAAACGTAACCACTAGCAACACACCCCACCCAATGTGGTTATTAATAGACTGACTTAATTCTGTACTTCATGGTCCTTAATTGTTCAACATTATAATTATTAACCACTAATATGTTGGACAAAAACTATACTTGCCACCAGGCCCTTAACTATAAGTTGCATTAATTAGCACAAATTTTCATCACCAGTTTTTGGACCAGTTAAAATACCATACATTTCCATAATTGGATTTTGAATGCTCTTTTTATAATTCTTTGTTGATTGCAAATGATGGCTAATGAATACATGTAAGTAAATAGATAAGTAAAAAGGTAAATAAATATATCAAACTCATTAATAATCCATGAGATAATCAGCCAATTACAATAGTTCATTTAATCACCTGATTGAAGTTGCCTGATACTTCAGGATATTTGATGAAAACAGGTGTTCATTGAATTCTCATATGAATTATCTATGCAAAATGAATAAATTTTACACACACTCATGAATAAAATCTCATTAAGCTAGTATATTGCAGTATGTATTTGCAGTATATTTATTTTATTTAATATTTATTTTAAAACATATGCTAATATTATTTTAATCAAATACATTCTGATAGTTCCAAGGTGACTGATTATCAGTGCTCACGTTTAGGTGATCAGACAAAGCACCGATGAGTTAGAATTTCCACAGAATGTTAATACTGGACTACGAAAGAAGCAAGTAATATAGATTATATAAGCAAGCATTTGAATGTGACCATTTTTATTTCAGAAAAAGGGCTCATTTTCCAATTTTGAAAAAAGTGTGTGTGGGGGGTATCTGCTCCAAGTGCCCCCCCCCCCCCCTCAACCCCCCTCCTCCCCATCCCCCTCCCCACCCCCACCCCCGGTTCCGCAGCATCCGAGGTCTTTATATGTGTATTTTACTTTCGCTCAAAACGCCAAACTATTCAACTCTTTACACGAAAAACACCACAACGGGGAAGGATTACGATAAAAGAAAACCCTTCGGCAAAGTTGAAGAGGAAAACAGTTTTACGAAGACATTTTTAAGACAGTTATACAACACTTTACAGTGACACATTCAAATATTTACCTTGGCTTGGATGCTGAATAAAACGTCAAATGTAGAGAGAAAAAGACCAAAATTGCTTCCTGGTCACAGCTTAGCATCTAGGAATCTTCCCTAACTATTAGAAAGAAACCAAAACGACGGATGGATGAGGATTTTGTGTATCTAAAAACACTTCCCCCACAGTTTAAAAATCCACCCACGCCATAGACCTTATTCAAAAATAGCCGCCGCATTAGAATTCTTTTATGTGCATATAAATGAGCCCTTATGACCTCATTTTAAAGTAAAAATTATTTTGAATTTCACACAAGAAAACGACTTCATAAGGGCTAATTTATTTGTATATAAAAGAATTTTAATTCGGCGGCCATTTTTGAACTTCTCCGAAGGCTTGAGCTGGTCTGAGCATGCGCCAAAGCTGCTTGGGGGAGGGGGAAGGGGGGGGGGGGGGAATGGCTGTAAATAAATAATAATTTATTTTCTTTTTTATTGCTTTTCACTTTTCAGATACTTTATCAAAAGAAATACTGAATAACAATAAAAAAATATTATTTAAATATATAATATATTTAACGAAAAGTCGTGCTTTTAAAAAGGTGCAGGTTTGATGTCATTTGAACACGAAAGAAGTTGAGTGGAAGCAAGAGGCGATAGTCAAGTGCCTTTACACTTCTTTCCGATCACAACCATTATAATTAACTTTATTTCAGTGTCTAATCTGTACGATCTCTAAGGGTCTATATACTAATTGGGGACACTAGCTACAATGATTAAACTAATGTTGATGTTGGTTTTGCGCTGTGGCGTAGCCAAGGGTCTCGAGTTTGATCCTGGAAAATTTTGGATTTCTAGGGTCTCTGAAACACTATTAGTCTGCTCACTTGACCTTAAAACAATAAAACAATGTACCCCCCCCCCCACCACCACCACCACCACCACACACACACACACACACACACACACTTACAAGTTTCTCAACGGATTTAAACTTTTCACGAGAACGGTCTTGGAGACCATTGGGGGGGGGGGGGGGCACCGCCCCAATGGCTACCCCCCTGGTTTTGCGGAGGGGAAAAACGCAGGTGGTGAACTTTGAGAAAAGGAGAACCGATATGCGATAACTCTACTCCCAAGTTCGAACAGGCACTGCACTCGCTCATTCAAATATTACCATCTAACCAAGCTTAATTTCGGTCAGAACATACCTATCTAATTATATGAACGAGTTTTCTGATTGGCTAATTAACCCTTTGAGGCCTGGACCTCTCCCTGTGCTGAATAAAATCGTCTAAAATAGATAAAATACTAAAGACTCTTTAAAGGGATAAGTATAACCAATCACATTGTCAATTACCAATTCGTTTCTATGCTCGTTACTGATTGGAGTTAGGGGTTAGGTGATCTAAACCAATTAGAATAAATTTAGTATAAATATATAGATGCGACAAACTTTGGTCAGCATTTGCTGTTTAATACTGACTCATGTAATTTGATAGAGGCTCAAGAGACGCATTTATGAGACACTGAGAACTGGCAACACAGTTCAGTTTAAAAATCAATCATATTTTCTTAAAAGCATCATATACAAATAAGTCATCGATCATTTATATTGTATATTGTCTAATTTACACATTTTTCTTATCCAACATATTTACCAATTACCCTTCTTCACCAGAATTACTGTGATAGCCGAAAAGGCTTTAGCTCGTTTTAATATCTAAGATCTTGGCGTCGTAAAATACAGCTTATGTAGCACTTTCTAGAATCCCTCTCCTTGATCATGCACATGACCTTGCTCCACTCAGTGTAGACCACTTTCGTAAAGGCCACCGCTTTAAATACTCTTTTATGTAATATGTAAAGGCCGACAATGAGGAATAGACTGGGTTTTCAAGTACGAGGAATTCTTTCCAGTCCGAGGCGAAGCCGAGGACTGCAACGAATTTCGAGTACTTGAAAACCCGGTCTAGTCCGAATTGGAGGCCTTTACGTGACTTCTCAAAATCACTTAGTGTATTCCCAAAATGAATTAGTGCATTAGTAATTAGTGTATGGATGAATAACCGATTGTGTGAAGTAATATTTCAAGTCCAAGGACTTGAAATATTATTTCCAGTCCTTGGACTGGAAATAATATTTCAAGTCCTCTGCCCAGTACTTCCCTGGTATTTCAAGTCCCTTCACGTGGTGCAATTCAGCGCTTCTGATCGATTGATTATCTCATGAATTATTAATGAGAAGTAGACAATGATTGAACATTAAATTCTTTTCAATTTTCCTTTTTAATTATTAATTAACGTTTTAGCATAGTCAATCGAGATCAGTGGTCTGGAAACTCAGCTAAAGTTTTTGGTCTATCTTTTTGTTCGCCTCCATGCATTTTTGTGCACGGTGCACGGTCACTGAACACATTGTATTTTAGTATAATGAAGAGGGGGGGCGGAAAGTGCCTGCGCTGAATTTAAAAGTTAATATCTCCTAAACCAGTACAGGTATGATTCTGAAATTTTATGAATTTTCCTAAATATGTATGGGCTTTATGTGTGGAAAATTTGGTGAAAAAAGATCCCGCCAAAAAAAAGTTACAGCGGAGTCGTGAACACCTACCAACACAAAATTTCAGCCGACAATTTTTATTATGTTTGCTTTTATAATATTTACAATAAAAGTAAGCACTTTTTAATAAAGAGAGACTATTTTTTTGATATACTACCTTTTTTATGTTAACAAAACAATAGGAAAAATTTTTTTTGAAATTCTAGTAATCCTGGGTTTTTGCAATTAATGACGTCATAATGACGTCATAATTTGTCGCCATGACAACATAAGTGTAACACATACTTGAACAAGGCATACCATCCACCTGTAAAAGTTTCGTCGGACGGCACCAAATGGTTCAGGAGATATTGACCGCGGGCACTTCCCCTCCCCCCCCCCCCCCCCCCCAGTCCCAGAAGACAAAAAAAAGCCCAGTCTGGATAGGGTTAAACGTCTTAGAAGTCAAAATTCGTGTCGAAATAAAGACCGATCAGTCCGCTTCGCCTCGTGACTGTATACCCGATACAGGACGGTCACTTATATTTTCTAAATAGCTGCAGTTGTTACACTGTAGTGCAACTAAATATATTGAAACTTTTATCACTCATTTTGAGGACGACTATATAGACCACATTCATAAATGGCCGTGGAATTAATATTCTTTTATATGTATATAAATTAGCCCCTCTGTCTCTGAACTTGTTTCAATGTGCGAAATTCGAAAGAATCTTTACTCTAAAACGAGAGGGGCTAATTTATATCCAAATAAAAGGATTTTAAATCGTCCGCCTTTTATGAATAAGGTCTATAGTACTGCTCCACGTACTACGTGGAGTACAGTGAGAAATGTTATCTGAGTGACTAATTACTTAGTGTAAAAAAGAACAGTGCTGTGCTTTACTAGATCGAGCAACGTGAAAAGATGGTAAACTACCGAGAATAGTTTTAATAACAAAATACTAACTTTTCAAGCCCTTCATGCATTACCCTCTGTTCAGACCACGGTGCTCGGGTACGGTGCTCGGGCACGGGACCTTGTTCACATTCACGGTGCCTGGCTCTGATAAGCGTTCACACAGAAAGCTTTTCATGGCTTTTGCAGCTATTTTATCGATTTAAGCCTCCAAATTACAAGAATATTGAGTAAGAAGCGTGGGCACCACTTTGGGCACTGAAGACGTGTTCACATTAGTGCCCGTACTCGGGCACGGTGCCTGAGTACTACCTCAACGCACGGTGCCCAGTTTTGACTCGTTTGAGTTGGGTACCACGAAAAAGTCGTGTTCACACTAGTGCCCGTGCCCGGGCACCGTGATCGGGCACCTAGTCTGAACAGGGGGTTAGAAACCTTACGAAGTACGACGGCAACTTCAACGACAACGTCTTCTAAACAAAATAATTCTAGTTGTGGAACAATGAGAATGAATCATTTTTAGTCCCTAGAGTAATCTCAACACGGTCCTTCACGTCTTCAGGACAACGTCAACGACCAAACGATGAGAACTTACTGTTGTGTAAGATTTACTTCAATACTGACACTACAATCATTTTAGCAGTACTGGGGCGTTTTGGAAGTAATTAAACTAGCTTCAAATATCAAATACAATAGTCAGTTATCCGAGACTTTTTTTAATCATAAAATTTATGTTGCTTACCATCGTCGTCTTCGTTGTCCTAGCATCGTAAGGTCCCTGATACACCGATGAAGTGTCAGTATTTCATTATCAAAACTAGTCTCGGTAGTTTACCAACCTTTTCACTTTGCTCTAATGACCTGTTTAGACGCTTTCCCACTGAAGACGTATGGATTAGGCAATTCATATAGACAAAAGGGATTAGGGAGCTTAGGTAAGCTGGGACAACAACGGCAATCTAAAGTTCAGCATCTAGCCAACCACGATTCGTGGTCCACGAATTATTTGACTCAGTAATTTTCGTTCCTGTTCAAATTCTTTTCCCTTTCCCTATGTTCGCCTTTTCCCCCGTCCATAATCATGTTTTGTTGAACTATAGAAGAGGTAGATCAAAGTCAAAAAGAAGTTACTGGAATTGCGCCAATTACAAATTATGTGGTATTTGGTTTAAGGCCCAGCCTTAAGCTCCCTATAACGTTCCTATTCGCTACGTGCCTCTTTACGCAAACTCCGCTATTTTTAAAACGTTAATTTCCTTATCAATGCAAGGCGTGACCAATATAAAAGAATGAGCTTAAACTTTTCGCTTATTTAGAAAGGTGCTATAACCCCAAAACAAAACACTGTCACTGTTTATATATCTTAATAGTTGCCAGTTTTCGAGCGCTGTTTATAAGCAGTATTGTGACAACCATTAATAGTTTGCTGGCAATTTAGTTAAGACCGGAACCTCAAAAAAAAAGGATTCTTTATCCGTTACGAAAGGTCCCTTAGTAACGAAGTTCTTTGTGAGCAAAACTCGCCGATTTTATAGTTCCTCGTCAAAGACATGACGTCAAATATAAAAAAAGAAGCATCTTCGTACAATGCTGAGACTCTGAAAGTACTATTATCACGGATCGGAAACCCAGGAGGAGATTAAAACCACGCTGGGGGTATACGCTTTTGGATGTGAAAGTATCCAAGGGTATTTCACCAATTATAAGTCTATTTACACAGACACAATGTCTCTGCATTCTGATACGAGGCCACTATTCCTATAGTGTCGCATTCGTTAGTACGGAACGTGCGTCATCAAGAAGTACTAAAGCTCTCGTTTACCAAATTCTTGAACATAATTGATCCCTGATTCTATTGTACGTACACTTTTGTTCGCCGGAGTATTTCTACAGATTGTAAACCTTTCCGTTCTGTTTCGTAATTGCGCGGTGGATTTGCGGGGACCTAAGAATACATATTAATCTATTGTGGTAACGCGGACTTCAGTTGGTGTTGAATATCAGAATATAGTGAATAGGTATGTTGGTATGTTCAATTTATGTATGTTGATATGTGATTTATGGGAAGATCTTGCAAAATTCTACACCGTTATGGCCGTATCCTGTTTAATTGCTTACACTGGGACCTGCGACATGTAGGTGATAATGATTATTGTTGATTGTTTGTTGTCTATGGCTACTGGAAAATTGTCGCTAGTTAATTTGTTACCCGACCGTTGCAGCTCGACTCGAAACACTTCAGTGTAAGGTACGGTCATATAAGCCCGTTCCAGTTAAGCCGACCTCACACGATGCGTTCTTACTGTACAGTTCTCTACGGTAGGATAACGCACGCTATATCAGAAAATCGTGAAATTCATAGCCATAGGATGATAGGAAATTGTATGCCTAATTACCTTATGTTGAGAAAGGCTAATTGACTTGACAAAGGTCGTTGATATTGTAGGATTTGAAATCTTAAAATACCAACGACCTTGTGTATATGTTCTGTGTAAAAAGACGGAACAGTGCAGATCTCAGTATACGCTCCAAATTTGTTCGTTACTATACAGTATATCAGAGTAGAGTACAGTACAGTATAGAGTACAGAGTACAGTAGAGTACAGTAAAGTACATGCAGCACATCACAGCGCAACGCAGCGCAGTACAATACAGTACAGCACAGCACAGCACAGCACAGCACAGCACAGCACAGCACAGCACAGCACAGCACAGCACAGCACAGCACAGCACAGCACAGCACAGCACAGCACAGCACAGCACAGCACAGCACAGCACAGCACAGCACAGCACAGCACAGCACAGCACAGCACAGCACAGCACAGCACAGCACAGCACAGCACAGCACAGCACAGCACAGCACAGTACAGTACAGTACAGTACAGTACAGTACAGTACAGTACAGTACAGTACAGTACAGTACAGTACATACTTCTTCATATACTACAATTCTTTAGTACATTTGTAGGTACTTTTATATAATAAGTAATATGTAAAGGCCGACAATGAGGACTAGACCGGGTTTTCAAGTACGAGGAATTCGTTCCAGTCCGAGGCGAACGAATTGGAGGCCTTTACATGACTTCTCAAAATCACTTAGTGTATTCCCAAAATGAATTAGTGCATTAGTAATTAGTGTATGGATGAATAACCAATTGTGTGAAGTAATATTTCAAGTCCTCTGCCCAGTACTTCCCTGGCATTTCAAGTCCATTCACGTGGTGCAATTCAGCGCTTCTGATTGATTGATTATCTCATGAATTATTAATGAGTTTGAGAATGGGTTTGATCAACTTGTGGTAGTTAGGTGGAATGCATTTTCGCAACTGGTCCGGGTTTTCAACACTCGAAATTCTCCTTCAAATACTTGGTACTAAAAATTATGTAGTTTAATCGTAAAATACCAAATATTACATCTTTATAAATAATCTATTTTGGTTTGGGCCGAACCCTTTACAAATATCCCTGAAGGTTTCGTAACCGCCTTTGTTGTCAGGGTTACGAGGTCGAGGTAGTGGCTTACAAGAGTTGCGATTAACAGTCCTTGAATTGCGTAAAAAATTGAATGGGAGTCAAAGTGGTCACTTATATGAGAAGTGCTCGTCAATACAAGAAGTAGTTATTAATTTTGAAGGAGTTTGATGATTGGGTATATACATAGTACAATAATATATCGATCGTTACAATAAGTTATATTGCCAGTGTGAATGGTTCCTAAGCGCATTTTTATGCGAATTAGTACTACAATCAGTATCATATCCGACAATATTGGTAGCTAAGTCTCGAATGCATGCATAACTTAACTAAACAGCTATAGTTAAACACTCAATACTGGTATGCAAAGATTCTTGCATTACTGTGGTTAGCATAATCTTTAGCAATCGCTCCCACCTTGCATGGATAAACGTCTTATGGTTCTGAAATTAATCTGAATACATTGCCGATACGGACATTCAAGAACATGAATGGTTAGGGAACTTCTGTAGAATTTCTCGAGTTGAAAACATCTTGCTTGTTTTAATGGAGTATTTTTCTGCAGCTGACTGTAAGAGAAAGGAGAAGATAAACAACATGAGCACTAGCGTCTGTAAATTTTCTTAAAATACTCACTATAATAATTCATAAAGAAAAGAAATGGATCCAATTAGTATGCTGTGAATCGGATACAACATCGTCCTATACAGTAGTTTGCATAAACTTTTTCATCGATTTACTCAGCTAAAATTACTTGAATTCTCAAAATAATATGTAAACATGGTTATTTATAAGGACTGTTTCAGAAGGCGCATTTTTCATGAGTCGCATCTAATACTAAAACTAAGTTCATGAAAAATACCTCGTCTGAACAATTAAATACGCACGGCAGTTTGTAATAATTTCCACCTAATTATTAAATACGGCCGTCGCGGTCGTATTAACGTAAATATTTTTCATGTGCCGTTTCATGTGCCGTATTTAATGCGTAAATTATATAGTATTCGACTCAATAAATACGGCGTCTGTGATCAAACGCGGTTTTTGGTCGAACAATTTAATTAGATATATATGGCTCATGATAAATACACCGTCTGAAACGGGCCTCAGATGCATCTGTATTTTAATCAGTGATACAAAGTTCGAGTAGAGCTTGCCTGATAATGATTTCAAAAATAATGATATACACTTAAGAGCAACAAAGTTATTATTAAAATCCAAATCCAAATCCAAAATCCCTATCAATAACTTGTTATGATTGTGTAAGTAAAACGCCTATATTCGTCGCCCTATAAAACAATTCCCATTTTCTCAGCTCATTTAGTTTAACCTACGCATTCGTTTCCGGCTGTGTTGAGTTTGTAATAATATGATTTAAAATTTCTGGGACTTATTCTACACACGGCAATATCCACTCGAAAACTTATAATGAGGTTATGAAATAACCAAGGTTAAAACACAGGAGAGCGCAAGGTGATCTAATTATCACAGCTATATACCGCCAGCCCACATGCGGGTTAAGTTTATTACTTGTGCTAGCAGTTGCACAGACGTTAGACGCACGATATTTACGGCGAGGTTTGTTTCCCACCACCCCCCACCCCCCCTTTCCCCTAATACTCCATCAGTTATCAGAACTGATGTTTGAAGGGTACAGGTGTGACGGCTGCATGCATGCATGTGGTGGTGGTCGGATCAGGAACAACGCTAGCCATTTCCCTGATCCTGCTCCAAGCACAGATCACTCAACGCTACTGAAACAGAATCCAATATTCACACTTGCTGTCGTAACTGATGAAGCAAACATTCATTTCGAGGAAGAGAATCCCCTCAAATTCGCTGTTCGTCGGAAGTTCAGAAAGATCTAGAAAAATATTCACAATCACTGACAACTTTTCCGTGAAGTGTTGCACTGTTGCGAAGCGCCTTGCCGTTTCCTGGCCGTACCGAACAGCAAAGTGTCTGAGGGTCTTTACCCAACCATCCATACCGCATCCATACGGGTAAGTATATATTGTAACGAGACTGTTCGTTCCCAGAGATTAGGGGGCGATTACATACACGTTCGTTTGCTTGACTGTGTGAATAAATAGTGCTGAAAGGAACTGAAATAGAACGTCAACGTTGTTTGCGTGTTTCGTGATCAAAGCGAAGATAAATCAATTAGTCTTCTTGAAGACGCTTTCCTGGGTTAGCTAAGACTTTAACAATCTTTTTTATTAACGATGGGCTAACAAAATAAATAATAGACTAATCAGTGTAAAACTGAAGTAAAACTAACGTAACTTTGCCCTTATTTACTTGATAATTGCGAATTTCGGCCTGAAGTTATCCCGGCTTACCGGGCTATATAGCCCGCTCCATGTAATCGTTTCGTGAACTCATCCCGGTTAACCGGGCCAGCCAGTCCATCGAAGCGAGTTCAATAGTTTTTCAGCCCAGTTTGCCGGGATGAAAACGATTACATGGATATTTTCATCCCGGTTAACCGGGCTAGCCCGCTTGCCATGTAATCGAAATGTTAAAACAACATGCGTTTTATATAGGCAAGTCAGCAGCTATTCTTGTTTGCACTTGACGTCATGGCGGCCATATGTTGGAGGAACTTTAGCAAAAAAATCTCATTCACAGCTATTGTATTTGGAGTATGTTTTCCTCCAACATGACCGCCGTTTCTTTGTCTTATTAAGTAATGTTTATGAACGAGCAGCAATGTTTTATCCTGATTTATAAAATAAGGTGTCCTCTACGCACGCTCTGATTGGCTGGACTCCGTGCATTTATCAGAGAACATAGATCATGAATGACGTAAAATGGCGTAGAATGGCGTCAGCTGGCCGGAAAAGCCCGCCAAATTCCATAACTACCTCACTCAGTTTAGCTTGATTTGCACAGGAGCGCTATGTTTTATTTCTTTTATAAAATAAGAAGAAGAAAAATCAAACTAAAAGTGAGGTGGTTTTAGAATTTGGCGGGCTTTCCGGCCAGCTGACGCCATATACGTCATTCATGATCTATGTTCTTTTATAAATGCACGGAGCCCAGCCAATCAGAGCGTGCGTAGAGGGCACCTTATTTTATAATTGTTAATTAAAAAACATTAATAATTCATAAGGAAAACACGTGCTACGAGTGTTGTAAATAGCTTCAAAAGCGACCCATTTGGTAAGTTTTTTGGCGTAGTAATTTCGAGAAACAATATTGTCTAAGGCGAGAAAATCAAAGCTAAAGTTTATGTAAATCAGGAAGATAATTTATCAGATTTAAATCCACAGACATATGGTACTGCCGGATTTCCTTTGTGATTTCCTCATGAATTTTTTTCATGAGCTTTTTAATTATGTTTTCACCATGAATTAATAGAATTGATATTGGGGTAACAGAACTATAGTCTATATAACTAGAAGGTACTATCGCAAGTGAAGTGCTGCCTCAATGGCAGGAATTTCCCAATTAGTTAACCAGGAAACAGTTTCCTGGTGTTTTACAAAATCCCCCCAAAGAAACCCGAGGTTAATTAATTATTTATTGCAACAGACACAGAGTATTTACAGATCTATTTTTAATTTTTTAATTATAAGATTTAAAATAACAGATTACTATAACTTATTTCTTGATATAATTGGCAAGGGTTTTGACAGGATATACACGGCTTACAACACTATTATAGTATACAAGTAATAAATATCCAATTGCTCTGGCCAAGCTGTCAATGCAATTTAAAGTGTCTCATGTTATGACAAATCTACAGCTGCAAAAATTACACAGCAGTATACGGTAATTACCATCGAGTACATTAGACTATTTTGCAAAATTTGTATAAGTAATAAGTAAAATAATTACGTTCCAAGTTGTGAGCTAGCATTTTGGAGTTGCTCATTGTTTATAATCTGAGTTTTGTTAGTCCTTGGTAACAATGCACTACTACTTTAAAGGTGATTTACGGTACTACAGTCATCGGTAACAATCCATTACTACTTTCAAGATGTCTCCACATAATTATTGTGTAGTAATCCATCATTAAAACATGGTTCATTTTCTAAGAGAACATGTAATACTGTATTTAGCCTACTCTACAGGAAAAATGGTTGTCCAGGACACACTAATACTTCTGTTGTAAGTAAATCACATCAGTAAAAATGCTTTGAGTAAAATAATCCATGCATTTCTTTTCAGATTTCAATGTACAGTAGTGTACAGTACTGTATTAGTTTATTACAGAAAGACACAGATACTGTGTATCTAGTACATACGTATTGGAGAACAGAACTATATAGTCTATATAATAAACCAACCAAACGACAGGTAAATAAAAGTAGTGTGCTGTGTAGGGAGTGTTGAAATACAAATGGAAATATAAGGTTTGAATACTGCCGAAAATATGGAACGTAGTTTTCTAACGTTTCGAGTGAAGGCCCTTCGTCATGAGAGAAACGTGGTATACACGCGTAAAAACGCACAACTTGATCACGGTTGTCAACAGGCGTGAACAACGTTATGCTGCTCGCCGTGAACAATGTTGTGCTGCTCGCCGTGAACA
The DNA here is from genome assembly GCA_964035015.1 of Corallium rubrum. NCBI lineage: Eukaryota > Metazoa > Cnidaria > Anthozoa > Scleralcyonacea > Coralliidae > Corallium > Corallium rubrum. Next base: position 4,693,867 of record OZ036013.1, read on the forward strand.
AGTTGTCAACAAGTTGTTCACTTATGGTTCGAATAACTTGTTCACGGATAAAGCAACAGTCATGAACAAGTTGTTCCAACAGCACATTCAGTTTATAGCCAACAACGTTGTTCTCACATGATACAACATGTTGTAACAGCATGACGAAATAACAACGATGAACAACAATGTTACAACAATCGTGAACATGGTTGATGTATCAACACGTTCTTCGGTTGTTGCAACATGCATGAACAACGGTTGTTGTTTCATCAAGCTGTAACAACTTGTTGAAACAATGATGAACAATGTTGTTCATTTATCAATGTTGTTCACATATGTCGACAAGTTGTTACAGCATTGTTCAGGCAACAATGCTGTAACAACTTGCGAGATTTTTACGCGTGTACGTGTACGTGTACGTGTATTTGGAAATTTAGAATTTATCCTGTTTGACATTAGAAATAAATTTCAAAAATTTTCTCGCAGATCATGTGTTATTCTTTATTTAATCTAGCACTAATACTTAAACACTGTATTTTAAATAAACGAGATAACATTAGGATTTTTCTTCCCTTTTATGATGCGTAATGACACAAGGCGATAGACCTTATTCAAAAATGGCCGCCGAATTAAAATTGTTTTATATACATATAAATTAGCTCTTATGAACTCGATTTCACGTGGGAAATTCAAAAGAATTTTTACTTTAAAACGAGGTCATCAGGGCTAATTTATATGCACATAAAAGAATTCTAATTCGGCGGCCATTTTGGAGTGTTTCATGTCTGATATTAAAACACGAAGTGTGAGTTTATTGAACGACGTCCGGGGTTCCAAATAACAAACTATTTCGTCAGTTCACTGACATCAAAAGACCAAGCTGAGACTTTAGTAGTTTACTGTGGTCTATAAAGGTTCTTTTCCAGTCGTCGAAAAAACCAGCTCGCTGCCAGTGTTTGCATCTAATTAAAACAACTCGCAGTGCTTGTTTTCTTGTTGTGAGTTCTTTTTAATGAGATACAAGCACTCGCAGCAAGCTACAAACTAGTTTCTGCGATGAGTGCAAAGGCCAGACGATGAAAGAGTTAAGGATGGATTAAATTCAAAACTTTCATTGGCAGTAAAAAGGTCACCGGGAAATTAGATGAAAGGGGCGCCTGGCCAAGTGCAAAGCCTGAATCAGAGTCCAAGGTCGTTCCAGCCTTTAGGAAACTTTTGAATTTTTGAGTTTCTAAAATTGTATTTCCTGGATTTCGAGAGCGGAATTAATTATTTTAAGCACGATTTATGTATTGTGAATGCCCATATTTATAGTGACTACAACAGTTAATACGGCCAATAATTAACAATTATTCGCCAAAGGTGAGGTGAATATCGGTGAATAATTATTATTCTCCGATATTCACTGAGCCTGAGACGAATAATTGTTTTAGTACAAATACACATTTTCGTAACTTTTAGGAACAACATTCTCTTTAAAATTGTTAATTTCCTCGTCTGTCGCATTCACAAATTCGCTGGCGGCCATTCTGAATAAACTCTGTAGGCGATTATCGAGAATTAGTCCGAAGTAGCTCGACCAATCAGCGCGCGCGATTTTCTACAATCACCTGTGTATTTATACTAATATATTATATACTATACGAGTATATATTTATGTCACGAGTGGATCACTGTTCCATGCACGATTCAAGTAAGTCTTAGAGTTACAAAATTTATTATATACTCGAAAAATTACATATGGTTACATCTTATGAAGCGTGAATAACAAAGACAAGATAACACAATTACATGCAGAGGAAGTACTGTAGTAGAAAATACATATCGTATAGCAATGCAACTAGTAACAACTGTATTTCATAATGTTTACGTTATGAGCTGTACAGTAAAAACCCGCATAAAAGAACCACTTTTTTTTGACGTCAGGCTGAAATGGTTCTTATATAATGGGTACTTAGTGAGAAATCAGGCCGAGTTAGTTCTTAACTGGTTCTTACTGTATTTCTAGTCAAAAACAATTGTTCCTGGTTTGGTGTTTTAAATGATTTGTTTCCTTAATTATTTACATATTATTAAATTGTACGTTAACATCCCAATTGTATTTCATATTGCCAAACAATAATTTAATTTACTGTCATAACAATAAATATACTGCATATATATATATATATATATATATATATATATATATATATATATATATATGTACAATGAAAGGTTGAAAATGTGTCTGATATATACCTGCCCTTAGAACATGCTTTCTACTCCGGCTAAAGTACAAAAGTTAAGGTTTTTTAAGAACCGCAATCTCATTTGTCAGCCTGAAGTGGTTCTTGTATTTTGGGTGCTTAATTGCCTAAATTTCAGGCTCGGGTTTTTACTGTATTTTGTTAATTGTCTTTGTGGGGGCGCCCCAAACGGAAAACCAGGGGGTGCACCGGGAAATTTCCCAGTATCTCTGTGGGACAGTCTGCCTCTGTTTCGAACCAAGCAACCTCTGGTATTTTACTCTGTCTAACGCTAGGCGATTTTACTTGTGAAGGGGAGTGCCCTCGGCAGTGAGGGAATCAAATATTTATTTTGTTTTTCTTTTATGAATTTAAACTTATAAATTCTTAAAATATGGTTTTGTATAATATGGATTATATATAATGATAATCGTTCTTTCAGATATCCGGTATTTACTAAGGCCTCTAATGGAATAACTGACACCTTTTCTCAAACAATATTACTCCTGCGATGCCATTACCCATACCATATATGTTATGTTTAAATTGGACCGTGACTTTTTTAGAATTCTGAGGGTCTATACGTCGTCTGGGTACTGATGGTGGCGAGTGTCGCCATTCAAAAAAGACCACCACTTGGAACAGCTGGTTCTATATACGTCAATGAGTAGACTTAATTTAAAATCGAATTACAAAGTTAATGAACATCTCTCCATAATCTTTCCATCCCTCTTTCTTCAATGGAATATAAACCTTCCATGAAATGCAAAAGAACAATTAGTATATCTTCAGTTTCTATTTTTCGCTTTATATTAGATATTTTTATTAATATTATAATTTATATTCTCTGTCTCTCTTTCTTTGACATGAAATCGCAGAGCGTGACCAAGGGCTACCTACGTCAGTACCCGTTGTGGTTTTACGTAATTGAAATTGCTACTTCATTGTATAGGTCATGCCATCATATCCGTCCTCATCTTACTTTAATTATCTTACCCCATCTGACTTCATCTTACCTCGCTTTAGCTTACTATATCCTACTTCATCTTTCGTCTTTCAACTTTATCCTACCTTATTCTCAGTTCTCATTCCAACATTATCATATCTTACCCTACCATATCCTACCTCATCCTATCTCATCCTACCTCATTCTACTTCATCCCACCTCATCCTACCTTGTCCATCTTCGTCCTACTTTATATATTTTATTCTACCTCACTCTAACTTATCCTATCTCATCCTCCGTCTTCCAATTATCATATCTTATCCTATCTCATCCTACCTTAACTTATCTTATCCTACTTTATCCTACCTCATCCTACTTTATCTTTCCTTATCTTACTTCATCCTACCTTATCCTACTTTATCTTTCCTTATCTTACTTCACCCTACCTTATCCAATCACAACCTTATCCTACTTCATCCTACATTATCCAACCTTATCCTACTTCATCCTACCTTATCCTACTTCATTCTACGTCATCCTACACTATCCTACCTTATCCTACTTCATCTCACTTTATCCCACCTTATCCTACTTCATCCTACTTTATTCTACCTTATCCTACTTCATTCTACATGAGCATATACTACATTATCCAACCTTATCCTACTTCATCCTACATTATCCAACCTTATCCTACTTCATCCTACCTTATCCTACTTCATTCTACGTCATCCTACACTATCCTACCTTGTCCTACTTCATCTCACTTTATCCCACCTTATCCTACTTCATCCTACTTTATCCTACCTTATCCTACTTCATTCTACATGAGCATATACTACATTATCCAACCTTATCCTACTTCATCCTACATTATCCAACCTTATCCTACTTCATCCTACCTTATCCTACTTCATTCTACGTCATCCTACACTATCCTACCTTATCCTACTTCATCTCACTTTATCCCACCTTATCCTACTTCATCCTACTTTATCCTACCTTATCCTACTTCATTCTACATGAGCATATACTACATTATCCAACCTTATCCTACTTCATCCTACATTATCCTACTTCATTCTACGTCATCCTACACTATCCTACCTTATCCTACTTCATCCCACTTTATCCCACCTTATCCTATTTCATTCTACTTCATCCCACCTCATCCTACCTTGTCCATCTTCGTCCTACTTTATATATTTTATTCTACCTCACTCTAACTTATCCTATCTCATCCTCCGTCTTCCAATTATCATATCTTATCCTATCTCATCCTACCTTAACTTATCTTATCCTACTTTATCCTACCTCATCCTACTTTATCTTTCCTTATCTTACTTCATCCTACCTTATCCTACTTTATCTTTCCTTATCTTACTTCACCCTACCTTATCCAATCACAACCTTATCCTACTTCATCCTACATTATCCAACCTTATCCTACTTCATCCTACCTTATCCTACTTCATTCTACGTCATCCTACACTATCCTACCTTATCCTACTTCATCTCACTTTATCCCACCTTATCCTACTTCATCCTACTTTATCCTACCTTATCCTACTTCATTCTACATGAGCATATACTACATTATCCAACCTTATCCTACTTCATCCTACATTATCCAACCTTATCCTACTTCATCCTACCTTATCCTACTTCATTCTACGTCATCCTACACTATCCTACCTTGTCCTACTTCATCTCACTTTATCCCACCTTATCCTACTTCATCCTACTTTATCCTACCTTATTCTACTTCATTCTACATGAGCATATACTACATTATCCAACCTTATCCTACTTCATCCTACATTATCCTACTTCATTCTACGTCATCCTACACTATCCTACCTTATCCTACTTCATCCCACTTTATCCCACCTTATCCTACTTCATTCTACTTTATCCTACCTTATCCTACTTCATTCTACATGATCATATACTACATTATCCAACTTTATCCTACTTCATCCAGTACATTATCCTACCTTATCCTACTTCATTCTACATGAGCATATACTACATTATCCAACCTTATCCTACTTCATCCTACATTATCCAACCTTATCCTACTTCATCCTACCTTATCCTACTTCCTTCTACGTCATCCTACACTATCCTACCTTATCCTACTTCATCCCACTTTATCCTACTTCATCCTACTTTATCCTACTTTATCCTACTTCATTCTACATGATCATATACTACATTATCCAACCTTATCCTACTTCATCCAGTATATTATCCAATCTTATCCTATCCTACTTCATCCTACGTCATCCTACACTATCCTACCTTATTCTACTTCATCCACCTTATCCTACCTTATTTTACTTCATCCTACCTTATCCTAATTCACCCTATCTCAAACTTTATTCCATCATATCCCACATCATCCTATCTGAACCCACTTCACCCTACTCTATCCTACATCATCCTATATACCCCATCCTTTTAATTATATTAACCCTTTATCGCCCAGTATCCACTCCATTGACGAGAAAAATCTTCTGGCATTTTATATAGCCAGAGTAAAATACTAAAGACATCGTTGGGCGATAAAGGGTTAACCGAGATAGTCTATTAACCCTTTATCGCCCAGTAGCCACTCCATTGACGAGTAAAATCGTCTGTCGTTAGCCAGAGTAAAATACTAAAGACATCGTTGGGCGACAAGGGTTAAGCAACAAAATATCTGTGCATGGCAAGAGTCGTTCCAACAAAAAATTACAGCTTCGAGATTTTCCAAGTTTCCAAACAATTTATCGATCAACTAGGCTCTTTTTTCTTTCTTGTTTTATTAATAAGTCATTAAAGAACGACCTTTGTGGCCCCATATAGGGGACAATACCCTATGGGGAAGTAGAATTGAATAATGAGCCAAAGCAACGTATATCTTATTCTTAATCATCTATAAATGGAACAAAGAACACTTATAAACAACTGTTTCTCTTTCCGTTTCAACCAATCCGGAAAGATACACAGGTATATTGGACCGTTTGTGCTAATTATGATTTTTTTTTTTCACTCATAGTTAAAACAGTGTTGTGCGTAGACTGTCAGTCAAGTGTTGTTGGCTGTGTTTTTGAAAAGTTTTCTACATATTTAAAGGACTCAGTGAAGGTAAGTGAAAAGTTTAGACTATCTACATGTAGATCGAATAACCGTTTCCGTTGTCCATATCTCAGACTTTGCTTGGTAGCCTTTGCGTGTTCAAATTAATAACAGTCAAAACCTGTGTGGGCATACATGTGGGCACATATTCAAAAATCAACGTTTTTTGTTCGGATAGCTGAAAATCCATTCGAAAATTCGTTTCCCGATACAAATCGGCCATAGTTTTCTAATAGTTTTGATGGTCTCATTTAAGCTCAGGCGAAGCGAGGGAACGGTATAGCATGTTTCGCTCTCATTTAATCACTGACTCTTTGACATGCAATACTCATGCACCCTCGCAAACACTTAATATCTGAACCGCGCTTTAAAGTTTTAATGCCGAGAGGTTAGGCCACATTTGGCAGCTCACACCAAGAGCCAATGAGAGTTAGAACTTGACATCCAAGCAGTTGACTGCTTTCAAGTATACGCCAATTCACGGTAGAACTCAACAAAGTTTATACGTGTATATATGATATTTAGGCTCCCATCGACTCTCATCATGCTTTTCTAGCTTGAGAGCAATTGTATATAGAGTCATGACAACTCTCCTTTACTGAAAGCTCGTTTTGTTAATCAACTCTCGACGACGGCCTCAAGCCTTATCTTGGTTTCATCAGGTTATAGGAACACCTTTGTAAAGTTTCAGTTGTCTGTTACCGCTGTAATACCAAATAGTCATATATAGTTTGCTTTTCTTTAATAATGATAAATTGACAATTTTGTGTTATCGCAGTAATTACATCCCCTTCCTCATGAGAGAATTTGGGAACGGCCATGATGTGTTGTTTCCTGTTGTGACGAAATGATCCGAAAGCCGAAAGCCGAAGGCCGAAGGCCGAAAGCCAAATACTGATTCTTAGTTGCTCAGTTTCTTAATTGTGATGTCTTTTAGCAAACGGTAATGTAAATTGTACCAAGAATCGTGATCTGACGCGAATAGGCAAAAACAAACTAGAATGACGGATTTCAATACAAAGTCCTCCCTCCTAGCTTTGGAAAAACAAAGAGAAACTTTAATAACGATTTTCTTAAACTAGTGCTGAAGCCAACTTAAATATCTCAATCATTGGAGCGGCAAATGAATTCAGTTACATGAATTCAATACAAGTCGATGCTGTACTGCACTGTACTGTACTCGGTGCGTCTAAAGTATAAATCAGTTATTAGGAATACGTCCTGTTCGAGGTTTGTTCCGCTGCAATTATATACAGTGAACTCTGTCTAAAGCGGATACTCTGGGGGACTGGCGTCCTTATTAGAGGTTTAGAGGTTTCTGTCTTAGAAGGGTGCCCGCTTTGAGAGAGTTCACTGTATACTGGTATTCGCGGGTAACACATCACGGCCCTATTGTTAGTCCACACCCATTTGGAAAGTGCTGTATATCACATTGACGTAAATCACATTTATATGGTCACTCCTTCCGCGATTACCAAAAATTTAATAGCTTTAAGTTTATACAGTTAAGGTTTAGGTTGTGATATATTAGGGTTAGAGTTATGATTAGAATTAGGATTAATGCTTTGGTCAGCGTTAGGTGTATAATATAAAGAAAGTATCTTTTTACTCAAGTGGGTTTGGTCGATGTGATCTAGTGTTTTATCAGTCTATCAGTCGAGTGAGTCGACAACAAAAACGTATAACGCATGCGCATTTTTGACCAAGTTGTTTTTGCCTAGCATTTAAGTATCTAGTCGCATTAATTTGTGACCTGACTATGCGAGTCATTGGTTTTCGCCGTCGTAGAAACAAATATTTTAATATATAGGATATAGTCGTCGTAATAGGGACCTTAAGATCTACGACGGCAACTTCGAGGACGACGTCCTTCAAACAAAGCCATTCTTCTTTCAAAACAAAGATAATGAATAATTTTTAGTCCCAATAGTAATCTGAACACCGTCCTCGCTCTGTATACAATGCCACTCAGAGCATTTTCACGTCTTCAGGACGACGTTGACTCGTGGGGTGATGAGAACTGTTGTCTGAGATTGCTTAACACAAACACTGCAACGGTTTTAACACTTTGAAAATTATAAAACAAGCTTCAAGTATTGAATACAGTATTATCAGTTAACCGTGACTTCTTTTTAATGCTAAAATTTGAATTTCTTTTTAACCGCCGTCGTCGTCCTACGGTCCTAGCATCTTAAGGTCCTTTGATGATGTCATGTTACGCTTGCAGGAGGACCGCGAGAAAACTGTTACTGAATAATTGTTAGCAGTAGTGTCTCAAATCATGTTTTGCACTGACCTCTGTGTGAAACATGTAGGTTTCTTACTTATTTCAAGCTTTTAGCACCCCAACGTTTTCTAGACATTTGATCAATGGCCGAAAGTGCTGCGCTCCAACAAAGGCAAACACCGCCCTTTGAAACAGCTGCGCCGGCCTACATCGCCTCCGTGTTATAACGTCATTGGATATACCAGACTTTGTTTAAACAGAAATTAAACTTAAAGATTTTTTGTGCCGCTGCGTTTAATCTAAGCTAATCTGATGGCGGCAGCTTCAACTGTATGTATACATCATTTTTATTAGTCAATAATTGTGTACAATACATATCGCAAAATAATACGTCGTAATGCAACGGAATTGCAAACCAGCGCAGCACCGTCTATAATTCAGCACATCACAGAAGAGAAAAGAGTGGAGTGGAATGAAATGAAATGAAATGAAATGAAATGGAGTGGAGTAGAGTGGAGAGGAGTGGAGTGGAGTGGAGTGGAGTGGAGTGGAGTGGAGTGGAGTGGAGTGGAGTGGAGTGGAGTGGAGTGGAGTGGAGTAGTGTCCAGTCGAGTCGAGTCGAGTCTAGTCGAGTGCAGTGCAGTGCAGTGCTGTATAGTGCAGTACGGTACCTACGGTTCAGTGCAGTGCAGTATAGTATAGTACAGCAAAGCAAATTAGTGCCCCCTCTTTAAAAACGTGTTTCGCTACCCCTCCTGTGTGTACTTTCCCCCCTTTTGCATAACGACAGACAGTTGTTTCCGTTTTGTCTTTGGTATCAATAACACGTCGACAAAAGATCTTTGTTTTCTCTGCCAAGTTTCAAGTACTCGTAAATAATTATTCGTGTAGTGCTCAATAAATGACGCTGAATAGGTCAAACTATTTTTAAAACGCAGTTAATAGCTCATTGCTACTAACAATGCCTTCTTTCACAAGTATAAATGCTTCCTTCGAGTAAGACCACCACTAGGAGTCGACTAGCTGACAGCCACTAGAGGCTCACGGATGCTAAGGCGCCCGCGAGGCCGTTGACATGCAGTCTCAGTTCAGTTAAAAATAACAAGGGTCAAATCTGAAAGACAACCTGAGCCACTGAGCTCAACGACCATTAATTCGCCATTGGCTAGAACATAAACTCTAAACAGTAAATAAAAGTTACATATACAAACCAGAAGCCTAATAGAAAGCACATATGCATCAAACTCATACTAGCTCTAAAACAGTGAACTATAGTTATTGATCGGATTTCGGCAGCTGAAAAACTGGTCCAGTCATCAATGAGTTTATTTAGTGTAAATGTTCTCTGAGCTCTCTCTCCGGCAATCAGAAAGTTGTGAGTTCCGAGTCCAGCTTGGGAACCCAGAAATTTTTCTGAGTGAAAAAAATGTCTTACTATATTGTCAATAAGATTAGTTCTCGATTTAAAATGCATTTAGTCTTGACTCAAGGGATATCGAGAGTATCACTTGAGGATGAGTTGATTAGTAGAGAGGATTATTTTGCCCCCCTTGTTCATAAGAATTTGAAAGGGGCGTATAGTTTTATTTTGATAAAAACCCACATGTAATGTAGACGTGTTTTATCCAATAACGGAAATATTATTGTAGCTATTACTTAATAGCTCAGAATTTATAGGAGAAGTTTAAAAAACATATTAAAATCAACCATACAGGTTTTAGTATGCGGATTATTGCATGAGCAAACATCTCGAGAACGCTTATAATAAAGCATTGAAAGAATGTTCCCGCCCTAAATCTAGCTCAGGAACCAATCAATTTGCTGAATTTCACGTTCCAGCCCGCTCAGAAAAATGATCATTTTACAAATACCAAATTACCGACGAACATCCCACTTCAGTCGTGTGGCCCATAAAGATAGCACCTACAGCGAAGGTGACCTTTGCTGTAGATAAATTTTGGTTTTAACCATATCCTCCAGTGAGTAAACTCAAGCTGATATGTTACAAAAGTATGTCTGCTTTTTAAGGACATTTAAGAGAATCAAAGGAAACCTATGTTTATATAACTTACTTTAGTTCGTCTGGTATATATAAAGATCAACATATTAGAGCGATTATAAGATAGGTTTCAAGCAGTTTCCATTGCTAAGCAAATTCTTAATTAAGAAGCTTAAACTATTAAATCCAATAGCATATTGGATTGCCGTATTGCCAAATATGCATTCCACAATATCTTTTTTACTTCTCTAACTAAGTAAACACTTCGGATTATAATCCAAACAGTGAAATAAAAATAGTGTGCTGCGTAGGCAGTGTTGAAATACAAATCGAAATATAGTAAGGTTTGAGCTGAGCACTGCCGAAATTATTGAAGCACGGGTGGCGTGTGCTGTTAGGGCGCTGCCTCTCACCGCTGTAGTTAAGCCCAGTTAGACGGGGTAATAGTACTTGGATGGGTGACCGTCTGGGAATAGCTCCGTTCTCGAACTTGAATTTCATGTGAGTAGAGTTTAGTTGGTCTCTCCTGTGCTTCGAGGGTTTTTCGCAGGGTTCTGCGGTTTTCCTCCCTCCGTAAAATCAACACTTAGGTCTTAGTTTATGTCGTGCACTTTTAACATGAGCCTCTGGCTCGGATGATTGGGCGACCACATCCTGTGTTTACGACGTTAAATAAATCATTACTCATTACTCATTACTCAACGTAGTGTCTAACGTTTGGAGCTTGTACTTCGGATATAAAGCAATCAAACAAAATTGCAGTTTGGCTCCAGCTTTTTTTTTAATTTAAAGAGATAAAAAGGGGGAAAAGAACGCCTACACCATGACACATGAGAAATTTACACAGGTGATTGGCTCAAAACGTTAAAACGATTTTTCCTCGATGTTTTAGTCCATAGACAAACAGGTCATATGGCATATATGACGTTGGTGGATAAATATATATTACAAGATATTCTTCCTTGCTTTCAGATCTTTTGAGCTGTGAGTCGCTCACGTCGCATCAACGACGCCAATAATTAAGAAAGATATCTGTGTATGGTGTGGAAGGGGTCATAAATGAAGGTAATACGTCTTATATGTTTTTAACGTTTACTGACTAAACAAAATATTGACTTAACAAAGCAGTGATTTGATATAGCAATGTTAGTTACTAATTTAAGCTGTTTGCCAAACAGTTTGGTCTGTAATATATTTAATCACCCAAATCTTATTTTATATAGAATTTATTCGATATATGCATGCACAAAATGTTTTTGCTAAATTCTAGCAGTAATATATTTAATCACCCAAATCTTATTTTTTACAGAATTTATTCGATATATATGCATGTACAATATGTTTTTGCTAAATTCTAGCAGTAATCTACCCTGCGAGTCAGAGCCCCTTTCCGACCTACGCAAGCTTCCGGGGAAAGTGGGCTCTGCCAACAAACTCGATTTTCGCCCCAAGTTTGGGGCGAGTCAGTCAGGTTTTAAACTCGTCAAACAAGTTCTAGTTTACGAACACGCGTAAGCAGGAAAATAGGAAGTGACGTGTTAGAGCCTGGGCCCAAAATAGTATCTTGGCAACCGTTCGCGCATGCTACAATACAATACAATACTTTATTTAACGTGGTCACTACACTTAGCTAAAAACTAGCTAATTTTCAGGTAGGCCACAAATTAATTTACAAATATATACATACATTTTAAAATAGACAATAAAAAAAAACCAAAAAAAAAACAAACAATAAAAAAAAACCAAAAAAAAAAAACCCAAAAAAAAATAAAAATAAATAAATAAAAGTAAAATATAATAAATTATTTTACTAAATTAAAGTTGACAGATTAATTTTTTGAATACTCAAAAAGAAATATCGAGTTTGTTGGCAGAGCTCATTTTCCCCCGAAGCTTGCGTACGTCGGAAAGGGGCTCTGACTCGTAGGGTAGCAGTAATCTTACTTCCTTTGCAAATTGACAAATTGTAATAGAAGTGAGAATTTGTGATAACACCACGTTTGTTATTTACCCTTACGAAAATTTCATTTAAAACTTCATATACGATTTCATATATGAAATGTCAATTTCCTATATTAAATTTGTAATTTCATATATGAAATTAAACATTTCATATATATGAATTATAAATTTGAAAATGTTCAAATGTTAGCTACTTAGTAATGTATACGTTTAGTATGAGAAAATTAGCTTTCGGTTTCTTTAGTTTGTGCAAAGAAGGTTCATTAGTATTCGATTCAAAGTCAAATGCATTAGGCAAAAAATGCCACAGTCTGAACAACTGTTCAGTCCCACATATCACGATAGCAGATAATGAATGATACAAGGGACTGAACAGCAATTAAAGCAACGAAACGTTAGAACAGTTTTATATATATCCATGCATATTATAATCCGTGTTCTGCTATACTGAACTTTAATATTCCTAATTCCTTCACGATTTCCGCCTAGTTTTTCCGTTATCTGTTCTAACCATATTAATCGGCCATGCCTATAATTCTACACTCGAATTTTCCTTCACCATAAATCCCTAGAACATGCTATGTAATCGAATGAAATACCCAATATTACTTCTAATAAACCCAATTCTCTCCTGGCATTACCACCTTAATGTATACAGAACTCGCGATCAAGCTCTCGGAAACGGCCTCCGTGGCTCAGTGGTCAGGGCATTGCACTAGAATCGCAAGGTTGTGGGTTCAATTCCTGCCGGAAGGCCTGTGTAGTTGCATTTTTCGCAACTGGTCCCAGTTTGGTCTTATAATGTATATATTCTACACTCGAATTTTCCTTCACCATAAATCCCTAGAACATGCTATGTAATCGAGTGAAATGCCCAATATTACTTCTATAACGCTACGATGTTTCTTTCACTCAACTTTGAAGCGTTACAACCATTGACCATAACAGAAATGTCATATCAAATGGTATCGCTCTTTCTTGATTTCTACTAACTTAAAGGGCGTTTTGAAGCGAAAACTAAGCTCAACAGAATCAGGAAGATTTTGGTACTTACAGCTCTCTTGTACAGCTCTCTTCTCTTCAGTTCGTGTTTCTAACATATTAAGATCTATTCGATATGTAAATATAACGGCATTGCACGTGTTACAGTGGACAATAATCTATCGGAAAACCATGCATAGCTATATCTTTGTCATAATTATACAAATTCTGCAAAATAATCTGATGGGCTCAATAGTACATTGCTGTATAATTTTATTAAAGCTCTAGATTTGTCAAAACATATTAAGCACTTGCAATTGCATTGACAATTTTGCCACAGCATCAGAGCAAGAGGTGTGATTATCCTGTCAAAACCCTTGTTGTTTTCAATCTTATAATTGAAAAATATAGAAGAGGTTTGTTAATACTCTGGCTATTGTAATTAATATAATTACATTTTTGGACTTCCCAGTCTTCTTCGCAAGGCAACTCTGTGGGCTCTTATGGTGAAGAGGTGAGAAAAAATTGGATGGAGTGGGCAATCTTAGGTGGAGTGGGCAATCTCGAGTGGAGTGGGCAATTTTGGGTGGAGTGGGCAATCTTGGGTGGAGTGCGCAATCTTGGGTGGAGTGGGCAATCTTGGGTGGAGTGGGCAATATCGGGTGGAGTGGGAAATCTCGGGTGGAGTGGGCAATATCGGGTGGAGTGGGCAATATCGGGTGGAGTGGGCAATCTCAGGTGGAGTGTGAAATCTTGGGTGGAGGGGGCAGTCGAGTGGTGTGAGCAATCTTGGGTGGTGTGGGTAATCTTGGGTGGAGTGGGCAAGAGGGGTGTCACATTGGTCACGGACTGCAAATATTTGCCTGTGGAGTAGGCTAAAGGTTTTTGTCCCTTTCGAGGCAGCACTTCACTTGCGGTAGTAACTTCTAGTTATTCAATTAAATTACTCGGAACTTTACAAATGTTAAGTTGTCTGATTTCTGGCTGATAAGTTCGGGTCTCTACGAGAAGTCGTTTTTGACTAACGTTGATAACATCGGTCGAATTAAATGCAGAATTTACCATGCAGACTGAGTGTCATTAATTTGATTAATATATATATATATATATATATATATATATATATATATATATATATATAGTAGTATACGACGTCTTCTCTTTACAGTGAAATCATCATTTTATAACTTTCCCATGCCTCACTTCGTTCCTGATATATTGAGATTTGCCGCTTGATATTGGAAATTTAATCCCTTGACATCACACGTGCATAACGACTTGTTGAAAAAAGTAATATACTTTGCGATTGTCAAACGAAATCATTCAAAACATCGCATGTTAGTTACTGTGAGAGAGCCACACGACGTATATACAGGATAAGTTTCACGCGACTCCGTTTGATAATTGCGAAAATATATAACATTTTCTCAATAAGTCATTATGCACGTGTGATGTCTAGCCATTAAATTTCCATAACAAACAAATCTTAAATTAATATCTCAAGAACGAATAGAGATAAGTCGACTAGATAAGACTTCCCTATTTCCAAATAAGTGATTTCATTTCTCATTTCACATAAGTCCTTCAAACTAAACCATTAAATTTATTTGAATTCCGAAAACCTCACATCATAATGCACCATGCACAAAACTAGTGTAATATTGAATTAAATTTTTCTCAGTTCAATTAAACGCAATGGCGGTGCAAACTGTAAAATAATCCTCGCTTTTTTTCTCATTCGGAGCGTTTAATTAAGAATTACTAATACGGCAAAATTTTGGTCAATTCGAGTAAGCGAAATTTAATTTCATTAGTCATTAAAGTGTGAGTTTAATATTGAATCCGACTGCTTTTTTTCTCATGTTTATTTTACGTTTATTTTTTTCCACGTTATGCTGCGTTCTTTTCACATTCTCTTATTACGTCAGTTAAATGCTAATGTAATTAAACTTGCTAAAAATCAGTATGTAGCCAAATTTAATTATATTCTATACAAAAAAAACCAACAAACCAAAAACTCCAAGCGATGAAGATCCCTTTCGACTTAGAGTACCTGCTAATTAACATATATATTACAAAATCATATAAGATTAAGACCCCGTTTACACGATGCCGGTACAATTTGAAAACGGAACAAAATCATACCGTTTAGCCCTTGCGTTTACACGATACCAGCACAAAAATAACATGAAATGTTACATGCTGTATTTGCATACCGGCATGATTTGTTCCGTTTTCAAATTGTACCGGCATCGTGTAAACGGGGTATAAGATAGTACCCTTGATGACGTCGATAACGACTTTTTTGTATTATCGATCGTCTTAGTTTTAATACTATTACCCTATAGTCTATAGACTCTTGATGTATAGATCATAGAATTCTTCTATCATTTTGCTTCTTTACCTAAACCTAATCGCATCTGAAGATTCACGGTTTCTCGAGTTTTTTAATCGCCAGTATTTAATCTGGCTGTATTTGTTTTGTAAATTAGCCGTCCAGACATACGTAGTCAGATCGTTGCAGCTGGAGCATTAATTCCATGCTTGGGACGAAAAACCAGCGTTCAGCCATTGAGGATGAAAATCGGGAACTAATGGAACAGTGAACGAGATTTCACTGCATCTCACTAACAGGAAGGTCGCCAGATAACTCAAGTCATATTCAGGATTTAAAAAGTAAGCTTAGTTTTAATCAATAGCAAACATCCCCTCTCGACTCAAGCGAGGCCGCTGTTTCAAATCAGAGACGCCTCAGCGAGTCTCACATACAATATTAGTATAAATGAAATATTTACATATATTTGCTTTAGATTTGATTTTGTATCATTCGTTACCTCGGGTGTGTATTTACTTAACACTTTGAAGCCTGAAGACGAGTCTTCTGTATTTTATCTGGCTAACGCCAGACGATTTTATTCAGCGCAGGGAGAGGTCCAGGCCTCAAAGTGTTAAGGGACTGTTTCGTTTGGTAAAATCAATGGCATGGCAACATATGTTGTCGCCGCCCTTTCCCATCACAATTGTAATATATAAAATATACAGTACATATATTACTGATATAGTACTCTGAGGTAAAATATTATATGTTATCGTATCTATCTTATTCCTATTTAAATGCGTATTTTTTAATTCTATATAAAATTGTACTGGTTAACTATTACGCACTTGCTGACTTTATTTCGCTGTCATATACTTCTATACTATACTGTATTACTGTATACAGCACTATCTACGGCTGAACTGGATCTTATTTATTCACTCGTTCATTTGTTTGTGCACCCGTTTATTGGTTCGCTTGCTGACATGTTCACAATCCGCCCGCGTCCGCCCCTCCCTAACTCCCTCTTCCCTCTCTGCTCCCTTCCTTTATTCCTTCTCTCTCACCTTCCCTCTCTCTATTCCTCCATCCTTCCTTCCTCTCTTTATTTTTCGCTCGTTTGTTCGTTCTTTTCTTTGTTTTTTCTTTCCTTCCTTCTTTCTTTCTTCCTTTTCTTCCTTCCTTCCTTCCTTCCTTCCTTCCTTCCTTCCTTCCTTCCTTCCTTCCTTCCTTCCTTCCTTCCCTTCCTTCCTTCCTTCCTTCCTTCTTCCTTCCTTCCTTCCTTCTCCTTCCTTCCTTCCTTCCTTCCTTCCTTCCTTCCTTCCTTCCTTCCTTCCTTCCTTCCTTCCTTCCTTCCTTCCTTCCTTCCTTCCTTCCTTCCTTCCTTCCTTCCTTCCTTCCTTCCTTCCTTCCTTCCTTCCTTCCTTCCTTCCTTCCTTCCTTCCTTCCTTCCTTCCTTCCTTCCTTCCTTGCAAGCTATTATAAACGGGGTTTAGCTACCTGCTGTTAATAATACATTCATAATTTAAATATATACTCCCAGCACTTGCTATATCTATTTTTGAACACGTTTAATTATAGATACCCAAAATAGGCACTCATTAGATATTCAAACAACAGCCTTGACCGTGATACTCTGCAGGGCAGCTATTTGTAATCAGAACTAAAGTGTTATATTAACTAAACATATTGGCCGGTATATATTTCACTACACTTATTCAGCCAAGGAAGCTAACTATTTATATCTATAACACCAGACTATTTTACTCTGTCTAACATCAGACTATTTTACTCTGTCTAACACCAGACTATTTTACTCTGTCTAATTCCAGATTATTTTATTCTGTCTAACACCAGACTATTTTACTGTCTAACACCAGACTATTTTACTCTGTCTAACGCCGGACTATTTTACTCTATATCTAACACCAGACTATTTTACTCCATCTAACACCAGACTATTTTACTCTATCTTACACCAGACTATTTTATTCTATCTATCACACCAGACTATTTTACTCTGTCTAACACCAGACTATTTTACTCTGTCTAACACCAGACTATTTTACTCTGTCTAGCACCACTGGATAATTCTACTCTGTCCAACGTCTGACAATTTTACTCGGTATAAATGTGGAGACCTCTCAAAAATCCGAACAGAATGTTCAAATTGTGTATACGTATAGAAGTACAAAACATGCATATTTCAACTTTTCCTCACATAACATAATAGTCAAGAAAGGCAGGAACGCAACTACAGCCGGTTACGTAAATACATGAAATACAGGGCCTTTTTAGCATGCCTTGGCCACTTTATGGCGTTGTTTTTTTTAAGCGGAAACAGAAAAGAATAAACAAGAAAAGGACGCTTAACGCTGGTTGTTTGGTTTCTCTGTGTTATCAACAAATAAATTTGCGGTTAAACAGTTCAAAATATCCAGTCCATCTCGAAATAAACATGGCATAAATGAAACGGCGTAAACAAGAATAATTCGTCTCATAAACGTACGTGAAATGGCGGTTCATATCTTTAAAATTGTCATATATATTTAACTGTATAAGTTAGTTAGTTAGAAAACTCCTTAAACGCTATTTTTAGGAGTTCCTTTTTCACAATTGAATCATAGCTTTAATACTAAAGTTTGCAGCTAATTATGAGAATTGGGACATATTTTTCGCTAAAATACCGTGATAGCTTCTTCAAATGGAATAGAAATCAGTACTAATATGTGGTACGACTTTTTTTTGTAATACATTTATCTGATGTGTTATTATTATACTTATTATTACAAGCTATGCACTTGTCACCTGTTGCGGTACCCGTCTTTATGTTGAGTGAAAAAAACACACAACACATACCTGCCTAACTCACTAGAAAACATACTCCATAGAGATCATACTCAAGCTGTTGTGTCGACTTCAGTTCATATTATGGTGAGACAGTCGTAACGTCCATTGAAGCACTCTAATTACCAATAGCACTGAAAATAACAAAGGATTCGAACGTTCAACTTCAGGTAGGGTATTCAGTATTGTTCTATACAGAACACCATTAGAAAGATATGTTAACATCAGTCAATATTTCTATACAAGATAATGGGTCATATATATTATTGTATATCATATATTAGAGTAAGATAAATATGTTGATAAGAGAGGAGTTCGATATGCTAGCTAGGATATAAGAATTGAGTGTAAATGTTCTTCGAGCCGGCTTTGTTTTTTTGGTTCTCTTTCAAATTTTTCTAAAATGTCTCGGAGAACATTTACAACAAGAGACATCTTGATATCGGTTTTTTTAACACTGTGTTTTGAGGTCGATAAAGGAATGTTTTAGTTGGAGCTCTTTTTTTCCTGATAACATCGGAAAGTGTTTTAAATCCTGTCCGCCATTTCCAAAGCATTTCTGTTGATTTAATGACATGAATTAGGCAGAAAACACTTCAAATATAGGTTTATGATACAGAATATGCATTCAGCGATAAAAAAGCGAATTTTATATAAAGTTAAAATAGCCAAACTGGTTCAATTCGATTAAAACACTTCCAGTATGTATATATAGCCGTGCATGGATTAACCAAATTGTGCTTGAGCCGGCAAAAAACGACCCATTTGTTGTTTTACTCTGTCTAACGCCAGAGAATTTTACACGTCAAAGAGAGCGACATATGCTAGGCAGCAATGGGTTAACAAGTGATTAACTCATTCCCCTTTATTGTCTTACTTTATCAAATACCTTGCTCCTTTTAGTATTTTGTTCTTGTTAAAATAACTGATCTGTTTGAATCTTCATTCTTATACACTTATAACACATGCAAGCATGTTAAACAGTCTTAATCTACATAAATATTTTAGTCTCTCTTAAGTGTACAAAAATAGACTGCTGTTTAGGCAGTGTTTTAGATATAGCAAAGTATATAAAGCCTGGTTTTCATATAGTTGTAATTGTTGTAATTCAGTCGGCGATTGATCGGCGATTGCTTGCGATATTTCACAACAATCGTGTTCCCATATATAGTTGTAATTGTTGTAATTCAAATTGACGATTCGCTCGGACTCAGGACTTCTCAGTTTTTAAAATGCTTAAATGAGTTAAATATGGTATTCAAAAACAAATTGGAAGACTAAAAGTTTGTTTGTCAAATCACTCTTACAGGATATATAACAATATAGCATGCAGTATTTACAAGTGCAGTAATTTTGCCGCTTTGAGTCTCATGTTTCGTGAACGTTTAAGGACATTTGCGAACGTTGAGTAAAACGCGACGTCGAACTTAAGTCTTTCACTTAGTCATTTGAAAGGATTTGACCGGTTTTTGTAATGAATTTGGTCTTTTAGGTTGTAAAACCCTAGCGAAAAGTCGCCGACTGTCGCCGATTGATGTTTCCATTAACTGTTGTTGCAACGGCGACTGTTGTAATTGTTGTAGAAGTTGAACTCGGTTCAAAGCACATTTTCACTTTGCTCAGTCTCTTTTAAATCCGTGCTTAATCTAATATAGGAAAAACATATAATTCGTACACCTAGTTGAGAATAAACAGTATATTTCTTTTCCTTATATATAGTGTATCTAAAAATACAATCCAAGCCTAAGGCTGAGATACATTTAAGAATATATAAACAATAGCAGGTCTCCTATATATAAATGCAGCCCCTGTCTGGATTTTGTATATTGACAACTTAATCTCAATGAATTTCAGTGGACTGTTATACAGTATAACAAGCAACGTATTAAGCCAGCGAATCATTTTATCTTTGGCAAACGTCATTCACCCAATAGCCATGCATATAATACTATTACTGTCATACCCATTTGTTTTCTATTACCAATGTTTTGAATGAGGCTTTCGCTGCACGTCTTACAGGGTGTTGTTTATATGCATATATATAGCTTTAAGTACTCGGCGTTCCTAAGGAGTGTTAACTTAGAAGAACTATTCCGTTATTATTCTTTTAGCGTACTTTAGAAGCGAACGTCAATAACCTCTTTTTTTTGAAAACGTGCATGTAAAACAGATTTGATGCCTACTTTGTTTTTCAGGCAAACTTTGATTTATAAATAGTTTGAGAAAGCTTTTTATGTCTTTTTAAACTCTAGCAATTATTATAACCTATTCGATCTGAAGCTTCAATGAATTCATATTTATACTCTGTTCAGTACAAATCAATTAATATCTTTTTTGCAGTAGAGAATGGGGTTGATTCCAAATAATTTATCATTGCTAACTTTAATGTCGTGTTTTAGCAGTTTAAAATATATTCGGGGAGCTTGTTTGTTTTGTAACGGTTTCGGCGTTGTTTTGATTCGTGCTATTCTGAAACGCTTACGTTAATTGAAATATGTACACTTAAAAGTATTCAAAAATAGTTGCCAAGCATTATGATTGTGTTTATGTACTATTTTTATCACACAACTATTTCTGTACATGACTAAAATAAATTATCTTGTGTGCATGATAATAAGCTTTTGTCACTTCAATAATATATATATATATATATATATATATATATATATATATATATATATATATATATATATATATATCAGTGCGTGAAAAAGCAATTGAATGACAAAGAAAAAACAAACAACAATAACAGATCGTTTTTGAAGCTATTCAAAACATTTACAGTACGTGTTTTATCAAATCTAACATGCTATCGCCTCGTCCTTTAAATTTGATAAAACACTGCTAGCTCATATACATTTTAGTAAATATTACATAAACCAGTGCATAAACACACAGGGTATAAAGACACTAACGCCTGTATTCTAAAAGCTCACTCACACTCAATCAGAGTGGCCCCTCACAATCAATAAATGCAATCAACACTCATGAGTCCGGCTACTCATCCTCACTGTGTATGAGACTACACTCACTCACTCTCTAACCATTCAATTCAGTGGAATACTAACGTTGGGTCACGAACAGTAACTTTTTAAGTTGCGTTTACACATTTTTTTAGCCAGAGTACAGCGTTAAACTATGTTGGACACACGTGCAGATTATATACATTGTTTATTATGTTCTTTGGTTTTGTTACAGTATTTTTATGACCGTTTCCACTGCTTTCTTTAATATTCTCCAATTATCTCCCAATCCCACTTGCCCTAACATATTTTTTTTTGTATTTTTGACTTTAGTTTGGGAAAATGTTGTTCAGAAAATGTCATCTGCTCTTCTCCTTGCTTACGTTACTCTTCCTTCGCAACACTTTCTCTGCCATGAAAGATGTGCATATCCCTGTCCTAATACCAATGTATGGCTTCCAGTACGACCGTTTTGCTTGTTTAACCGCTATGAAATACGCTTTTGAATTGATTAATAATCACTCAGATATTTTATCGGACTACCATCTAGTTCCCGAATATTACGATACAGTGGTAAGTCTAAAGTACCGAGTGTACATGTACATGAAGAAACGTAGTAAAACATGTATGAAACATGACTGCATGTACTGTGTTTGCTGACCATATTTACATTTTAAACTATAGGGCGACACTCCCACTTCGCTTTATATAATTACGAAGGTTATGGAAGCTGCTCGACGCACATGCACTAATGTCCCACCAGTCGTCATTGGACCAGCATTCTCACGGACTACCATACCAGTCGGTGGAGTGCTTAAATATCATGCCACAGTACAGGTAAGCTGCTTTGTCAAGGAAGAGACTTGTTTGTTTGTTTGTTTGTTTGTTTGTTTGTTTGTTTGTTTGTTTGTTTGTTTGTTTGTTTGTTTGTTTGTTTGTTTGTTTGTTTGTTTGTTTGTTTGTTTGTTTGTTTGTTTGTTTGTTTGTTTGTTTGTTTGTTTGTTTGTTTGTTTGTTTGTTTGTTTGTTTGTTTGTTTGTTTGTTTGTTTGTTTGTTTGTTTGTTTGTTTGTTTGTTTGTTTGTTTGTTTGTTTGCTTGCTTGCTTGCTTGCTTGCTTGCTTGCTTGCTTGCTTGCTTCCTTCCTTGCTTGCTTGCCTGCCTGCCTGCCTGCCTGCCTGCCTGCCTGCCTGCCTGCCTGCCTGTCTGTCTGTCTGTCTGTCTGTCTGTCTGTCTGTCTGTCTGTCTGTCTGTCTGTCTGTCTGTCTGTCTGTCTGTCTGTCTGTCTGTCTGTCTGTCTGTCTGTCTGTCTGTCTGTCTGTCTTTCTGTCTGTCTGTCTAATTGTCTGTTTGTCTGGAGGAGGTGATAACCTGTTGGTGGAGATATAGCCTCTATTCTTATATTTTACACGCTTTTAAGGTAGTGCAATAATAACTGTGATTTTATTATACATTAATGTTAGGTTTCATATGGAGCAACTTCACCGGTGCTCGATGACCGGGCAGCGTTTCCTTTCCTCGTAAGAACAACTCCTAGTACATCGACATACAACCGAGGGTACATTGCCCTGATGAAAAAATTTGGTTGGAGGCGAGTTGGCATATTCTATGACCACAAAGCTCACGATGGTATCTTTAACAAAGTAAGATAGTAATACTTAAAGAACTTATATTAACTATTATGAGAACTCGTTATACCTTTTGATACGGATAATGATATTTATTTTATTTTATTTTATTTTATTTCGTTTCGTTTCGTTTCGTTTCGTTTCGTTTCGTTTCGTTTCGTTTCGTTTCGTTTATTTTATTTTATTTTATTTTATTTTATTATATTTTATTTTATTTTATTTTATTTTATTTTATTTTATTTTATTTTATTTTATTTTATTTTATTTTATTTTATTTTATTTTATATTTTATTTTATATTTTATATTTTATATTTTATTTTATATTTTATTTTATATTTTATTTTATATTCTATTTTATATTTTATTTTATATTTTATTTTATATTTTATTTTATATTTTATTTTATATTTTATTTTATATTTTATTTTATATTTTATTTTATTTTTTTATTTTATTTTATTTTATTTTACTTTATTTTATTTTACTTTATTTTATTTTATTTCATTTTATTTCATTTTATTTTATTTTATTTTATTTTACATTATTTTATTGACTAAATAAATAAATACAAGGATAGTAACACTGCAACAGCTGAGGCCAATTACTGCTGATCCTAATTATTGTCCTCGCCAAATTTATTATTTATCGTTTATTTATATATATTATATTTTAATTTAATATTTAACTCTTTGTCTACCGTATCGTTCGTTTTCGAACCGAAGCAGACTTTAATATTTCACTCGAAATATAGTAAGGTTAGATATACTACCGAAACAGAGAACGTAGGAGTCTAACGTTTCGAGCGAAGGCCCTTCGTCAGAGGGAAACGTAAAGAGTGTAAACAAACAAGGAGCTTATATACGAAAGGTAATCATGAGACTCCTACGTTCTCTGTTTCGGCAGTATATCTAACCTTACTATATTTCGATTGTTGTTTCTACACTGCCTACGCAGCACGCTACTTTTATTTAATATTTCACGCTGTCTAACGCCAGACGATTTTACTTGTGAAGAGGAAAGCCCTCTGTAGCAAAGGGGTTAATGTTCTCAATTGAAATTTAGAATACAGAAAACCTGATAAAGCACGTGAAAAACAACAATTTTACTGTTGTTGGAATAGAAAGTGTCGACGCCAGTCCATCGTCCCTGGCGACAAGTGATTACGAAATCCAGGAACGTTTGAAAAAACTGAAAGTAAGTCGCCTAACAAGACCGAGGCACGTCAATCTTTCTTTCGAATAGCCACAATCCTCAAACTTCTTCACTCCTCAATTTTAAAGTCTCGACACCCTATCTTCATTCCTCTATGTCAACGCCTTTTCCTCAATCCTCTCTCCTCAATTGCTTATCCTCAATTCCCTATTTTAATTACTAATTCCAGGCAGCAGACATCAAGATATTTTTTGGACAGTTCAGATGGGTTGGAGCTTATCGCATCTTCTGTCAGGTTTGGTCTATAATAATTGTGCCATTAATTCTAATTGTTTGTTTGGTTTGTTACCTAACGTTAGATTCGTTCGTTCGTTCGTTCGTTCGTTCGTTCGTTCGTTCGTTCGTTCGTTCGTTCGTTCGTTCGTTCGTTCGTTCGTTCGTTCGTTCGTTCGTTCGTTCGTTCGTTCGTTCGTTCGTTCGTTCGTTCGTTCGTTCGTTCGTTCGTTCGTTCGTTCGTTCGTTCGTTCGTTCGTTCGTTCGTTCGTTCGTTCGTTCGTTCGTTCGTTCGTTCGTTCGTTCGTTCGTTCGTTCGTTCGTTCGTTCGTTCGTTCGTTCGTTCGTTCGTTCGTTCGTTCGTTCGTTCGTTCGTTCGTTCGTTCGTTCGTTCGTTCGTTCGTTCGTTCGTTCGTTCGTTCGTTCGTTCGTTCGTTCGTTCGTTCGTTCGTTCGTTCGTTCGTTCGTTCGTTCGTTCGTTCGTTCGTTCGTTTGTTCGTTTCTAAACAGGGTTTAACATTATGGGGTTTTTTTTGGTTAATTTATCGTAGGTTTACAAACTAGGAATGTATGGGAAAGACTATGTCTGGATTATTCATTCGAGTGTAGACACCGTAAATCAATGGATGACTGCAGGAACAAGATATAAACACATCAAAACTGATTGTACCGAAGAACAATACAGAAAAGTTAGTGAACGAATGTTATCCATGGACAAACAGGAATTCCGTCTGGATTCGGAAAAGACCATCTCCAGATTGGTAAGTATATATATATATATATATATAAATATATATATATATATATATATATATATATATATATATATAGATATATATATATATATATATATATGAGGAAAACACAAAGAAAATCAATACCGTGTCCGTGGTTTTATATCTGATAAAGAAACTCCCTGATTTACATAAACTTTATATAGCTTTGATTTTCTCGGCTTAGACAACGTTATTTTTCAAACGTACTACGCCAATGAACAATGGGTCGTTTTTGAAGCTATGTAAAACATTCGCAGTACGTGTTTTATCAAATCTGAAACACTTGGCTATCGCCTCGTGTTTTAAATGTTATATATATATATATATATATATATATATATATATATATATATATATATATATATATATATATATATATATATAGTATATCGGTCTCATATTATCTGTATTATTTCAATTTAGACGGCTGTTGAGTACAACAATTACGTCTCTCTCCATCGTCTGAGAAAACCAGAGGACTTTCTCTTTCATAACACATCATTTCACGCTTACGCTTTTGACGCTGTATGGGTTGCGGCTCTAGCACTGAACAAGTCTATTCCTGAACTGAAAAAACATAACATCACCCTTGACAAACTAATATGCAGGGGACGTGTCTCTAATCAAGTTAAAGCTATCAAACGCAGCTTTTTTGATATCAATTTCGAAGGCGTAACGGTAAGCGGAACACACCAGAGATTGTAACTGGTATAGTAAATTATCTTGTGCGATATAAAATAAATATGTACAACTATAATTGTATTCCTAATTTACTATTAGACACGTTCTAACATCTATACCAGCACCAATACAAAAATCACCTTACCATCACCATCACCAACGTTAACACTAACACCATCACCCTCGCCAACACTAACACCAGAACCATCAACCTCACCATACCATCACAAATAAGACTAACACCATCACCATCACTATCATCATCACCTTCACCTTCACCAACACCAACACTATCACCAATACCAACACCATATCATCACTCTCACCATCATCATCGCCAACAGTAACACTAACACCATCACCATCACCATAACCAACACCAACACCATCACCATCACCATCACCATCACCATCACCAACACCATCACCATCACCATCACCATCGCCAACACCAACACCAACACCAACTAACACTATCCGAATACGCACTCACACTTACATTCGAACCACGCACACGCATACACACCCCAGACTCGCACTCCACTTGCACTACTCACACCACAACGCCACTTCCCACTCACTTCATTGAAAACAATAAACAATATAATATATTCAATGTCTCATCACATCAAATTTAGGGCCCGATTCACTTTGATCAAAAACACGAAGATTCCGTAGGAACAGTGACTCTACGCCAGACTCGAGGTATTCAATATCTTGATCTATATCTGTGTCTATGTTCATATATGTACATCTATGTCTATATGTCTGTATGATCTGTATGTCTGTATGTCTGTATGTCTGTATGTCAGCTGTATGATCTGTATGATCTGTTCGTTTTTTCGCCTGTATGTCTGTCTGTCTGTCTGTGTGTCTGTATATCTCTGTGTTTGTGTGTCTGAATGTTCGTATGTCTGCGTGTCCTTATGTCTGTCTGTCTGTCTGTCTGTCTGTCTGTCTGTCTGTCTGTCTGTCTGTCTGTCTGTCTGTCTGTCTGTCTGTCTGTCTGTCTGTCTGTCTGTCTGTCTGTCTGTCTGTCTGTCTGTCTGTCTGTCTGTCTGTCTGTCTGTCTGTCTGTCTGTCTGTCTGTCTGTCTGTCTGTCTGTCTGTCTGTCTGTTTGTCTGTCTGTCTGTCTGTCTGTCTGTCTGTCTGTCTGTCTGTCTGTCTGTCTGTCTGTCTGTCTGTCTGTCTGTCTGTCTGTCTGTCTGTCTGTCTGTCTGTCTGTCTGTCTGTCTGTCTGTCTGTATGTCTGTATGTCTGTATGTCTGTATGTCTGTATGTCTGTATGTCTGTATGTCTGTATGTCTGTATGTCTGTATGTCTGTATGTCTGTATGTCTGTATGTCTGTATGTCTGTATGTCTGTATGTCTGTATGTCTGTATGTCTGTATGTCTGTATGTCTGTATGTCTGTATGTCTGTATGTCTGTATGTCTGTATGTCTGTATGTCTGTATGTCTGTATGTCTGTATGTCTGTATGTCTGTATGTCTGTATGTCTGTCTGTATGTCTGTATGTCTGTATGTCTGTATGTCTGTATGTCTGTATGTCTGTATGTCTGTATGTCTGTATGTCTGTATGTCTGTATGTCTATATGTCTGTATGATCTGTGTCTGTATGTCTGTATGTCTGTATGTTTTTATGTCCGTATGTCTGTTCGCCCGTATGTCTGTCTGTATGCCTGTGTGTCTATATGTCCGTATGTGTGCATGTCCGTATGTCCGTATGCCCCTATGTATGTCCCTACGTATGTATATGTAGCTCCGTATGTCTGTATGTCTGCATGTTTGAGTCCGCTCGTCTACATCCAGATACATATGTCTGTGAAAAACGTTTAAACTGGTCATTGTTGTTTTGAGTCAAAGTCCTTTCGGCCAGTTATGAAGAACAGAAAACATCCTCCCACTTTGATAGCTCTGATTCAATAGTTTACTTGTCATAATTTTAGGTGACAAGTTTGTTTCGTTGGGTAAATTTGAGGCGATAAATGAGAAGTTATACCTTGATCAATCAGCTTCGAAAGACATGTGGATAGGTAACTATCGATCTGTTGTTCTGTAACAGTAAGTGTTTGTGAAGTGAAAATTACCTATAAAAAAATAGGCGAATTTCAGGGTGTTGAATGAAGACTTTATTTAACGAGAGTTACACATGCCAGTTTGCACTGATAAATTTGTGGCTCTCAATAAATTATACAAATAACATTAAACCTAGGTACTAAAATTATAAAATACTATATATACATATATCTAAAATCCGAAGATTATATAGTAAAATGATCGATGTTTTCATAGCTCTCTTTAAAAAGCTGTTTCATGCTGTGTTTAAACGAAGCCACCGTCCCCTTGTCACGCACAGTCTTAGGCAGCTGGTTCCATTGTTTTATGGTCGAAACGGCAAATGTACGACCACCTTCGGTTTATCGCTTATATTTAGGGCATAGGAAATTTAAATTACAATATCTAGTGGATCTACTATTTACACTAGAATTCAGTTTCAGCATATTATCAATATAGTTCGGAGAATCATTCTTTATACGTTTATAGGCTATTGTTGCTTTAAGAATCTTCACTTCGTCATAGTATGGTATCCAGTTTAGTTGCTGAAACATGTTAACTGTTCGCGCTGACATGTCCAAATCTAAAATAACCCGAGCTGCTCTTTTCTGTAACTTAAAAACTCTGTTTAGGTTTTCTTTCAAGGTTGTTGTCCAAACAGCTGAACCATAGAAAATGATAGGCTTTATCATAGCATTATAATAAAGACAGCGTTCTCTAAATGGAAGGCAACGCTTTATTTTACAGAGTACCGCGATTCGTTGAGATAGTTTCTTACATATATTGTCAACATGTATATCAAAGCTCAGTTCATCATCGAGCGTAACTCCAAGCAATTTAAACGAGGTGACTTGTTCGAGTTTTTCCCCATTCAGCATAAGATCAATATCAATTGTGTCCATTTTCTTCTTCAGGCGCTTACCGGCGATCAGTAGAGTTTTAGTTTTCTCTTCATTCAAAACCATATGATTAACTCTTGACCAATCTGCAAGATTTGTAATGTCCTTCTGTAATTCAACCGTAATTGACTGAGGGGCAGAAGAGTAATCATGTGCATAGCTAAGCGTCGTGTCATCAGCATAAATATCAGCAACAGAATGTTTAATCTGATCTGGAAGATCGTTAATGAATATAATGAATAAAATGGGCCCAAGTATAGATCCTTGGGGCACACCACATTCAACAGGCCTAGAGGATGACTTAACACCGTCCATATTGACATATTGGGATCGATCAGAAAGATAACTTTTGAACAATTCCAGAGACTGGCCATGTACTCCATATGAGAAAAGCTTCTTAATCAAGATGTTATGGTCTATTAGATCAAATGCTTTTTTATAATCAACGAGGACCAGACCACTAACACAGTTATCATCAAGGTTGAAAAGCAACTGATCCAAAAGCCTTATTAAATCAGTTTCAGTGGAGAATGACTTCCGGAAGCCGGATTGTAATCCATACAACAAGGCGTTCTCCTTCAAGTGAGCACGCAATGATGACGCAATGTGCCTTTCAAACACCTTAGACAAGACGGACAACACTGATATGGGCCTGTAATTTGAGGCTTCACTTTTACAACCTTTACCCTTGTAGATAGGTGTAACGCTCGCCTCTTTCCACTTTGTTGGAAATTTTCCAGTTATTATGCAGGAATTAATTATTCTGCTGAGCGATTCTGATATTACAGGAGCAGCTAACTTGAGAAGCCGTATACCTACACCATCTGGGCCGGTAGCTTTATTTACTGGAATTTGATCCAGAAAATCGTTCACTTGCTCAGGTGTGATGAGGGGGATTTCGAGCTGCGAGTGAACTCGTTTCTCTGGGGAAATATAGTCTCCAGTTATATTAATTAATTCAGCGCATTATTTTGCAAAGGAATTGACGGACTCTTGGCGGACCCCACACAACGTACGCAATGGCAAACAAACTTGCTAGCAAGTCAACCACAGCAGAATAACAGTGTTAAATATCCAGAAACTGTATCTATACTTTGTTGATTTAAACAGTATGTTTACTTTGAGTGGAGCTTGCCAGTTTCTTTGAAAAATAATGTGCCCGCAACACCATGAAACTCGCCTATTTGAAGCAATTTCAAAAAAATAAAATAAATGTGACATGCACTTTACGAGATATTAAGTGCCAAAGTTGCCTTCCTGATGTTACAAAATAAGGAAAAATTGGGAATAAATATATAGGGCGTATGCCGTTGGATTATTAATAGTAGTTATGCATAGTTGTCCAACTGCAATACGTCATCAAACACTCTAACCTAGCAATTAATTTCTTAAGACTAGAATGGGATAATTTTTATTGACCAAACCTCCAAAGGGGCTTTTCAGTGACAATTTCTTAAAAACGGATAAGCCATGGCAAACGTTTATTTGTCTAATGGCAGGTTCTGCTGACAACCAGTTCACTCCCTGACGTTTATAAGGTTTTATTATTTACTGTCATTTTAATTTGCTTATCATACTCGCGTTTCTCGGATCTAAATCAGTTCAAACTTTCTTTTTTTTCTGTTTTCTGTTAGATGGTTATCCACCATCGGATATTTCACATCGACGGACTATTTTGCTAAACATACCGCTGACCTTGTATCTCCCTGCATGTACTGTCGCTGGTCTTGGCATTATATTTGCGTTAGGGGTTTTAATCTTCAATATTTACAACAGGAATGAAAGGTAGGGATAAATAAAATTATAACAAATTTTGGTCGTTTACGAATTATTCGAGAATTGAGGTCTAGACGGAGCTCAAACCCATAAGCTTAATACTAAATGCTAGCCAGACGCTCTAACTAGTAACTATAAAGGATTCTTTTCGACCCCTCACACCTTCCCAATTCTCTCCCCTCTTGCCTTCCTTCTCTTTCCTTCCCTTCTCTTTCATAACTTTCCTTTCCTTTCCTTTCCTTTCATTCTCATCCATTCCCTTCCTTCCCTTCTCTTCCCTTCCCTCCCTTCCTTTCCTTCCCTTCCCTTTCTTTCCCTTCCCAACCCATCCCTTCCCTTCTTTTCCCTTCCCCTCCCCTTCCTTCCCTTCCCTTCCCTTCCTTCCTTCCTTCCTTCCTTCCTTCCTTCCTTCCTTCCTTCCTTCCTTTCCTTCCTTTTCCTTCCTTTCTTTCCCATCCCATCCCTTCCCTTCCCTTCCCCTCCCCTCCCTTCCATTCTCTTTTCTTCCCTTCTCTTCCCTCTCCTTCCCTTTCCTTCCCCTCCTTCTTTTCCCCTTCCCTTCCCGTCCCTTCTCTAACCTTCCCTTCCCTTCCCTTCCCTTCGCTTTCCTTCCCATCCCATCCCATCCCATCCCTTCCCTTCCCTTAGCTTCCCTTAGCTTCCCTTCCCTTCCCTTCCCTTCCCTTCCCTTCCCTCCCCTTCCCTTCCCTTCCCTTCCCTTTCCTTCGCTTCCCTTCGCTTCCCTTCGCTTCCCTTCGCTTCCCATCCCATCCCTTCCCTTCCCTTCCCTTCCCCTCCATTTCCTTCCTTCCCTTTATGCGCGGATACAAACCGTTTGAATTTTTTTCCTTTAGGTACATAAAAAAATCTGCTCCTATGTTTAACAACATCATAATTTTCGGAATCATGATCAGTCTATCGACCGTGGCTTACTTTGGATTGCCAGTAAAACTAGGGGAGACAGATAAATTCCTCATGAGTTGTAAGGTAAAATATGAATTTTTTTGTTCATTTCGGCCTTTTCCGGGTTTTTTTTCTATGTTCTTTGTTTGAGGAATGCTTTACGGTTTTATTAATTCAATATTCCATTTTTTAGCTCCGTTCCTGGGTTCTTTGTCTTGGTTTTTCGCTCTCATTTGGCACAATGTTTGTGAAGACATGGCGAGTTTACAAGATATTTACCAACAGAAAGTTAAAATACTCGGTAAGTTTATTTACTGCCTTTCATTTTATCAACGTTCACGCATAGTGAATTTAACGATGACTACACAAGGCTGGCGTTAGTAGCAAAATATATGTGCTTAATTGAATTTAATTACAAACAAACATTTATTCTATTCGGTGCAACGCAAAGGTAATTCTAGAATTAACTCTTTGTAAAAACAATTTTAGTCGTACGATACATTGTTCTCTCTCTAAATAATTCCTCAACTACTTACTTACTTATACTTATTACTTTCTTACTTACTTACTTACTTACTTACTTACTTACTTACTTACTTACTTACTTACTTACTTACTTACTTACTTACTTACTTACTTACTTACTTACTTACTTACTTACTTACTTACTTACTTACTTACTTACTTACTTACTTACTTACTTACTTACTTACTTACTTGCAAAGCTTCCGGGTAATAGCACCGCACTATACTTCCTTCTACATTAAGTACTCCCCTAAAATGTTATAAGAAATAGAACGGACTTTAACATAATTTGTATGTACAAAGAATTTGAGAATGAGTACATATGGTATAAACAACGACGTCGACGATGACGACGAGTCGACAACAGCACCACTACCACCACCACCACCACCACCACCAACATTACCACCACCACAAAGAAGAAGAACAACAACAACAACAACAACAACAACAACAACAACAACAACAACAACAACAACAACAACAACAACAACAACAACAACAACAACAACAACAACAACAACAACAACAACAACAACAACAACAACAACAACAACAACAACAACAACAACAACAGCAACAGCAGCAACAACAACAACAACAACATCAACGACAACAACAACAACATCAACAACAACAACAACATCAACATCAACATCAACAACAACAACATCAACAACAACAACAACAACAACAACAACAACAACAACAACAACAACAACAACAACAACAACAACAACAACAACAACAACAACAACAACAACAACAACAACAACAACAACAACAACAACAACAACAACAACCATGCCACCACTGCTAATACCACAACTGCCAAAGACCAACATCACCACCACCAACATATTTATTTATTTTCAAAAAATACTAATACACTAACTCGAAGCTGGCTTTTGCTAATCTAGGCGCACCATATCATATTTAAAAGAAAATAACTATTTTCGTATCTTTTACACCTATCACAGCCGCGTTGTGAAGAAAACATCGTCATATTTTTCTTTACTTAGATCGACCGTCTCAGCAACACGAGTCTGTTTGTGATTATAATATCGATAGTTTTTGTTGATCTATTCATTTTGATACTCTGGGAATTTTTGGATCCTATGGAAGTAAAAATCAACAACTTTCCTAAACAGGTGAGCACAGCCACGTACACACACGTCAGTATAAAAGTACTGTGGAATGCTGCTTGGGATTGATAGACAAAGCGAAAAAGTGGTAAACTATCGAGATTTTTCTGTTGGTCTGTTAGTCTGTTGGTCTGTTGGTCTGTTGATCTGTTGGTCTGTTGGTTTGTTGGTCTGTTAGTCTGTTGGTCTGTTGGTTTGTTGGTCTGTTGGTCTGTTAGTCTGTTGGTCTGTTGGTCTGTTGGTCTGTTGGTCTGTTGGTCTGTTGGTCTGTTGGTCTGTTGGTCTGTTGGTCTGTTGGTCTGTTGGTCTGTTGGTCTGTTGGTCTGTTGGTCTGTTGGTCTGTTGGTCTGTTGGTCTGTTGGTCTGTTGGTCTGTTGGTCTGTTGGTCTGTTGGTCTGTTGGTCTGTTGGTCTGTTGGTCTGTTGGTCTGTTGGTTTGTTGGTCTGTTGGTCTGTTGGTCTGTTGGTCTGTTGGTCTGTTGGTCTGTTGGTCTGTTGGTCTGTTGGTCTGTTGGTCTGTTGGTCTGTTGGTCTGTTGGTCTGTTGGTCTGTTGGTCTGTTGGTCTGTTGGTCTGTTGGTCTGTTGGTCTGTTGGTCTGTTGGTCTGTTGGTCTGTTGGTCTGTTGGTCTGTTGGTCTGTTGGTCTGTTGGTCTGTTGGTCTGTTGGTCTGTTGGTCTGTTGGTCTGTTGGTCTGTTGGTCTGTTGGTCTGTTGGTCTGTTGGTCTGTTGGTCTGTTGATTTGTTGATCTGTTGGTCTGTTGGTCTGTTGGTCTGTTGGTCTGTTGGTCTGTTGGTCTGTTGGTCTGTTGGTCTGTTGGTCTGTTGGTCTGTTGGTTTGTTGGTCTGTTGGTCTGTTGGTCTGTTGGTCTGTTGGTCTGTTGGTCTGTTGGTCTGTTGGTCTGTTGGTCTGTTGGTCTGTTGGTCTGTTGGTCTGTTGGTCTGTTGGTCTGTTGGTCTGTTGGTCTGTTGGTCTGTTGGTCTGTTGGTCTGTTGGTCTGTTGGTCTGTTGGTCTGTTGGTCTGTTGGTCTGTTGGTCTGTTGGTCTGTTGGTCTGTTGGTCTGTTGGTCTGTTGGTCTGTTGGTCTGTTGGTCTGTTGGTCTGTTGGTCTGTTGGTCTGTTGGTCTGTTGGTCTGTTGGTCTGTTGGTCTGTTGGTCTGTTGGTCTGTTGGTCTGTTGGTCTGTTGGTCTGTTGGTCTGTTGGTCTGTTGGTCTGTTGGTCTGTTGGTCTGTTGGTCTGTTGGTCTGTTGGACTGTTGGTCTGTTGGTCTGTTGGTCTGTTGGTCTGTTGGTCTGTTGGTCTGTTGGTCTGTTGGTCTGTTGGTCTGTTGGTCTGTTGGTCTGTTGGTCTGTTGGTCTGTTGGTCTGTTGGTCTGTTAGTCTGTTGGTTTGTTGGTTTGTTGGTCTGTTGGTCTGTTGGTCTGTTGGTCTGTTGGTCTGTTGGTCTGTTGGTCTGTTGGTCTGTTGGTCTGTTGGTCTGTTGGTCTGTTGGTCTGTTGGTCTGTTGGTCTGTTGGTCTGTTGGTCTGTTGGTCTGTTGGTCTGTTGGTCTGTTGGTCTGTTGGTCTGTTGGTCTGTTGGTCTGTTGGTCTGTTGGTCTGTTGGTCTGTTGGTCTGTTGGTCTGTTGGTCTGTTGGTCTGTTGGTCTGTTGGTCTGTTGGTCTGTTGGTCTGTTGGTCTGTTGGTCTGTTGGTCTGTTGGTCTGTTGGTCTGTTGGTCTGTTGGTCTGTTGGTCTGTTGGTCTGTTGGTCTGTTGGTCTGTTGGTCTGTTGGTCTGTTGGTCTGTTGGTCTGTTGGTCTGTTGGTCTGTTGGTCTGTTGGTCTGTTGGTCTGTTGGTCTGTTGGTCTGTTGGTCTGTTGGTCTGTTGGTCTGTTGGTCTGTTGGTCTGTTGGTCTGTTGGTCTGTTGGTCTGTTGGTCTGTTGGTCTGTTGGTCTGTTGGTCTGTTGGTCTGTTGGTCTGTTGGTCTGTTGGTCTGTTGGTCTGTTGGTCTGTTGGTCTGTTGGTCTGTTGGTCTGTTGGTCTGTTGGTCTGTTGGTCTGTTGGTCTGTTGGTCTGTTGGTCTGTTGGTCTGTTGGTCTGTTGGTCTGTTGGTCTGTTGGTCTGTTGGTCTGTTGGTCTGTTGGTCTGTTGGTCTGTTAGTCTGTTGGTTTGTTGGTTTGTTGGTCTGTTGGTCTGTTGGTCTGTTGGTCTGTTGGTCTGTTGGTCTGTTGGTCTGTTGGTCTGTTGGTCTGTTGGTCTGTTGGTCTGTTGGTCTGTTGGTCTGTTGGTCTGTTGGTCTGTTGGTCTGTTGGTCTGTTGGTCTGTTGGTCTGTTGGTCTGTTGGTCTGTTGGTCTGTTGGTCTGTTGGTCTGTTGGTTTGTTGGTCTGTTGGTCTGTTGGTCTGTTGGTCTGTTGGTCTGTTGGTCTGTTGGTCTGTTGATTTGTTGGTCTGTTGGTCTGTTGGTCTGTTGGTCTGTTGGTCTGTTGGTCTGTTGGTCTGTTGGTCTGTTGGTCTGTTGGTCTGTTGGTCTGGTCTGTTGGTCTGTTGGTCTGTTGGTCTGTTGGTCTGTTGGTCTGTTGGTCTGTTGGTCTGTTGGTCTGTTGGTCTGTTGGTCTGTTGGTCTGTTGGTCTGTTGGTCTGTTGGTCTGTTGGTCTGTTGGTCTGTTGGTCTGTTGGTTTGTTGGTCTGTTGGTCTGTTGGTCTGTTGGTCTGTTGGTTTGTTGGTCTGTTGGTCTGTTGGTCTGTTGGTCTGTTGGTCTGTTGGTCTGTTGGTCTGTTGGTCTGTTGGTCTGTTGGTCTGTTGGTCTGTTGGTCTGTTGGTCTGTTGGTCTGTTGGTCTGTTGGTCTGTTGGTCTGTTGGTCTGTTGGTCTGTTGGTCTGTTGGTCTGTTGGTCTGTTGGTCTGTTGGTCTGTTGGTCTGTTGGTCTGTTGGTCTGTTGGTCTGTTGGTCTGTTGGTCTGTTGGTCTGTTGGTCTGTTGGTCTGTTGGTCTGTTGGTCTGTTGGTCTGTTGGTCTGTTGGTCTGTTGGTCTGTTGGTCTGTTGGTCTGTTGGTCTGTTGGTCTGTTGGTCTGTTGGTCTGTTGGTCTGTTGGTCTGTTGGTCTGTTGGTCTGTTGGTCTGTTGGTCTGTTGGTCTGTTGGTCTGTTGGTCTGTTGGTCTGTTGGTCTGTTGGTCTGTTGGTCTGTTGGTCTGTTGGTCTGTTGGTCTGTTGGTCTGTTGGTCTGTTGGTCTGTTGGTCTGTTGGTCTGTTGGTCTGTTGGTCTGTTGGTCTGTTGGTCTGTTGGTCTGTTGGTCTGTTGGTCTGTTGGTCTGTTGGTCTGTTGGTCTGTTGGTCTGTTGGTCTGTTGGTCTGTTGGTCTGTTGGTCTGTTGGTCTGTTGGTCTGTTGGTCTGTTGGTCTGTTGGTCTGTTGGTCTGTTGGTCTGTTGGTCTGTTGGTCTGTTGGTCTGTTGGTCTGTTGGTCTGTTGGTCTGTTGGTCTGTTGGTCTGTTGGTCTGTTGGTCTGTTGGTCTGTTGGTCTGTTGGTCTGTTGGTCTGTTGGTCTGTTGGTCTGTTGGTCTGTTGGTCTGTTGGTCTGTTGGTCTGTTGGTCTGTTAGTCTGTTGGTTTGTTGGTTTGTTGGTCTGTTGGTCTGTTGGTCTGTTGGTCTGTTGGTCTGTTGGTCTGTTGGTCTGTTGGTCTGTTGGTCTGTTGGTCTGTTGGTCTGTTGGTCTGTTGGTCTGTTGGTCTGTTGGTCTGTTGGTCTGTTGGTCTGTTGGTCTGTTGGTCTGTTGGTCTGTTGGTCTGTTGGTCTGTTGGTCTGTTGGTCTGTTGGTCTGTTGGTCTGTTGGTCTGTTGGTCTGTTGGTCTGTTGGTCTGTTGGTCTGTTGGTCTGTTGGTCTGTTGGTCTGTTGGTCTGTTGGTCTGTTGGTCTGTTGGTCTGTTGGTCTGTTGGTCTGTTGGTCTGTTGGTCTGTTGGTCTGTTGGTCTGTTGGTCTGTTGGTCTGTTGGTCTGTTGGTCTGTTGGTCTGTTGGTCTGTTGGTCTGTTGGTCTGTTGGTCTGTTGGTCTGTTGGTCTGTTGGTCTGTTGGTCTGTTGGTCTGTTGGTCTGTTGGTCTGTTGGTCTGTTGGTCTGTTGGTCTGTTGGTCTGTTGGTCTGTTGGTCTGTTGGTCTGTTGGTCTGTTGGTCTGTTGGTCTGTTGGTCTGTTGGTCTGTTGGTCTGTTGGTCTGTTGGTCTGTTGGTCTGTTGGTCTGTTGGTCTGTTGGTCTGTTGGTCTGTTGGTCTGTTGGTCTGTTGGTCTGTTGGTCTGTTGGTCTGTTGGTCTGTTGGTCTGTTGGTCTGTTGGTCTGTTGGTCTGTTAGTCTGTTGGTTTGTTGGTTTGTTGGTCTGTTGGTCTGTTGGTCTGTTGGTCTGTTGGTCTGTTGGTCTGTTGGTCTGTTGGTCTGTTGGTCTGTTGGTCTGTTGGTCTGTTGGTCTGTTGGTCTGTTGGTCTGTTGGTCTGTTGGTCTGTTGGTCTGTTGGTCTGTTGGTCTGTTGGTCTGTTGGTCTGTTGGTCTGTTGGTCTGTTGGTCTGTTGGTCTGTTGGTCTGTTGGTCTGTTGGTCTGTTGTTTTGTTGATCTGTTGGTCTGTTGGTCTGTTGATTTGTTGGTCTGTTGGTCTGTTGGTCTGTTGGTCTGTTGGTCTGTTGGTCTGTTGGTCTGTTGGTCTGTTGGTCTGTTGGTCTGTTGGTCTGGTCTGTTGGTCTGTTGGTCTGTTGGTCTGTTGGTCTGTTGGTCTGTTGGTCTGTTGGTCTGTTGGTCTGTTGGTCTGTTGGTCTGTTGGTCTGTTGGTTTGTTGGTTTGTTGGTCTGTTGGTCTGTTGGTCTGTTGGTCTGTTGGTTTGTTGGTCTGTTGGTCTGTTGGTCTGTTGGTCTGTTGGTTTGTTGGTCTGTTGGTCTGTTGGTCTGTTGGTCTGTTGGTCTGTTGGTCTGTTGGTCTGTTGGTCTGTTGGTCTGTTGGTCTGTTGGTCTGTTGGTCTGTTGGTCTGTTGGTCTGTTGGTCTGTTGGTCTGTTGGTCTGTTGGTCTGTTGGTCTGTTGGTCTGTTGGTCTGTTGGTCTGTTGGTCTGTTGGTCTGTTGGTCTGTTGGTCTGTTGGTCTGTTGGTCTGTTGGTCTGTTGGTCTGTTGGTCTGTTGGTCTGTTGGTCTGTTGGTCTGTTGGTCTGTTGGTCTGTTGGTCTGTTGGTCTGTTGGTCTGTTGGTCTGTTGGTCTGTTGGTCTGTTGGTCTGTTGGTCTGTTGGTCTGTTGGTCTGTTGGTCTGTTGGTCTGTTGGTCTGTTGGTCTGTTGGTCTGTTGGTCTGTTGGTCTGTTGGTCTGTTGGTCTGTTGGTCTGTTGGTCTGTTGGTCTGTTGGTCTGTTGGTCTGTTGGTCTGTTGGTCTGTTGGTCTGTTGGTCTGTTGGTCTGTTGGTCTGTTGGTCTGTTGGTCTGTTGGTCTGTTGGTCTGTTGGTCTGTTGGTCTGTTGGTCTGTTGGTCTGTTGGTCTGTTGGTCTGTTGGTCTGTTGGTCTGTTGGTCTGTTGGTCTGTTGGTCTGTTGGTCTGTTGGTCTGTTGGTCTGTTGGTCTGTTGGTCTGTTGGTCTGTTGGTCTGTTGGTCTGTTGGTTTGTTGGTTTGTTGGTCTGTTGGTCTGTTGGTCTGTTGGTCTGTTGGTCTGTTGGTCTGTTGGTCTGTTGGTCTGTTGGTCTGTTGGTCTGTTGGTCTGTTGGTCTGTTGGTCTGTTGGTCTGTTGGTCTGTTGGTCTGTTGGTCTGTTGGTCTGTTGGTCTGTTGGTCTGTTGGTCTGTTGGTCTGTTGGTCTGTTGGTCTGTTGGTCTGTTGGTCTGTTGGTCTGTTGGTCTGTTGATTTGTTGATCTGTTGGTCTGTTGGTCTGTTGATTTGTTGGTCTGTTGGTCTGTTGGTCTGTTGGTCTGTTGGTCTGTTGGTCTGTTGGTCTGTTGGTCTGTTGGTCTGTTGGTCTGTTGGTCTGGTCTGTTGGTCTGTTGGTCTGTTGGTCTGTTGGTCTGTTGGTCTGTTGGTCTGTTGGTCTGTTGGTCTGTTGGTCTGTTGGTCTGTTGGTCTGTTGGTCTGTTGGTTTGTTGGTTTGTTGGTCTGTTGGTCTGTTGGTCTGTTGGTCTGTTGGTTTGTTGGTCTGTTGGTCTGTTGGTCTGTTGGTCTGTTGGTTTGTTGGTCTGTTGGTCTGTTGGTCTGTTGGTCTGTTGGTCTGTTGGTCTGTTGGTCTGTTGGTCTGTTGGTCTGTTGGTCTGTTGGTCTGTTGGTCTGTTGGTCTGTTGGTCTGTTGGTCTGTTGGTTTGTTGGTTTGTTGGTCTGTTAGTCTGTTGGTCTGTTGGTCTGTTGGTCTGTTGGTCTGTTGGTCTGTTGGTCTGTTGGTCTGTTAGTCTGTTAGTCTGTTGGTTTGTTGGTCTGTTAGTCTGTTGGTCTGTTGGTCTGTTGGTTTGTCGGTCTGTTAGTCTATTGGTCTGTTGGTCTGTTGGTTTGTTGGTCTGTTGGTCTGTTAGTCTGTTGGTCTGTTGGTCTGTTGGTCTGTTGGTCTGTTGGTCTGTTAGTCTGTTGGTTTGTTAGTTTGTTAGTCTGTCGTTCTGTTGGTCTGTTGGTCCGTTGGTCCGTTGGTCTGTTGGTCTGTTAGTCTGTTGGTCCGTTGGTCTGTTAGTATGTTAGTCTGTTGATCTGTTGGTCTGTTGGTCTGTTGGTCTGTTGGTCTGTTGGTCTGTTAGTCTGTTAGTCTGTTGGTCTGTTAGTCTGTTGATCTGTTAGTCCTTTTTTAACTAGGAACCATCCCATTAAATTTTGTTTTAATTTGGTCAGTTGAAAATTGAATGATCAACCTGCAAGATTTGTCATCTAGAAGAAATGAATGAAAAAAATAACTGAATATTTAGCTAAATTAACAAATAACTGTCTAGTCTGCGAGCCGGCTAATAACTGTCTGGACTTTACAGTCTCCTTGTAAATAAAGAATAATGTGGTCATGAACCAAGGGATATGCAATCATTTTTCCTGCTAATGGTACAAGTGCCTTCAAGCATTTTATTCATACATGTGTAGAGCTAGCCTGGTTAGGCGAATATCTCGCTGGCGAAGACCTGACGCAGTCTCTAAGTGTGTCCTCTTTTCAATTTTAAGGTCGATCCCGAGGACTCGAACATGCTCCTGGTACCAATACTCTATACTTGCTATTCAAGTCACCAAGACACTTGGATAACAACCATTTATACCATCAAAGGAATCCTCCTCCTTTACGGCTTGTTCTTGGCTTACGAAACAAGAAACGTTCAATTTGATCATCTCAACGACTCAAGGATGATTGGTGTCTGTGTGTACAACGTCGCTGTCATGTCTATTCTTGGCGGCTTACTCAGGATAATTCTAAGTGTTGTTTATTATAAAGAATCGTTTGGAATAACCGCTGTCTGTATCGTATTCCCGTCACTTGGGACGTTATTTTTAATCTTTTTACCAAAAGTAAGTGAAACTCTAAAGGTATATTTTTATTTATTTATTTATTTATTTATTTATTTATTTATTTATTTCGATTTACGTATGTATGTATTTTATTTATTTATTTGCCGCAGCAGAGGTCATCTTCACAGTCAAGTACAGTGTTGCACTAACAACGACAACTTGACTCTGAAGATGACCGCCGCTGATCGGCCGTCGAAACGTCAGGCACTAACAACAACAGTCTTTCTCAAGACTACACTAACCTAGACGATCAATTTTCACAAACATGTAGGCTAATCCTAGGTTTAAACCATTTACTTTATGTATTGATTGATTGATTGATTGATTGATTGATTGATTGATTGATTGATTGATTGATTGATTGATTGATTGATTGATTGATTGATTGATTGATTGAACAATTAATTGATTGACCGATTTGATTGTTTTATTGTATGTTTGTTAAAATTAATTGTTTCCGTTATTTTTGTCTGTTTTGTCTATTTGTTTGTTTCGTTTCGAGATTGTTTTGTTTTTGTCTTTATTGCTATTGTTTTGTTGTTTTTTTTTCTATTTTATTTGCTTGCTTTTCCCCCTTCTTTTTCTGTTTCTTGTTCTGAAAGTTGCATTATTTATACTGTCAAGAAAATCTTTAAATTTATGTCTAAAGGAATAAAACCTTTTCTTGTTTTAAAACAAAACATTATTTAAAATCTAAACTATTTAAACTAACAAAATTTATGGCGAA
Source organism: Corallium rubrum (assembly GCA_964035015.1). Taxonomy (NCBI): domain Eukaryota; kingdom Metazoa; phylum Cnidaria; class Anthozoa; order Scleralcyonacea; family Coralliidae; genus Corallium; species Corallium rubrum. Next base: position 4,735,435 of record OZ036013.1, read on the forward strand.
AAGTTCGTTTCATTTTGTCATTAAATAATATATTGTATTATTCAGAATAAATAAGTTTCATAAATGTGCAAATTATGCATTCAGTCTTGCAATGTGATTTTTTCTTTAAAAGAAGGAATAATCTATTGTGTATATATTTATTTGCGTGTTGAGGTAATTATTTGTAAAAATGCTAGCATTTCTAAACGTTGATAATTTATATTTAATTAAGGGTAAACGGCTTATTCTCGGCATAGACCCGACACCGAATGGATATTCAAGGGTATTTGTAAAAAACAATTTTCTTAAATATCTAAATATTATACTAAATTGTTTAATTAATAACGACAAATAATAATGGTGTTGAATGTCGTAAAATAATAATAATAATAATAATAATAATAATAATAATATTAATATTAATAATAATAAAAATAACAAAACAACATAACAATAACAATAACAATAACAATAACAATAACAATAACAATAACAATAACAATAACAATAACAATAACAATAACAATAACAATAACAATAACAATAACAATAACAATAACAATAACAATAACAATAACAATAACAATAACAATAACAATAACAATAACAATAACAATAACAATAACAATAACAATAACAATAACAATAACAAATCATTAATAATTCATAAGGAAAATTCAAAAACGAAATGAATGTTTAATCAAGTGCATGTAAATACTGTTAAAACATTGATTAATAAAACATCAATGTTTTATCAAAGTTATCAGACACTAGCGGCTCAAATTCAGTTTTTTTCTGATTAAAATGATCTTATCTAACGTTTCTTACAACTCTTAAACAAAGTATTCATCATGTAATAAAAGTAGCGTGCTGCGTAGGCAGTGTTGAAACAACAATCGAAATATAGTAAGGTTAGATATACTGCCGAAACAGAGAATGTAGGAGTCTAACGTTTCGAGCGAAGGCCCTTCGTCAGAGAGAAACGTAAAGAGTGTAAACAAACAATGAGCTTATATACGAAAGGTAATCACGTGACCAAAAATAGGCCAATCAGATAAAAATGACAATAACAAATTGATAATGAGATGCGAAAAATTAGCCAATCAAATCAAAATAACAATAACAAATCGATAATGAGATGCGAAAGACGTATGAGAAAGATGTATACACTTAGAATTTGATAAGTAAGTTAAGATATTCGCGTCCGTTCTTTTGATGGGCATTTACAATGGCGAGCCGAAGGGGTGCCATTCTAGATGGCCATAAAGATCGGCAGCTCATATTTTAACTGCTACTTACAGCACTTTAGCATTCAGGTTTAACAAGTTGGCAAAGTAGAAAAGATAATAATAATATTATTACTAATAATAATAATAAATCATAATAATAAATCATACTAATAAATAATAATAATAATAATAATAATAATAATAATAATAATAATAATAATACTTCTTTAAGAATTATATATACAGTGTAATAAGAGGTTATCGGAAAAAAAAGTTTGTGTTCGGGTTATAAGTTTATCCAATTCGACGTTATTGATGTTTGATCCTCTCCCAGGATATATATTCCTATAGCAGTTCTTTATCATATATAAGGGAACATATATATATATATATATATATATATATATATATATATATTTATAACATAGCTTTGATATAGCAACGTTTTTGATTGGCTGTCGTGCGTGCTCCATAACTCGATGGAGCACGGCAAAAAAGCGCGGGAAAAAATTTTCAAAACAAAACTGAGTTTTAAATAATACCAAGTCATTTAATTTTATTGAGTAATAGAGAACAACGACCCAGAAGACATAAACTTGGTCTGGGTAACCGAGTTTAAACTGTCCTTTTGGTTGGATTTTAGTGAACAAAAAAGACTTGGCTACGAAAGTAGAAAAACACAACAACCAAAACGATTCGCCGGCTTGTGAAAGGATTTAATGCTATGTTATAAAAGAAATGGCTCATGGTTTAGTGTGCTCCATCGAGTTATGGATGCACTTGGGAAATTTGGAGAGCACTCAAAAATCTAGAGTTGCTCTAGGCTACGCCTCGACCAACTCTTACGATTTTTTCGTGCTCTCCCAATTTCCCGCGTGCATCCATAACTCGATGGAGCACGCTAAACCATGAGCCATTTCTTAAATATATTACTGAAACTTTGTGCTAATTTCCACCCGGATTTCAATCCCCATCCTCCGTCACTGACACACTGTCATCTGTATTTTACAGGTGGTACGCTTCGTAAAGAACAGCGCGGAAACGTCGGAGATCGAAATAGCTGCGGACGGGATCGTAATCGAAGATCCTGGGTCGAAAACTGGCCAATTTCGCAAAGACAGTGTCAGCAGCGGAATGACGTCAGCGTCCAGTTCACTTCCTTGCTCCAATAGTCGCATAATGCCCATCTACGAAGAAGCCGTTTCTCCTGCGGCCGAAGATCCTTCCAATGGCGTCGTCTCGCCAACCGAGAATGGTCGCTCGAGTGTCTCGACCGCGTAAAACGAACGATATGCTGCGGTTGAAACTAGCCGTTCGGATAGGATAGCGATGGGAAGGAAACCTTGACAATTTTTGGAATGCTTTTCTAGTGAATCTAATGAACGAATTAGTTTTCGGGTTTTCAGTCGAGAAAAATAGAGAAACCTCTCCACTCTAGACTACGATTAAAGCCCCATTCAGACTTGCGAAATAAGCAGCAGCACAGCGATGTACTCGCAGTGCAGTACGCACTTCATGGCCAATTAAACACTTTATATTTCCAAGTGCAAAGGGGTTATCCTAGCCGATAAAGTGTTTACTGCGTTTGCGTACGTCGTTGTGCTTTCGCTTATTTCACAAGTGTGAATAGAGCTTTTGAGTCGAATATACGCGGCGCAATCGAACAATGTGGTCAGCTTGCACACGCAAAAGGTCATGCTCTGTGTCAGGCCTGACTACATCAATCTCGTACCAGGAATCTTTTGTAAGACGCTGGGCCAACTGCCATCAGTGATCTCTATATATAACTGGGGTAATATCTGCTAGTCATGGACTGCGCAAAGATTGAAGCCAAATATGTAGGTCCGAAGTACGTATGGTTTCAGTCCCCTACGCGTCTTTTGACCAGATCAGACCTAATCAGATCTTGTTATGTAGATGACTAAGCCTACGTACTTCAGACCTTTGTACGCCATGGTACGCCATGTTTGGCTTCAAACGACGAGTCAAAAGATATCACTCTGACCGTCACATCCTGCTTCCTCAATTTCGTTCTCTGAGCCAGTGTTCCTTTTGGACACCACCACAGATGTGGCCAAAAATATCGCAGGCTCTGGAACGAAATTAGCATGCGTTGCGCTAATCTCGTACCCAGAGCCATTATGCCCGGCCGCGCGGGCAAATTGGCGTTGCGCGTGATGGGGTCTACCCCATTGCCAAGGCCTTCTCTCAATTGCGCATCCTGCTGTATTTAGTTATTCGAGTTCACATAATAGACTTGTTAGAGCGTTCTTTCAACTGGTTAATACAATACGCGTTAGGAATAGAGAAAAGAGCCATTTCACTCGAATTTAAGGCCGCCATATTGGTGCGTCGAGTTTTGTTATATATAGGATAGCTTTTTTTAATGAGTTTCCACTGTTATTGGAAACACAGACATGGCTGCTTGAAAAACAATTTGTATGCATATAATATTAATCATATAATATTAATCAAATATATTGAATTTGATCTACAATGCAATCTGCGCATAGTCAGGAATTTGTAATTAAATTAGATTATATTAATTTATTTATATCTTGACAAAATATTTATTTTAGTCTTCACAGAATTAGTCTGGGAACTGTGAGAAACATCAACAAGCGTTGTTTATGAATCTCACTCGACTTAAAAACGTTATACAGTAAATGGTTTGAACCTAGGAGTTTTTAGTGTAGTTTTAAAGATCGGAGAATGTCGTTAGTAGTGTACCAACGAACATCTTGATGTGAGTCCACTTTCTGCGACTGCGCAGAACGCACTGTAGATCACCTTTGAATAATTATACTGTATAATGATGCATGTTTGTCAGCTGTAAATCGATGTGTTTCGTTGAGGACAAATTGTAGAATATTGTAAATAAATTTTGATTAAAAATGCTGAAAATAATGACAATATCTTATCATAATAGAACACTGGATTGTCAGGAATATTAAAGCCCAGCATATAATTTTAAAAAGCCCCATATTGAAAGAGACATGAGTTATTTCAAATTTTTATTAAAACTAACGTTTCGTTGCTAATCCTGCAACATCTTCAGAGTGAATAATTATTTACAAGGTTATCTCGACTTATATGCTAATATATTTACAATAACAGGAAATGAGTAACTGAGAGAGGGGTGGAAGTGACAGTTAATAAATTACAGTGTGAAGTAACCTGTTTCTTTAACAGATTTTTCTATTCTAAGCTCTTCTTCTTCCAATTTTGAACTCCTTCTTAGAGAAAGTCTGCTTATTAATAAGTTAAATCCTTCACTCAACGCTAAAATCAGTTCTCTTCCTTTAAACTTATTTTGATTTATACACACGTTTTTCTTTATATTTTTCTATACTTGTCTTGACACATAACTGAAAACATTCTATCATACCTGTTACTTCACACTGTAATTTATTAACTGTCACTTCCACCCCTCTCTCAGTTACTCATTTCCTGTTATTGTAAATATATTAGCATATAAGTCGAGATAACCTTGTAAATAATTATTCACTCTGAAGATGTTGCAGGATTAGCAACGAAACGTTAGTTTTAATAAAAATTTGAAATAACTCATGTCTCTTTCAATATGGGGCTTTTTAAAATTATATGCTGGGCTTTAATATTCCTGACAAGATTACGCTTTCCGCCTGGTTCGTCTATTGCTACGATTTTAAAGAACACTGGATTGCTTTGTGATCAGCAGCCAACACCAACATATACCACAACAATAACAACACCAACACCATCCAGAGCAGAAATCTGGGACAAGATGGTGGCGCGCGTGCGTATTATAATAATGGAGATTCTCCACAGTAAATAATAAGGAGCACATAAAAATTCAAATTTTGCTTAAAGTGCAAATGAAACGAAAATTAAGTTTGTCTTATTTGAAAGAACACTTAAAACGATAGAGTAACATCTTTTGCAGTTTTTCGTTTCCTTGCTTCGTTCTTGAGATATTTCAGTTTGTTTGATATGTAAATTAAACATTTTGAAGTCATGACGTGCATAATGAGTTATCGAAAAAAGTTATATAGCTTTGCTATTATCAAACCAAATTAATTCAAAGGAAGCATGTGGGTGTGTTTCGCCCAGAACACTAAATATGTAGATTTTCCGGTAATTATATTTGATAATATCAAATATATATAACTTTTTTCGATAACTCATTATGCACGTCATGACGTCTTAAATTTAATTTGCATGTCAAACAAACTGAAATATATCAAGAACGAAGCAAGGAAACGAAAAACTGGAAAATATATTACTCTATCATTTTAAGTGTTCTTTCAAATAAGACAAACTTAATTTTCGTTTCATTTGCACTTTAAACGGTGACATATTTCTTCTTTGCCCGACTCCATTTGACTTCATGGACAGTTATAACTAAAAAACATTTGCTTACTTCGACGACAAAGTACTTCCCTAGCTCGTCTTATTTTTGCACTGAAAGCGCCACTATCCATGATATCTATTCCGGTATGAACTCACCGTTTGTCGTATGCCCATGCAATACCATGTCAGGCATATGGTAAAAATTAAAGTAAATTCAAACACACACGTTATAACCTATTCGGTCTGAAGCTGCAATGAATTCATATTTATACTCTGTTCAGTACAAATTAATTAATATCTTTTTGCAGTAGAGAATGGGGTTGATTCCAAATAATTTATCATTGCTAACTTCAATGTCGTGTTTTAGCAGTTTAAAATATGGTCGGGGAGCTCGTTTGTTTTGTAACGGTTTTGGCGTTATTTTGATTCGCTATTCTAGGACGCTTACGTTAATTGAAATATGTACACTTAAAAGTATTCAAAAATAGTTGCCAAGCATTATGATTGTGTTCATGTACTATTTTTATCACACAACTATTTATGTACATGACTAAAATAAATTATCTTGTGTGCATGATAATAAGGTTTTGTCACTTCAATAATATATATATATATATATATATATATATATATATATATATATATATATATATATATATATATATATATATATATATATATATATATATATATATATATATATCACGCTCCAAGGACTTAGGGCGAAGGAAAATTCGAGTGTAGAACACATACATTTTAAGACCAAACCGGGAGCAGTTGCGAAAAATGCAACTACAGCAGGAATTGAACCCACGACCTTGCGATCCCAGTGCAACGCCCCGACCACCGAGCCACGGAGGCCGGTGGTATACATACATATATATATATATATATATATATATATATATATATATGTATATATATATGTATATATATATGTATATATATATGTATATATATATATATATATATACACTCTTAAAAAAAGGTGTGTTAAAACAACACACTTTCTTGTCCAGAATATAACACACCTTAAGATGTGTTAATATGACACACTAAGGTGTGTTATTACAACACACAAAGTGTGTTAATATAACACACCTTAAGGTGTGTTTTTTGCTTGTCCAGAATATAACACACCTTAAGGTGTGTTTTATAAAAAGGTGTGTTATTTAACACATCTTGGTGTGTTAATAAACACACCTTGGTGTGTTAATGTAACACACCTTAATGTAACACACCTTAAGATGTGTTAGTTTAACACACCTTAAGGTGTGTTAGTTTAACACACCTTAAGATGTGTTAATTTAACACACCTTAAGGTGTGTTAGCTTAACACACCTTAAGATGTGTTAGTTTAACACGCCTTAAGATGTGTTGATTTAACACACCTTAAAATGTGTTAGTTTAACACACCTTAAGATGTGTTAGTTTAACACACCTTAAGATGTGTTAGTGTAACACACCTTAAGATGTGTTAATTTAACACACCTTAAGAGATGTGTTAGTGTAACACACCTTAAGATGTGTTAGTGTAACACACCTTAAGATGTGTTAGTGTAACACACCTTAAGATCTGATGAATAAATACATAAAGAGTTAAACTGAAAAATATATTAGAAAATATTTAATTAATTTCAAAAAATATCTATACAATACTAAAACTATGAAGTATGTTATAAAAGCAATTTGTTTCCTAGTTCATATATTTTATTTAAATAGTATGGACATCATTTCAAAGTTCAGCCATGAAAGTTGAGTATTTAGTTCCTCTAAATACATCAATGTATTTAATTTCTAAAGCAACATCTTGCAGGGAAAAAAAATCCTGACATGCTGTAGCTCACATCAAATACAAAGTAAGTTGATACTGTATGTCATCCACCATTTCCCTGGAAAAGCATTTCTGTTTGGAATTTGCAGGGATTGCTGATGCAACAGGCTAGAAATTTAAGAGAAGATGTTTTCAGACTATTACTTCTAGCAGTGGGGATATTAACCCATTCTAGGCTAAGCCGGCTAAAAACAGCAGCTTTCCTATTTTACTCTGTCTACTGCAAGATAATTTTACTCATTAAATGGGGAGTCCTCAGCAAGTCTGGATTGTCTGGAATTAGGTGTACGCACATTTAAAATTCTTAAATTTCTGATCACTCTTACAATAACACATGGTTAATATAGAAACAAATCACTGCATAATGCTGCTACCTGTATCAAATGTGCCATTTGTTCAGGGTGGCTAAGAGATGTGCCATCTCACCTTAACACTGATTATGCAGAAATATGTTATCTTATTTGCTCACCAAGTGAATTTGACAAATTTTACCCAGGTCTGGATTGTCTGGAATTAAGTGTATGCACATTTAAAATTCCTACATTTCCAATCATTCTTACAATAACACATGGTTAAAATAGAAACAAAACACTGCATAATGCTGCTACCTGTATCAAATGTGCCATTTGTCCAGGGTGGCTAAGAGATGTGCCATCTCGCCTTAACATTGATTATGCAGAAATATGTTATCTTATTTGCTCACCAAGTGAATTTGACAGATTTTACCCAGGTCTGGATTGTCTGGAATTAGGTGTACACACATTTAAAATTCTTAAATTTCTGATCACTCTTACAATAACACATGGTTAAAATAGAAACAAATCAATGCATAATGCTGCTACCTGTATCAAATGTGCCATTTGTCCAGGGCGGCTAAGAGATGTGCCATCTCACCTTAACATTGATTATGCAGAAATATGTTATCTTATTTGCTCACCAAGTGAATTTGACAGATTTTACCCAGGTCTGGATTGTCTGGAATTAGGTGTACACACATTTAAAATTCTTAAATTTCTCATCATTCTTACAATAACACATGGTTAAAATAGAAACAAATCACTGCATAATGCTGCTACCTGTATCAAATGTGTCATTTGTCCAGGGCGGCTAAGAGATGTGCCATCTCACCTTAACATTGATTATGCAGAAATATGTTATCTTATTTGCTCACCAAGTGAATTTGACAGATTTTACCCTGGATTATCTGGAATTGGGTAGTTTACATGTACTGTACACGTAGATCCAGGTGTATTCTTAAATTTCTGTTCATTCTTACAATAACACATGGTTAAAATAGAAACAAATCACTGCATAATGCTGCTACCTGTATCAAATGTCCAGAGCGGCTAACTGAGTAAGAGGTGTGCCATCTCGCCTTTTAAATATTTGATTATGCAGAAACACTGTATGTATCATATTTGCTCGCAAGTATTAAGTGAATAATTTTGACAGATTTTACCCAGGTCTGGTAATATATATATATATATATATATATATATATATATATATATATATATATATATATATATATATATATAAAGTGTTAATGTTAAAGTTTATATATTATAGGATAAGCTACGTTCTACTATTAACTAATATTATAGCTACTAACTAGGATAATAACTTACCACTATCCCTCACTAGCTGGCAAAAAAAGGTGGCAGACAAAGCTCGATAATTTCATCCTCTCCTCAAAATAGCCATAGCTTCAGCCTTTAGCTCGAGCGGTCAAGCCTCGATTTCATGATTGATTAGCAAGCTGAGCGCAGCGCGTAATTTAAACAATGGAGACTTGTTTCCAAAATGCGTTAAAAATATTATTCGCGATCTAGCGCTAGCCCCGAGTTCTTATGAGTGTGTAGGACTTCTTTAACGCTAAACGTACAGGGAATATTATCCAAACGCAGCACTAAGATAGACGGCAACAGTGAACAGTCATATTAAAACACGAGGTAACAAAACTGGCAACTTACCGCGCCGATCACTTCGTCTCTTTCTTCAGCAGGACTCGGCGAAGCTTTAAGCACGCTGGCGTCTCCTCCAGGCACAGAGGTTTTAATCACAATACTGTTGAATGCACGTTTCAGCAGCAGACGGTAGCCAGATTTTGGGAAGACTGTTAAAAACTCGGTTTGGTCACGGAATAAACAGACAACGGTGTTGTCCCGTCAATACAGTTGTCTGTATAAATGAAAATATTATAACTCATAAGATTTATATAATACGAGGCAACTGGCAACTGAGCAACAAATCAAAAATCTTGAAGTAAAGCTATATATTCTTACGTGCCTTTTAATGTATCACAAACGTCTTGTGGAGCCTGCTTGATCTTCAAGAAATCGATTAGTTCTGAAGACTGAAGTCACTGAACTGAAGTGTTCATGTTACTGAAGAGTCTGAAGTCCAACGACCAACCTTCGCACGACAAACAGTGATCGACAAAAAGTACGGCAATTTGCGCCCAAAATGGTTGTTCCAATTTCGAGAGCGGACTAAGCCAGGTCTAAGTATTACTGAAATAGCAGCGTATCAAGTCTTACAGACGTTTAATTTCTTACAAATTAATTGGAAAGAGTGTTTATTTATAGAAATGCATGTTATATTCAAATTTGTGTTTTATTTCAAAGGTGTGTACTGTTACTGTAAGTTGTAGGAAAATGCTAATTTAGTTTGCGACATTTGTGAAAGGTGTGTTGTTTTGAAAGGTGTGTTATAAAAAGGTGTGTTATTAGAAGGTGTATATTTGAAAAAGGTGTGTTATTGGGAAAAGGTGTGTTATTTTGAAAGGTGTGTTATAAAAAGGTGTGTTATTAGAAGGTGTATATTTGAAAAAGGTGTGTTATTGGGAAAAGGTGTGTTATTTGGAAAAGGTGTGTTACGAAAAGGTGTGTTATGAAAAGGTGTGTTATGTGAAAAAGGTGTGTTATTTAAAAATGGTGTGTTATTAGGAAAAGGTGTGTTATTAGGAAAAGGTGTGTTTTCTTACAAAAGTGTGTTAAATTAACACACCCTCTGTGAAAAGGTGTGTAACTCAAAATTATTATAAAAGGTGTGTTATTTCAAGGTGTGCAATATAACACACCAGGCGTGTACTCTAACACACATGGTGTGTTATCTAACACACCAAGGTGTGTTACTTAGCACACCAAGGTGTGTTAAGGTTAGATAATTAGCTATCAAAACACACCTATTGTGTTACCCTAACACATGCAATGTGTTAGATAACACACCTTAGTGTGTTATTCAACACACCTTGTTTTAAGAGTGTATATATATATATATACATGTATATATACATGTATATATATATACATGTATATATATATATATATATATATATATATATATATAGATATATATATATATATATATAGACACCTGTAAATCTTGGCATATAATACCTCTAGTCTATATGATTATTTTACATTTACCCGCTTTGCCGTCACCATTGTATGCTATACTCGAAGAGAACATTTTGTCGACCATGGACTCTCGGTATCAATTCATTCCGAGTTCAATTCCAAGTATTTCTTGCCCAGTTACACAATAAAACAGCTTTCCAGCTTCACTTCATTTGCTCATGCAGGTTGCATATTTTTACGCCAGACTAATTAAAAACATTGAAAGAACCACGCGTTTAAGACAGAAGCAATATAACAACCTCGTTGTGGAAGCTCACGTTCGCCATGTTAGTAAATTTCCAAATGAGTTGTTCATCAATCCAAAAAATTTGCATTGAACATGAGTTACGAACAATAGAGTTTTAGTCTATCTGCCAAAGCATTTGAAAATGTTAGTCCCAAGAGTAATAACCCTGTTGAAAATGCAATTATTAACGCAATCATTTCAGCAGAATTGAATGCCGGAGACTTTACTAAAACGCTTTAAAAATATCTACGACGACGCTTTCAAAAGAATATAATAACAAAGTATTTTCATTTCAGCACCATCCTCGTTCTGTAAACAACCTGTAGTACATGTACACTGTGCAATTTTTCGTGCACCTGTCTCGCAACGGCCAAATCTCTTGCATTGCATGGTGTTACATGCACTATATATGCAATATTTCTGGCAATTTGTTTCGCGAAAGTGATCAGAGAATTGAAAGTCTGAAAAGACTGTCACTCACTGAAACGGTTTACGAGCAAAGGTTGTTTTTATTGGCTGATTGTGTGAATTGTTGTGAGACAAGTTGTAAGAGAGGTGTTATACACTGTGTACTTCAATAATCCGTTGCAACGTTGCCGCAATTATTGTGAAAAATTGTGAAAATGTAAAACTTGATTCTACTTGACTATACTTCGTACTCGCTTGCTGCAAGATTGCGGGCTATGTTACACCATGCAATTTCTCGTGCAACTTAATGCGTCGCACGAAAATTGCGAGACAAGTTGCGCCGCATTTAACTGGTCCTTCAATCTTTGTATATGGCTTTCCGCGATGTCGGCTTCCTTGACGAGTAAATTTCGTCTTGTGTCAAACAGAGCAAAATAGTCTGGTGTCAAGACAGAGTAAACCAGTCTGGTGTTAGACAGAGTAAAATAGTCTGGTGTTAGACAGAGTAAAATTGTCTGGTGTTAGACAGAGTAAAATAGTCTGGCGTTAGACAGAGTAAAATAGTCTGATGTTAGACAGAGTAAAATAGTCTGGTGTTAGACAGAGTAAGCCAGTCTGGTGTTAGACAGAGTAAAATAGTCTGGTGTTAGACAGAGTAAAACAGTCTGGTGTTAGACAGAGTAAAATAGTCTGGTGTTAGACAGAGTAAACCAGTCTGGTGTTAGACAGAGTAAAACAGTCTGGTGTTAGACAGAGTAAAATAGTCTGGTGTTAGGCAGAGTAAAATAGTCTGGTGTTAGACAGAGTAAAATAGTCTGGTGTTAGACAGAGTAAACCAGTCTGGTGTTAGACAGAGTAAAACAGTCTGGTGTTAGACAGAGTAAAATAGTCTGGTGTTAGGCAGAGTAAAATAGTCTGGTGTTAGACAGAGTAAAATAGTCTGGTGTTAGACAGAGTAAACCAGTCTGGTGTTAGACAGAATAAAACAGTCTGGTGTTAGGCAGAGTAAAATATATATAGTTTGCATGGTGTTAGAAAGAGTAAAATAGTCTGGCGTAAAATAGTCTGGTGTTAGACAGAGTAAAATAGTCTGGCGTAAAATAGTCTGGTGTTAGACAGAGTAAAACAGTCTGGTGTTTGCCAGAGTAAAATAGTCTGGTGTTATAGGCAGAGTAAAATAGTCTGGTGTTATAGGCAGAGTAAAATAGTCTGGTGTTATAGGCAGAGTAAAATAGTCTGGTGTTAGACACAGTAAAATAGTCTAGCGTTAGACAGAGTAAACAGATAAAGTTGTCCCACAACAACAATGCGAATGAAAGTCGTTGATTTCAGCTCAAAACCTTCTGACACTGCAAAACTGAAGCGTCAACCCACGTGAAATTCAATCTAGTCACCAGTCTTCGTAAGGACACACGACCACTGCACTCAACCGATGACCGCGTCCGGAAGAAGCGCAGGCTCACAAAATTGTCACAAAGAAGAACAACAACATAAAAGTATCTAATCAGATCATCCATCTAACGCCGAAGGTTGCTGTTCGCTTTACAACATAATTTGAAAGCCGCTCTTTGTACGGATCACGTCTCTTTGGTAGCCTATATACAATATATACAAGATCATGGGATCATCTGTGTTTCTCCTACGTTCATTTACAATTGGAGGTAGGTTTTTCCCCGACAACTCAAACATCCGTATCTGTGTGAATGTAACGGCGAATTTCTGTGCTTTCAAAACCATCACGAACCCAGATGTTTGAGTGGAAGCTCCTTAGATATCAAGCTTAGACATTACGTAGTTTCCCTTTGTAAACTTTACTTTTTTAACCATTGAAATCGTGGACGATCGGCACAAATCGGTTTAATGGCGTAGCGTTGGTCAGGGCGTAACAATAATGGCATTTCTCGCATAGTTATGCATCGGAAAAGACGATCGAGTCTGTGGCCGTTTGCGTTTCATATTAAATTCTTGTACGATGTTGACTTTTTCAGCCTGTCAACTCATCTCTATTCGACTGCTTTTATTTTGTAATGTTTGCGAGTATTCGATGCTACTGTAGATTTTGCCTAATTTGTGACATTTGTGTCACGATTTTCGACGTGCGCCAGAGATGCAGAGGTTCCTTTCATCAAATTCAGAAACGTTGTTCTTTTTGCTAATTCAAACCGTTTAATGCCTTTACTATTCTAACAGCTTTTTAGCTTAAACATACAGTGATGTGTCTTGGCATTTTTAAAACCATAAGCGATCTGTCATTTGCCGATCAACTGATCATTTATTTGAATACTGTAATTCGATCAGCGGTTCATAGAAATTTGAACAAATGAATTTCTTTATGTGTTTGAAGGTAAAAAAGATGAAGGTTTTATTTTTCATGGTCTTGGGGTAAATTCTTTATCAATCTCAATGGATATCTTGATATTCATATATTATTCCAATATTCTTGAAACAAAGGGTTTGAAATAATACAGTGTGCTGTAATGACTTATAATATTTGGCTGGCATCCTGATCTTTTATTGTGCTACCAGAATGGACTACATAGAAGTGAGATTGGTGGTTAAAATATTGCCATGCTCGAGTCATTGAATACAATATACTTGGGGGGGGGGGGGGGGATGGCATTAAATGGGGTATACACAAATCTAATGATGGGTGGCAGAAGTTGTTAGTGTGCTCGACACCAATATTATATCTCAACTATAAATTGTCCAGTCAGAGAGCTTGATTTGTACCATGTGACCAGTTAATTTATCATAGAATTGCCCACCACAGTGGGGTATAACCTCAAATACCCCACTGTGGCAGGGTATTCGAGTTTGTGTATCATGCGTAATGTCACACACAATTCACGAAGCTGTCAACAATGGCAGAGTTTGGCGAGACAAGAAAATGTTTTACCAGAACATTCAGATGTTGACAAGAAGATTGTTAGGTTACAAGAAAATAAAGATTCAGGGAATACAAAGAAAGCAACGAACAATGCATCCAGAAGCCTTGAGATGACAACAAAGCTTCTGAATGCATAGTGGGCTATATCCCTTGGGATATATCATAGCTTGGGGTAATATTTCATTGAATTCCCCTTGCTTCAGGTCTATAACGACGAAAGGTCTATATGAAGGGCCTTTGCTCGAAACGTTAGACTCCTACGTTCTCTGTTTCGGCAGTATATCTAACCTTACTATATTTCAATTGTTGTTTCTACACTGCCTACGCGGCACGCTACTTTTATTACATTAATGATAATACATGTAGTTTCCCCATGCTGTTAATTCAAGGGTGAGGGCCATTGGGTTATTGGTATTGAAATACTGTAATGTGTTACTCTCAATAAATAAAGTCACTTTATCCTTTGTTGCTGCTGACTTGTCTATGATCATTTTCCCTCTCATAGTGTCATATCAATGTTAGATTGTCAATGATGTATCACTATAATTATCATCATTGATCATCATAATCATCATTGATCATCATAATCATCATCATTGATCATCATCATCATATTGATCATCATCATTGATCATCGTTATCATTGACTATCATATTGATCATCATTGATCATCATCATCATTGATCATCATCATTGATCATCATCATCATCATTGATCATCATCATCATTGATCATCATCATATTGATCATCATCATCATCATTGATCATCACCATCATCATCATTGATCATCACCATCATCATCATCATCATTGATCATCATCATTGATCATCATCATATTGATCATCATCATTGATCATCATCATTGATCATCATCATTGATCATCATCATTGATCATCATCATTGATCATCATCATATTGATCATCATCACTGATCATCATTGATCATCATCATTGATCATCATCATATTGATCATCATCATTCATCATCATCATCATCATTGATCATCATCATGGATCATCATCATTCATCATCATCATCATCAATCATCATCATCATTGATCATCATCATTGATCATCATCATCATCATCATTCATCATCATCATTATCATCATCATCATCATCATCATCATCATCAATCATCATCATTGATCATCATCATGGATCATCATCATCATCATCATCATATTGATCATCATCATTCATTATCATCATCATCAATCATCATTGATCATCATCATCGATCATCATCATTGATCATCATCATTGATCATCATCATTGATCATCATCATATTGATCATCATCACTGATCATCATTGATCATCATCATTGATCATCATCATATTGATCATCATCATTCATCATCATCATCATCATTGATCATCATCATGGATCATCATCATTCATCATCATCATCATCAATCATCATCATCATTGATCATCATCATTGATCATCATCATCATCATCATTCATCATCATCATTATCATCATCATCATCATCATCATCATCATCAATCATCATCATTGATCATCATCATGGATCATCATCATCATCATCATCATATTGATCATCATCATTCATTATCATCATCATCAATCATCATTGATCATCATCATCGATCATCATCATTGATCATCATCATCATTGATCATCATTGATCATTGATTATCATCATCATCATGGATCATCATCATTGATCATCATCAGGTCCTTCAGTTCCTGTAAAGCTGTAACATTCCTATTCTGGGTATCCCCAAATGATATATTATGATCAATAACAGACCATAAATCCACAATGCAATAAGATCCAAGATCTGTAGGTAGATCTGTACAAATATTTTCTTACCCATTTCTAGTTCTTATCTTGTGTTGTTGTGGACCAGTTCCTGTCCACAGTATTGAAAGTGTTCGTAGTGGTGTGTTTGAACAAGTCGAGCTTAAAAAAGCTGATTATGCAAATGACTCTTCATTGAAAGAAACAGGTCTGTATTGTCTAATAGATGTATTTCAGTACATACTGTAGAGGCCCAAGTAAGGCCCATTGATAAGCTCTTGTAACTCTTTTCAATAGCACAAAGAGTATCTTTCAATTTCTCAACGGAGAACGGTTATCCCGCGTTGCCATCGTGGCTTCGTTTGGAACAGAGAACAGCTCAAGACCAACCATTTCTCTATGGAACTCCAGGGAATTTGGACAAAAGTGCCGTGATCGAGGTACAGTAGCATACCGTATAAACCGCAGTACGACCGCAGTACCAGTTTTTCAAGTACAAGACTTTCTTTTATATTCTAAAAAAAAACTCACAAATGTAGCCGTCGTGCTAGGCTGTAAGACGTTACACTAGATTATAAGTTATTACGCTACGTTATAAGACGTTGAACCATGTTAAAAGTCGTTATGCTACTGTAAGTTATAAGACATTGGGCTACGTTATAAAACGTCACAGCATGTTGTAAGACGTTACGCTACTTTATAACACGTTACACACGTATAAACGCGCAAGCTGTTACATACCTGCAAGCAAGTTACAAGGCTGTTCAACAGGCTGTCACCGTCATGTGTTCGCACTGCCTGTTCCAATCTGTTAACATGTCTGTAACAGGTTGTTCACAACTTGTAACAAGGCTGATGACTCCAACAGACTGATGATAAGTTGTTCCAACAACCTGTTACCGCTCTGCACTCAACAAGTTGTTAACAGATTTATGCTAACAAGGTTGTAGCAGCTTCTTGAATGAACAGCATTGTTACAACTTGTTCCCAGCCTTGCTACAAGCCTGTTGCGAACACATCCTGTTGACAAGCTGTGAGATTTTTACGTGTGTAGGCTACGTTATAATGTAAAACATTACGCTACGATGTAAGATGTTACGCTACGTTGTAAGACATCCCAGTTTAGAAATGCGGCTTATCTAACGGTGCGGTGATACTAGGTCTAAGGATTTTTCCGAAGTGTCGAAAAACTGGTATCGCGCTTTATACAAAGGTGCGACAGAAAATACGGTAGTTGAAAATAACTCATTTCAAGGCAGACCATACATACAACGTCATGTAATTTGTAAAGTATGAATTATCCCCGAGCCGGGCGACGGGCCGAAGGCCCGGAGCCCGGTGAGGGTGCTAATCTCGACACGCGTGGAATCCATTTTACACGCGTGTAGAAAAAGCGAGGGAGACGAAATCTGTGAAATAGTTTATTTATTTGTTTGTATATATATATGTTTGGTACGGTGTCACGCGGTAAGAATAGTTGGACACTGGTGACTAGCGACGAAGAAAACTAATAAATCTGTCAGTATTTTGCTTTCGTTTAACTAAATGGAGTCTGCTCTACTTAAATAATAAAAGTGAACAACGAAGAAAAGGATACAAACAGCCGGTTTAATATATTTTGAAGCGAAACCAAGAGAACCTGAAGAAACCAAACGCTGTATCATGGTAAACAACTCCGTGGTCTCAATTAAGTTAACGGTAGGGGATTTGTAATTTGTATTTTGTCCTTATGTCCTAAAACAATATACAGCTTCACGTTTTCATGCTTTCCCTTTGCTCGTCCAAACCATAAGTTAGCTTAACTAAAGCTAACTTAAACCGCTACCTTAGGCTTACGTGGACGTGATGTTTTTCATTGACTTTGCATGCACTTTGTAATTTATTCAGTATTAAACATACGCATGGGCTTTGTCGGTTTTCTTGCCTGTATTTCCAATTTTTCGACTGAAACGTTGGTCTGTTTAATACTTCTTTCTGGAATCTGATTCTACTGAATTGTTTTTATCTCAGACTATTATAAATGTAATTTTTGAGCTGTTAACTTTTAATTTTGCCTTTGCAAAACATCTATTGCATAGGCAAGCCATTTAAAGGCTTGCTAAAAAGAATCCATTTTCAAAACTAAAAACAATATAATTTTTACAACCAGAATTTAATAATGAAATCTAAGTTTTGCTTTGATATGCTCAACTTTCATTAAATGATTTAAATAAGTTTTGTCATCCTATCCATAAATTCTATAATTATCCCAAGGATTTAATATAATTTGTTTTTATATCTGTTTGTTTTTATATTGGCTGTATATCAGGAGTGCTTATTCTAATCAGGGAGTGGGTGGATGGGGTGTTTCAAAAAAGCATGTAAAAGTGGGCGAGGGGTTGTTGTGTTTATGTATTTCTAGTATAAATTACTAATAATAACTGTATAGTATGTTATATTTTGCTTATTTTTTCAACAGATCATCGGTTGGGACAAGAGAACTTACACAACCGAAAGGAAACTAGAAACATTTGTGGTGATTCCCAACCAAGATGGTAAGCTGATCAAGTATTAGTGATTGACGCAATCATGCCACAATGAGAAATTACTACATGTATATAAATACGTTTTGTGGAAACACCACGTAAAATATTTCTTTGCTAAGCTTTCGTCAACAGGCCGAAAGCTTAGCAAAGAAATATTTTAATATTTTAAGTCAACAAGCCGAAAGCTTAGCAAAGAAATATTTTACGTGGTGTTTCCACAAAACTTATTTATATTACTTTATCGCCATGAAAACTTAAAGAATTAATGAGAAATTACTAATTACTTATTATTTCGTACCTAACTTAAGAGAGGTGTCTTGTTATTAAGAGAGGTGTCTATTTCGGAGACGTGTCTGCTTAAGAGAGGTGTCTACTTAAGAGAGGTGTCTGCTTAAGAGAGGTGTCTACTTAAGAGAGGTGTCTACTTAAGAGAGGCGTCTGTTTAAGAGAGGTGTCTGCTTAAGAGAGGTGTCTACTTAAGAGAGGTGTCTACTTAAGAGAGGTGTCTGCTTAAGAGAGGTGTCTTGTTATTAAGAGGGGTGTCTACTTAAGAGAGGTGTCTGCTTAAGAAAGGTGTCTGCTTAAGAGAGGTGTCTGCTTAAGAAAAGTGTCTGCTTAAGAGATGTGTCTACTTAAGAGATGTGTCTACTTAAGAGATGTGTCTACTTAAGAGAGGTGTCTACTTAAGTAAGAGAGGGTTTAACAGTATGTTATTTTTTTCTAAGATTTTCCGTGGTATCAAGCTGAATTTCTGGTTATGAACATGAATTTGGATCAGTTCCTTGCCAATAACACTAAAGATGAAATTCAGAAGATTGTTCGAGATCATTATTGGCCTGCGGATGACCTGGTTGTCACATTGGTCGAGTCAGCACTCTCTCGAGGTGGTCGAATACCTTTGCCTAACTCTAATAAACATGAAGGGTATGTATACACTGTGTGTGTTTGGGGGGTTGGTATATGAGCTGTATAACGTCTTACAGCGTAGCGTAATGTCTTATAATGTAGCGTATTGTCTTACAACGTAGCATAATGTCTTATAATATACAGTAGTGTAATGTCTTACAATGTAGCGTAATGTCTTGCAATGTAGCGTAATGTCTTGCAATGTAGCGTAACGTATTACAGTGTAGCTTAATGTCTTATAATATAGTGTAACGTCTTATAATGTAGCGTAATGTCTTATAATGTAGCGTAATGTCTTACAATGTAGTGTAATGTTTTACAATGTAGGGTAACGTCTTACAACGTAGCGTAATGTCTTACAATGTAACGTAGCGTCTTGCAAGTAGTGTAACGTCTTACAATGTAGCGTAATGTCTTACAATGTAGCGTAATGTCTTACAATGTAGCGTAATGCCTTACAATGTAGCGTAGTGTCTTACAAGGTAGCGTAATGTCTTACAATGTAGCGTAAT
Source organism: Corallium rubrum (assembly GCA_964035015.1). Taxonomy (NCBI): domain Eukaryota; kingdom Metazoa; phylum Cnidaria; class Anthozoa; order Scleralcyonacea; family Coralliidae; genus Corallium; species Corallium rubrum. The sequence goes on from OZ036013.1 coordinate 4,755,477, forward strand.
GTCTTACAATGTAGCGTAATGTCTTACAATGTAGCGTAGTGTCTTACAAGGTAGCGTAATGTCTTACAATATAGTGTAATGTCTTATAATGTAGCGTAATGTCTTGCAATGTAGCGTAATGTCTTATAATGTAGCGTAATTTCTTATACAATGTAGCGTAACGTCTTACAATGTAGCGTAACGTCTTACAATGTAGCGTAACGTCTTACAATGTAGCGTAACGTCTTATAATGTAGCGTAATGTCTTACAATGTAGCGTAATGTCTTACATTGACAACTTAGCCTACAACATGTAATGTTTTACAATGTAGCGTGATGTCTTATGATATATCGTAACATTGTAACGAAACATCCCATATACAGTAGCTTAGTGAAACGTCGGTTTATCTTCTTTCTTGACTGTGTATCCGTTTGCTTATAATTTATCAGAGTTTATATCAGAGTTGGCAGTCAGGAGAGTTGGCTGACTAGTGGAGCCAACAGTACCCTTCAAGCTGGCCAAAGACCTAGTCAAGACCACTTCCAGAGCAATGGCTTCGAAATAGATTGGTCAAAATTTTGTTGGGTACAGTATTTTACCTATATTATTACACGTAAAACATGGCGAGAAATAATGGTCACGCATGCGCGTAATGCATGCCCACTTACAAAACATTTTGACTAGAAAAGTTCTGCAAGATTAATAGGACTTACATAGAGGATGAGTGAAACAATCGTCGTAGCAGTGTCAATTTTTAAATTATTTCAAATGATCAATCTGAATCGTATAGTGCAACACATCTGCGATGTAAATATCATGAGCGATATGCCACAGATATTAAATCCGTTGCGGTTTTTGATATACTATTTTGAGCACAAGTCTAACCTAAGCCAATATGGCGAATATACAAATGGTACCAACCTTGCTGCTCAGAAATCTATTGAATTCGAACAAAAGAAAGTCGCTTCGCGCGAAAAAAATCGGCGAAATTTTGTCGACCGACTCGACATTTTTCTTTTGTCTTGGCTAATTAGTTCCACTCGAGAGCTTGCGAGACAAAAGAAAATGCGCGACATTTTTCGCCTAGTGGAAAACCGCCTTTAGACAGAGTAAAAAGATAAAGTTGTTCCACAACAACAACGCGAAGAAAGAGTTAAAGATTTCGTTGTTTTCATTACTTAGCTCGATTTACACGAATACACCAGTCCAGCTGCCCAGCGGCAAGCACTGTTACCCAAAGACAAAGTCGTCACCGCCGTTGCGTATAGCCCACGAGAGTTCGACGACAGTCCCCGAAACTTCGAGGACGATTATATACTGGTAGTTGTCATACCCATCGTTATCATCCTTGTCTTCGTGGTCTTGCTCAGCATTATCATGTGTTGCGGCCGCGAGGGAAGGTAAGCATTGAAAATAGTTCGTTTTTAAAGGGTTGTTGGCAATAAAAAATAAGTTTGTCTCATTTGAAAGAACTCGTGAAATGGTATAAGAAGACCTTTTACAATTTTTCTGTATTTGTTTTGGTTCTGGAAATATTTCGACCAAAGACAGCGTGCTGTCCGCCATCTTGTTGTAATATTAGGTCTAATTAACTAGGAAATTGGTGACGTCACAACCAGGGTAAACCTGATGAAACTACTCCGTGGGTGACCAGATTTCCACGGAAGGCTTTTCAAATGTTATGGGTCAATTTAAAATGGAAATAGCGCAACAAAAAATCGAGTTTCTAGCTCGTAATGTCATAAGGTTGGCAAGATAAAAATTTCACTTTACCCTGGTTATGTCGTCACATGCATAATTTTGTATATCGAAAATAATTCCAAGATGGCGGACAGCAAGCTGTCTTTAGTCAAAATAAATATTACCAGGGTTAAGTCACGTTGGCCTGAAAAACAGAGAAAAATCTTTTCGACGTTTCGAGCGAAGGCCCTTCGTCAGGAGAAATTAGTAAACAACTCACATGTGGTCACGCGTATTTATAGCAGAGCTACAATGGGAATCACGTGAACACATGTAAGCCAATAAAAACAAAGTAAACAAATAAATTAATATGTAATTTTAGCCTGTGTGCAGGTGCTGACCCAATTTGTGGGTCAGCTACCTGCAAATAGGCAAAGAAACAGGTTATAAATTACTATTTAAATCATCAGAAAAAGGTTAAGGAAAAGGTGTGGAATATGGTGGTGGAGTGAGCTAAATGAAAGAGAATCGCTCATTGAGGCCATGAGGGTGAATGGTACCAAGTTTGTAAATGAGACGCATTTCTTGTTTACGACGAGTATCGTTACAACCTGTGATGGGTTGAATGGCGCAGATTTTCATGTTAGAAAAGGAGTGGTTGGCACTGTTGAAGTGCCTGGCAACAGGTTTGTTTTGCACATTTATTTCCAAAACCAAAACAGATACGGAAAATTTGTAAAAGATCTTCTTATACCATTTGACGAGTTCTTTCAAATGGGATAAACTTAATTTTTATTGCCAATACCCTTTAACTAAGCATTTGATTGGTTGCTTGGTTCCTAGCGGCCAATCAAATGCGTAAACTACACTGTACCAATTTTCAGAGCATTATTATAAATAGTTAGATCAAACCGGGACTAAAAATGTATATATTGGTCTTAAAATGTATATATTCTACACTCGAATTTTCCTTCACCCAAAATCCGTAGAAGATGCTATGTAATCGAGTGAAATGCCCATTATTACTTCTAATAAACCCAATTCTCTCCTGGCATTACCACCCTAATATATACAGAACTCGCGATCAAGCTCTCGGCAACGGCCTCCGTGGCTCAGTGGTCAGAGCATTGCACTAGAATCGCAAGGTCGTGGGTTCAATTACTGCTGGAAGGCCTGTGTAGTTGCATTTTTCGCAACTGGTCCCGTTTGGTCTTAAAATGTATATATTCTACACTCGAATTTTCCTTCACCAAAAATCCCTAGAACATATTATAAATAGTTGTTCGCTTATTGCATTTCGATCAGATGTGGCTGACATCTGCCTTGATCGTAAATATGTTTACCTCTGTAAAGTATGCACCACATTCAGCCTTCCTCGGCCCAATCCCACCTTTGCTAGCGCGGTATACACGCGTAAAAACCCACAACTTGTTCACGGTTGTCAACAGGCGTGAACAATGTTGTGCTGCTCGCCGTGAACAAGTTGTCAACAAGTTGTTCACTTATGGTTCGAACAACTTGTTCGCGGATAAATCAACAGTCATGAACAAGTTGTTCCAACAGCAGATTTTTTATAGTCAACAACGTTGTTCGCACATGATGCAACGTGTTGTAACAGCATGACGAAATAACAACGATAAACAACGATGTTACAACAATGGTGAACACGGTTGATGTATCAACACGTTCTTCGGTTGTTACAACATGCTTGAACAACGGTTGTTGTTTCATCAAGCAGTAACAACTTGTTGAAACGATGATGAACAATGTTGTTCATTTATTATTATTTTATTTATTTTATTTATCAATGTTGTTCACATATGTCAACAAGTTGTTACAGCATTGTTGCAAGTTGTTACAGCATTGTTCAGGCAACAATGCTGTAACAACGTGCGAGATTTTTACGCGTGTTGCTGCCTGCGGAGGCCGAGAGGCCTTCGATCTAGCCTTCGATTTGATTGCTGCAGTAACACTACAATCAGTATCTTTTACCCAAGTACCTCCGTACTTTGCCAGTATCCGAATGAACACCTGGCCCAGGCGTCTTGCTCTTACATGCAAACTACTTAACTCAAAATCTTTCTTTTTTTAGGCAGAAACGTGACCAACAGACACCTCAGTATGTATATTGTTAGTGTTAGTGTTGTTGTTGGTGGTGGTGATGTTGTTGTTGTTGGTGGTGGTGGTGGCGGTGATGTTGTTGGTGTTGGTGATGATGGTGGTGTTGTTGTTGACGTTGTTGGTTTTGACGTTTTTGTTGACGACGTTGTTGACGCTGTTGTTGTTGTTGCTGGAGTTGACGTTGTTGTTGTTGTTGTTGTTGTTGTTGTTGTTGTTGTTGTTGTTGTTGTTGTTGTTGTTGTTGTTGTTGTTGTTGTTGTTGTGTTGTTGTTGTTGTTGTTGTTGTTGCTGCTGCTGTTGTTGTGTTGTTAACGTTGTTGTTGTTGTTGCTGCTGTTGTTGTGTTGTTGTTGCTGCTGCTGTGTTGTCGACATTGTTGTTCTTGTTGACGTTGTTGTTGTTGTTGTTGTTGTTGTTGTTGTTGTTGTTGTTGTTGTTGTTGTTGTTGTTGTTGTTGTTGTTGTTGTTGTTGTTGTTGTTGTTGTTGTTGTTGCTGTTGCTGTCGTTTGTTCGTTTAACCAAGAGAAGGCCTTTCAGAGAGTGAAAAATCTCGCATCTCACTCATCTCACCCAATTCTCGCCAAAGCAGTTCTTCATCTCCCCATTCTTCTCCTTGCGCTCTTTCAACTTTCTTTTTTTTAGTATCAACCTAACACATCATCACAACATCCAAAGGTCTTCGCTCCGTTTGCGAGAGCTCTCCAAACCCAAAGACAACGATGCCCCTCAAACCCCGCCCAGTCAGGACCCCACTCGGCCAAGACGGGCACAGAACGATTATGAAAGGTGGGTACCAGAGTAACCACATCTGCCAGCAAATGATACGTTCTACCCTAACAGATTTTTTAAAATTCGTTTTTGTATTTAATTTATTATTTATGATTTTCATTTTTTTTAAATTTAAAAATGTAATATATTGCACGTTGTAGAGTTCCTGACGAGATTGAAGACGATGGGACAGATGGAAGGAATGCACCACCGCCTTATCGCATGCCTCCTGGAAGTTAGTCTTCTTACTTTGTCACACTCACCACCTCCGTCGCTCTCGCTGTCTCTCTCTCTCTCTCTCTCTCTCTCTCTCTCTCTCTCTCTCTCTCTCTCTCTCTCTCTCTCTCTCTCTCTCTCTCTCTCTCTCTCTCTCTCTCTCTCTCTCTCTCTCTCTCTCTCTTCACTTACTCTCTTCACTCCTTCCTTCACCTGGTCTCATTCTTTCCTTTCACTCGCTTTCTTCTCGCTCTCACCCCCCACCCCTTGCTTGCTCACTCCCTCAATCGGACTCTCGCACTCTTCTCTCACTCTATTCTCCTCTTCACTCATTAACCCCCTTGGTCGCTCATTCCCCCACTCACTCTCTACACTCACTCACTGCACTCACTCACTCACTCACTCACTCACTCACTCACTCACTCACTCACTCACTCACTCACTCACTCACTCACTCACTCAATCACTCACCCACCCACCCACCCACCCACCCACCCACTCACTCACTCGTGCCAATTGTTTCTAATATAAAAACATTCTCCCCTCAAGGTGGTGGAGGTGGTGCCGGTGCCCAGCAAGTCTGACAACAGCTTTTACTCAATGAGGTTTGTATAAACTTCTACCGATAACAGTTTCCCCCCTTTGTTTTGCGTTTCTGAAATCTTCCTTCTCTTTCTTTAGGAAGCCGCGTATAGCCCTTGATGGATAGCGTTTTATTGTTTAATGGAATATTCCTTTCTAGTTGCTTAATTTGTTACAGAAAAATCTTAAGTGTTATTTTTTATATGTTCTTATATAAAGTGTCTTGTCCTTCCTTCGAGTTATTTGGCTATCGACTGTCTACAACTGTTAGATATCGTAGAAACTCGAATAAGTCACCACATTACATCATCATATTACGTCATCACTTTACGTTATCATATTACGTCACCATTTACATCACCACAAGTTTACGTGACCACGTTACGCCATCATATTACGTCATCATCTGACGTCATCACACAAGTCACCACATACCATATTACATCACTGCATTACGTCATCATATTTACGTCGCCACATAGCGTGACCACGTTAGGTCACCATTAGTGCTTCGCGATCAAACCGTACATTTAAGTAAGGACAGTTCAATCTCAAAGCAAGTGTTACAATTGCTAGAATCGTCGCTCCTCGAAATAGTTTACCAGAAACTAGCTTAACAAAGAGAGACGTTACTGGCATGGGCTGGTTGACATCGTTTGGTACCGTTTCGTCAAGTATATGGCGAAAAACCAAAAAAAGCATTATAGTCAAGTTGTCAAAGACAAGAATCACTTTTTCGGGTTGTTCTGAAAGTTGACGGAAAACGTTTTCAAATTTAGCCGTTTCTAATTGTGTTCCGCGCTGCAATAACTCCTTCAGGCTAAGCTTTGGTAGAGAGGCAGAAGTTTCACTGCCCAGCCAATTCATATCGAGCAAAATGACAACTTTGCCCGCATAAAATTCATCCACTTCGTTTGCCCAATCGCGGGTAATCTTGCTGCCAAGTGTCGTCATTTTAGGAGACTGTGCGTCAAACAAAAGAATTGTGCGAGGAGTTTTTCCCGCAATATCTTCGTTCGGAAGAAACAGCTCCTTAATGTTTTGAATAGGTATGCGGTTCTTCCACAAATCGCTGTTCTTCAAGAGTGCGATAGATGAAAAACTTTCCATTAACTTGTGTCTCATTAAAGACTCTCTGAAGATAACGCAGTTTACATTCACGTCCTCACGATCATGTGTAGCAAATGGGCCTGGTTGGGGAGTATCATCTAAAACAAGGCTCCGATAGCTGTCTAGGTCGTTATTGGGCGGGGGGCGGCGTGCATCTGCGGTCTCAGGATTTCTTCCCCCAAGCAAATAAACTCGACAAAACTGCAAATCGGTCGCAAATCCCAAACTTGGTCTTGTGCGCCAAACTTTACGAGCTAGGTAAATTACTTCGCCAAACGCGAGAAAAGCGAAAAAGATATTGACCACCGAAACTGTGGTTGCCCAAAACGTTGTCTCAGCCGCGAGCGAATTATGACAGTCGGTGGAGGTAAAATTATCTCGCCCAGCGTCCAGGCTTGAGGGAGTTAGCAATTTTGAAGAGTGTAAATCGCAAATGAAATCAGATCGGAAACCGAGAGGATAAAATACTTTCTGTTGTAAGACCGTGAATAGTACACCGAGGACAAAACGAACAATCAGATGGACGATATAGTAGCGAAAAACGCTACGAGTTTCTTCAAAGTTGTCCTCGTTGTCTTGTTCTTCATTTCCCCCCGATACCACTAAAGGAATTTCGTCACTGGACACTCCGAAGTTTTCGATTTCCTCGACGCGAGATTTCGAACAGAATGAATAGATAACGCAGACAGTCGTCACGGTACCAAAAGCCACGAGAACAAAACCGTACAAGGGAAATGGGGAGTTGAACTTCTGTTTGTATTTTGAGAAACACTCGGCTTCGACGAATCTTTGGTGAAGGGACGCCCTACTGTCGACCTTACATCGAAAGCCTTCTTTTTCTCCGCTCCTGAGGTGCCCAGTAATTCCGGTAAATGTGATTCCAGTAGCGAGATATAAAAGTGCTACAACGTAACCCCAAACGTTGAAAGATTTGGGGACCAAGAGGTCTTTGAATAGCTGCATATCTTAAGTGTTTGTCAAGACTGAATTATACACACGCCTGTCGACAATAGTTATGTCAGAGTTTGGTTGAAGGTCTTTAACTTAATGAGCTGCAGGCAGTATATGATGTCATGAAACCCGATTGACCAATCGGGCTGCATCTGCGTTTTCGTATTGGAATGAGTCCCGTGCATTTTCACTTTCCGTTTGCAGGCGAAAACCACCAAAAATGAAATGAAAAAAGCATAAATTCGAAAGTGTATAGTTAAAAATGTATATGTACTTTATTAGTGTTTTCAACTTGAGTTAGTAAAGTTTTTTCGTATGTTTTTTTTTAAATGTATACGTTGTTGTGATGGAACATGCTTCGCCCTATGCGCGGTCTTTCACGATTTAGACTCCGTTCACACGAGTCCGGAGCGAGTTGAAAACGGCGCTAAAAAGTCGCAAAACGCCGTTGCGTTCACACGGCATCGGATCGAAATTGTGTGAAAACGGCGCTCTAACCGGAGCGTTTTGAAAACGATTTCTAGACGGAGCGAAATGAAACGGAACCCTTGGCGGTGTCGTGTGAACACAAGATCCGGCACTTTTTCGCTCCGCTTTAGTACCCAGTTCCTAAATTTTCGGCTCCTAACCAAACGACTGGCGTATTTTTCAGCGATGGAAAACTTTATTTGTCTTCTCGACTTTGGAAAGCTTCTGCTAAGGACTTGTGCTGCTGTTTGAACAATTATAACATTATTACAACAATGACTAGGCAGTGTAAATAGGAGAAGATGAAGTCAATAAGGTGAGTTCCTAACGGGAAGACTAAAATTGTAAATCTAGAATGCACTATACACCTTGGGAGATAATATTCTTTGAATTGCTTCTCGTTTCCATTTACTTTTGACGAGATATGGCTATCTAAACAGTGCACAGCATTGAAATACTGGATATACCAGAAGGTTCCGGTGTCGTGTGAACGCCTTCAAAGCGTCGTTAAATTATGACGGATTCGTGTGAACGTAACCTTAATTAGCTCTTCAGTATTTTACTCTACAACGCCAGACTATACTACTCTGGCTAACGCCATACAATACAACTAGAGACATTCAAATTAACGACTTAACGTTTGTTCTTTTTGCCGCTATATCGTCTTACCGCTGCTCGACCGGTTTGGAGTTACACGCTTGCGGTTTCAGATACACGTTTTTGACGGCAAAATTGAAGGTCGCTTTTCATGTAAGTCATTTACGTCTGTTAATCTCTGCCTGGAGTTTGTATATTAGCTTAGGTATAAAAGCTTCTGGTACACATGCAATTTAAGTATTTTTCTTTGATTTGCTATCATTTTTAAGAGCAAGAAGCGAAGCTTTTTGCCTTCGTTCATAAAAATTGTATTTAAAAGAAAATCCAACATGGCGGAGTCGACTGAATTAGCTATATTTCTTATCTTTGGATTACGTCCTGTATTTTTATTAGCGTATAAGTTCCTTTTTTGCAGTAGTTTACAATTATAGTAAACTTACCATTAATCACAGAGGTTTCAATCTATAAATGTACAAATTGTTCCAACTTCTAACACCAAACAGCAAAATGGAATTTGCTGTTTGCGGCAAACGTGAATCTAAAGGTCTCTACTCAGTCTATGGCTAACGCCAGACTATTTTACGAGTCTACATGCAGGCCACTTCTACAATCAATCTCACAAGTAGTTGGGACACTTCAGCTTTTCTAAATCATATACTTGTTCAACATCGTCTAGATCTATTTTGCGATAGGTACACAATCCCTCCCTCCCACTCCCTTTACATGCAGTGTTGTCTATTAAATGAAACAAGTTAACAATTGCGATAAAACATGCTAAACATGGTATACAACATTGAACAGGGATCGGGGGAGTTATAAAACTGAAAAATGACGCAAATATGTCCCAAGACCGTTTTGAAAGTGATTGTAGGAGCCGGAAAAAATTACAAGCTATCTCATGCACTCAACCGGCTTTCACTATACTGTCCCAAATTCGCTGACCAAACGATTTTACTCGTCTCAGTGACATACTACTCAAGTCATATTGTCGGTCATCAATAGCTCTTTGTTTCAAAGAGCAAATTTTAAAACAAAAAATGTGATCATTTATCAAATACAGTAATGTACTTTTTCTTTTCTTTTTTTTTTTTTTTTTGGGGGGGGGGGGGGGAGGGGTGCCAAAGTTAATCTGGCCACCCCTGCCTAAAACTAGCCACCACGCCACTGATTATCATCCAAAACAAGGCAACCTCGTCCCCAGGGCATTTTGCCTCCACGTTCGGAGGTCGGCGAAAATGGCCCTGGCATCGGCTGGTCGATTCTATAATCGGATTGGCCGGTTTAAAAACTTGATTAATTCAGATACAGTGTAATTTATTCATCAAAATATGAATTGCAATAAATCCACTCTGCGAAGTTCATCCAAAGAATTGTAACGATAGCTTTGGTTAAAGTCAAGAACAACATTAGATATATGTTTCTTCCCGACATTTAAATGTATCCTGGATAATCGTGGGGAGTATCATGATGAATAATGCTAGCCAGTTGCATTTATGATAAAGGTTCACATGAGTGATTCGGCAGAGCGTTAAATATTTCTTATTTCTTATTCATGTATACGTATTATACAAAAACGAAACACAAAGACCGCATAAATTTTCTTGCCAAAACACCCCAATATTCTGGGTGTCACGTGACCAGCCGATGCCAGGGCCATTTTCGCCGACCTCCCAACGTGGAGGCAAAATGCCCTGGGGACGAGGTTGAAAACAAGGCTCCGATAGCTGTCTAGGTCGTTATTGGGCGGGGGGCGGCGTGCATCTGCGGTCTCAGGATTTCTTCTCCCAAGCAAATAAACTCGACAAAACTGCAAATCGGTCGCAAATCCCAAACTTGGTCTTGTGCGCCAAACTTTACGAGCTAGGTAAATTACTTCGCCAAACGCGAGGAAAGCGAAAAAGATATTGACCACCGAAACTGTGGTTGCCCAAAACGTTGTCTCAGCCGCGAGCGAATTATGACAGTCGGTGGAGGTAAAATTATCTCGCCCAGCGTTCAGGCTTGAGGGAGTTAGCAATTTTGAAGAGTGTAAATCGCAAATGAAATCAGATCGGAAACCGAGAGGATAAAATACTTTCTGTTGTAAGACCGTGAGTAGTACACCGAGGACAAAACGAACAATCAGATGGACGATGTAGTAGCGAAAAACCCTACGAGTTTCTTCAAAGTTGTCCTGGTTGTCTTGTTCTTCATTTCCCCCCGATACCACTAAAAGAATTTCGTCACTGGACACTCCGAAGTTTTCGATTTCCTCGACGCGAGATTTCGAACAGAATGAATATTGACGCGAGATTTGAATATTGAGAATATTGAGAATGAATATTGACGCGAGATTTCGAACAGACTCTCGAATCCTGGTCTACTGATTCGGGGCTCGTTTTTAATGAAAAAAAGTGTAAGACACAAACGATCACCCGTAAAATGAAACCAGTTGTCACCACCTACAACCATGGGAGACTCTCGACTATTGTCAACTAAGAGTGAGCGTGATCTTGGTGTCTGGATTTGTACCGACCTTGCCTGGAACAAACAAGTTAACGAACAATGTGTACGTGCTAACAAATCATTAGGATACATTAGGAGAAATACCAGAAACATCCAATATACATCAGTTAGGAGAACAATCTACTTAGCACTCATACGCTCTCACTTTGGTTTTGCAACGCAAGTCTGGGCTCCTCAGTCTATTGATCTAATTGTAAAATTAGAACGAACTCAAAGGCGTGCCACAAAGTACATACTTAACTTACCATTTACTTGTGCAGTTAAATACTCATCCAGACTATTATCACTATCTTTACTCCCAATCTGTTATTGGCACGAATACTTGGACATGGTACACTACTTCAAAGTTACTCATGGTTTTATCGACTCGTCATATCTTCCGCTTATTAAAAACACTACCAGGTACACCAGATCATCCAGAAGCAACACCAGTACACCTAAGTACGTAGTTCCACGATGCAAAACGACAACACACCAAAGATCGTTTTGGATAAGATCAGCTAGAACTTGGAACACTCTAACTGATAAGTTAGACTTAAGCATGAATAGTCTTGATTTATTTAAGTCTGTAATGTTTAATTACTATTTCACTGCCTTGGAGAAAATGTACGACTGTGAAGATCCACGTACATTTAAGACGATCTGTCCAAGATGCAACAACTCACGGAGCCTATTAGGCCCAATAAACTGTTGCTATTAGAACTGTAATTATTATTTTATTGTCAATTGTCTATATTTATTTTTTTCAGTCTTTTGTGGGCCCGCAGTAATTGGCCATGCTGTTGCGGATACCCAGCCATCTTCTTTTTAGTGTTACTATTTTCAGTATTTATATACATAATTAGATGGCAAAGCTAATAAATAAATAAATAAATAAATAGATAACGCAGACAGTCGTCACGGTACCAAAAGCCACGAGAACAAAGCCGTACAAGGGAAATGGGGAGTTGAACTTCTGTTGGTATTTTGAGAAACACTCGGCTTCGACGAATCTTTGGTGAAGGGACGCCCTACTGTCGACCTTACATCGAAAGCCTTCTTTTTCTCCGTTCCTGAGGTGCCCAGTAATTCCGGTAAATGTGATTCCAGTAGCGAGATATAAAAGTGCTACAACGTAACCCCAAACGTTGAAAGATTTGGGGACCAAGAGGTCTTTGAATAGCTGCATATCTTAAGTGTTTATCAAGACTGAATTATACACACGCCTGTCGACTATAGTTATATCAGAGTTTGGTTGAAGGTCTTTAACTTAATGAACAGCAGTATGAAGTGATGACGTGACGCGATTGACCAATCAGACAGCGTCCACGCGAATGCGTTTTCGCTAACGATTCCGGTTGCGTTTTCACTTTTCGTTAACTGGCATGCAGCTGGTGCAAACCATGCGCAACGAAAATGAAAAGGCATAAACTAAATTAACATTAAGTAACTCGGAGATTTCTGAGAACTAGCTCGAAGAATATTTATACACAATTGTCATATCTGATCTTTTCTCTTGGTAATTTTGTTTCTGTTAGAATAGCCAAAAATAGCGCGACACTGCATATCTCTTTAAAGTGCCTATGAAGCAAAAATTATTATTGTCTTAAATGAAAGAACTCTTAAAACTGCAACGTAACATCTTTTGCAGATCTTCGTTTCCGTGCTTCGTTGTTGAGGTATTTCAGTTTCTTTGATATGCAAATTAAACACTTTGACATCACACATGTATAATGAGTTATCGGAGAAAGTTCTATATCTTTGCTATTATCAAACGAAATCACTTCGAAGCCGATCCTGTGCGTCTATTTCGCATATACAGATTTTTAATTGATTTCGTTTGATAACAGCAAGGATACCGAACCTTCTCTGATAACTCATACACGTGTGACGTCAAAGTTTTTGTTGTGGGTTAACTTTTTGGTGTAACCGCTGACCTGTAATATGTGCAGTAGTGTGACTGTTTATATTTCCTCGCCGTGTTGTATGAACTAAGGAGCGAGACGAAGAACAACATTATTTTCGAAGAAAGTCAATTGCAATGCTGTATGATTGGAGTAGTATGATTCAGGGATACTTTAAAATGATTGCGTCTGACCGTACGCCAAGTGATAGCATAATAATTCAATTTGATATTTGCGCTCATCTCAGTTCAAATAGATTTTTCTCCGTTGCTATTCTATACGATTTGTTCTAATTCACATATGTTGTACAGAATTTAACGCTCTATCTAATCGTACAAGTTTCCCAAATGGCACAAACCTACAGACGATTGATTTACTTTAAATATGACCGCGTTCGACCGTACGCCAAGTAAATAGTGTAATAATGCAATTCGATATTTGCGCTCATCTCAGTTCAAATATATTTTTCTCCGTTGCTATTCTAATACGATTTGTTTTAATTCACATATGTTGTACAGAATTTAACGCTCTATCTAACCGTGCAAGTTTCCCAAATGGCACAAACCTACAGACGATTGATTTACTTTAAATATGACCGCGTTAGACCGTACGCCAAGTAAATAGCGTAATAATGCAATTTGATATTTGCGCTCATGTCAGTTCAAATAGCCTTTTCTCCGTTGTTATTCTATACCATGTTCTCTAATTCACATATGTTGTACAGCATTTAACGCTCTATATAACCGTACAAGTTTCCCAAATGGCACAAACCTACAGACGATTGATTTACTTTAAATATGACCGCGTTCGACCGTACGGCCAAGTAAATAGCCGTATAATGCAATTTGATACTTGCGCTCATCTCAGTTCAACTGATATATTTTTCTCCGTTGCTATTCTATACGATTTGTTCTAATTCACATATGTTGTACAGAATTTAACGCTCTATCTAACCGTGCAAGTTTCCCAAATGGCACATACCTTCAGACGATTGATTTACTTTAAATATGACCGCGTTTGACCGTAGGCCAAGTAAATAGCGTAAATAATGCAATTTGATATTTGCGCTCATGTCAGTTCAAATAGCCTTTTCTCCGGACCTACATACATGGCACAAACCTACAGACGATTCAGGGGTATTTAGATCCGCGGTAGCCGTATTATTGGCCATTTGGATATATCTTCCGGCAGTTAGCCGTTAAATTCTATATTCCGACAACGTTTTGCACAAAAACATTTCGGAGACAGGGGATATTGCTGATAAACTGGTTAAGTATTTTTAACGTGACTTATAGTAAACTTGTGAGTGTGATCTACCACAGTTTTTGTGAGTCATGATGAGTCATGATAAAAAATTATTAAGGTCAGAGAACGTATACTTTCTCTTTAATTATCTTATAAGATATCGCTAAAATCTTATAAGATTTTTCTTAAGATCTTACAAGATTTTCCAAGATCACACAAGATCTTGACATGATTCTCACAGTGGTGGGTTTGCGCAGATACATGTACGGATAGCGGACCTTTTGTTAATTTTCATATCAAAAAAATTGAAAGATCTCAACAACGAGGCACGGAAACGAAGATCTGCAAAAGATGTTACTTTGACGTTTTGAGAGTTCTTTCATTTAAGACAATAATAGTTTTCGCTTCAAAGGCACTTTAAGTATTATTTACGTTGGCTAGCAACAAGTGTAAACAAACCGACTGGAAAACAGAACACCATTGTTTCTCCTTTTTAATATTAATAATTATACTTAATATCAGGTATCCTGTTGTTGCCCCTTCGAGTGTAGGGACTTTAAGAAACACGACTACAGACAACATACTACGGTCGAACATTTTTGCGTTTCCAAGGATAGACTGGGGCGAGTACGGTTGTTGTTTAGCGCGCGCGGGAACTTTAAGAAAACAATGTACTACGGCTTTGACTACGAAAATATTGCTTTGATATCTTTGAAAGTACAGCTTCGAAATGCCATCGTTTCAAGAAGTGTGTGATGCTTTGGTAGTTGCCCTGGCTGACAACGTCATAAATGAAGAAGAATTTCTCATTTTATATGAACATTACAGGCCAGCTAATCCAGAATTTCCCTACTGGATGTATGATGAATTCAACTTCGAAAGCTTAGACCCCCATGAGTGTAAAGCAGAATTCAGAGTTGAAAAACAGGATCTTCCTGTACTGAAAGAATCTCTTCGTGTTCCAGATCGATTTGTTTGTCCTCAAGGAACTGTTTGTAGTGGAATGGAAGGGTTGTGCATATTGCTAAAAAGATTAAATTACCCTTGTCGTTACTTGGATTTGGTTCACAGTTTTGGCCGACCTGTCCCAGAACTATGTATGATCACCAACACAGTACTCGATTGGGTGTACAATACACATGGCCATCGACTTACGTCATGGGATCAACCATTCCTTTCCAGAGATTCCCTCGAGAATTATGCCAGAGCCATTGCTGGAAAAGGTGGGCCATTGAAAAACTGTTTTGGGTTTATTGATGGAACAGTACGTCAGATCTGTCGTCCGAATAAAAACCAAAGGGTTGTATATAATGGCCACAAAAGAGTACATGCCCTCAAATTTCAAGCTGTTGCATTACCTAATGGTATTGTAGCTAATTTATTTGGCCCAGTTGAGGGAAGGCGTCACGATGCAGGGATGATGAAGGATTCTGGTCTACTTGATACTTTGCAAAGAGTTGCATACACACCAGCAGGTGATGCCCTATGTATTTACGGGGACCCGGCCTACCCACTTCGCCCACAGTTGATGGGACCATACAGAATTGGTGATGTGCAAGTGCTTACACCTGCTATGAGAGCCTTCAACAAAGCCATGAGTGAGGTTAGAGTCTCCGTGAGTCTCCGTTGAGTGGTTATTTGGAGATATTTCAAATTATTTTAAGTTCATAGACTATAAGAAAAACCTCAAAATTGGCTTAAGTTCAGTTGGTAAACAGTACATTGTCAGTACACTAATGAGGAATATTCTTACTTGCCTTTATGGAAATACAACTTCAAAATACTTTGACATTGACCCACCAACAGTTGATCAATACCTGTCCTAAACAGGCTTAACTATTACATACAAACTCTTGTGCTACAAAAAGTGTTACTCGTCCATGAAATAATAAAATCCATCCCCACTATATATGATCAGTAGTGATTGTATCATAAACAAAACATAACATAAAATTGTAAATATGTTTTGCACAACTTACAACACATCTGTTTAGATTTGAGTCAAATGGGGTCATTGTTATAAGTTGTATCATTTTAATAGAACAGAAACAAAATATTTTGTAAATTAAACATAATTATTCTACTGTGTATATATTGCAGTGCAAAGACAATGTATAAAACTAAGTAAAAAAATACTTTAACATGTGCTACTGAAGCCTGTTACACTAACTGTATATTAAATAAATATAAACAATGTAGCTATACATATATAACATGTAAATATATAGTAGAACAGGAAAAACAACCAGTTATTTGTTCTAGAAGCTATATGGCCTTCAACCACATCTCTAGCAATGGGGTAGCAACTGGGTAGCAACAAGGAAAATTGTACTGGTTTCAGTTGGAAGATTGCTGTCTATTGTTCTAGCTCACATAGACCTAAAACAAGTTAATTGGGAAATAAATCTACAAATTCGGTTAGTTTTATTAATAAACAGAGCAGCTTTTGAAAGCAATAATAAATTGTTGTAATAAAAGCAAGAAACCTTTACCCGTGAATAACAAACTAAAATAAGAGTACATGTACTCATATATGTACCATTTCTTCTCCATTGCTACCCTGTTGCTAGGGACATGGTTAAAGGCCATATATTAAAAAGTTATTACTTGGCAAGTTTCTCTAACACAGCCATCATTGCAGCTTGTGTCTGCATTTGCATTTGCATTTGCATCTGCATTTGCTGCTGCTGCATATTAAATTGTTTTTGTTGACTTTCGAGAAGCTGATTCATTTTTTGTTGCTGTAATATTAGCTCTTCTTGTTTCTGTTGCTGCTGTTTCTCCTTAGCTTCCAACTTTTGTTTTTCAAGAATGGCCTGTTGCTTGCGCAATTCTATTTCCTGTTGTTGAATTATCATAGATTCCTGTGTTTTAATTCTTAAATACTCTAATGGATCACCACTACTCCTCCTCTTTCTACCCCTTTTTGATTTGTCCTTACTGTCACCCTCAATACTTCCATCATCTGCTTCATCTCCACTTGTCCCCTTTGCTTCTGTAGTCTTGCTCCATGTATTCATTGCTGCATTTCTCACTGCTAAAGCTTTTGCTCTTTCTTGTTTTTCTTCCTTGTGTTTCTCAGGATGAACTGTGTTTAACATAATATCTGACATTTCTTCAAGAAGGATTTCAACTTCTGTTGGAGGTTTTGGACTTATGCCACTTGCATTTTCTTCTGCCTTCATCTTTGCCCGGAAGTCCCCCAATAGTTTATTGAATCTCTCACGTACACTTCGCTGATCTCGAGGCATATCCTTGAATCCACTGTAAGTGTTAACCAATTTTGCCACATCAGTCCATCCCTGACCAGCCTCTTTGCTCCCAGTTTTCCCTAGATATGGCTCCACCACACGAATTTCTCTAAGAAGTATTAGGTCTTTGGCATCATCCCATCGAAATGTGCCACTGAAAAGACAAAGATATAAAACCTATTGTCTTCAAATGTTAATATTTTAAATATTAAAAGACAACTAACTCGAAATCAACAAGAAACAACAAGAATCAACAAGAAACACTAAAAATATATTAATGTAATGTACCACTAAATCCCAATCTGCAGGACATAAAACAATTATACACATGGCAAATATTTTTGGATAAAAATAGTTTTGACTTATTCAGAATAATTCGATAATTAACTACACTGCCGCTTAAAAAAATAATATAATAAATGCACATTAATCCAGATATATAAATATGATTTTTACTTTGTATATCATACAAGGTTTTTTATACTCACTTATTTCGGATACCAACTGTGTTCACGCTGTAAACCATTTGAAAAATAAACATAAAATAATTCAGTGTGAAATCTTATCATTTTATACTTTTATATTGTCCTTAAATTTACATAAATACAAGTGCTATGCATTTTGAAAATAAATACATAATGGCGATTTAAATTATTTCTTAAAGTGTACTTACATTACTACACCACCAGGTTGTCCAGGTAAATCATTCATATTTCCCACTCACTTTACGAGTTTATGAAGGACACTAAAAATATTTGTTGTTCATGAGTAAATTTATTTAGGAATAGAACAACACAAGTGTTCAAATATGAAATATCCGTCATCGAATCTGTCAACAGTTGCCATGCAGTCGCATTTCGTCGTATTGAATCGACAAAATCTTTGAAAAACATCTTCTATGGATATCTTCTTTATGTGGATATGACATAAAAGTTTTAATACACAACTTACCGGCTAAAATATTGTTGAAATACTGTCTGTAGTCAGCACTACGGAAAACAAGGCCACAACGCACCGTCTCAGCTTGGCTACGGTGAGTTCTGAGTAGTCATGTGACTCGGCCCAGCTCACAGCACCACTCACGTCCGTAGTACGTTGTCCGTAGTCGTCTTTCTTAAAGTCCCTTGTGTCGGCGAGTCAACTCGACTTGTTCGATACTTGGACCGGGCGTTCCATTTGAAAAATTTCCGTGAAATTTGGTTGTCTTTGGAAGCTGCTTTACCATTTTATAGCAGACATGTTATTCATCTATCGGTTTTTCCGATTAGAGATGTGGATTATAGTTTTGAGCCCCGGTTTAAACCACAGCAGCGAAATAGCTAACCCAGAGAAATTCACGGACGAAGGTTAGTATTAAATATGATGTTCATGCGTGTAATTGCGGGCGTATATTTTGAATCCCCTGACCCGTTTTCTCTAAATACACTTCCCCCTATATCATTTTCACTTCCTATTAAATAAATTAACAAAGCTTGGGGTAAAACGTAAAGAGAATTCGCGCTCAGAAGTCGGCGTGTCGGGGAAATCCCGGTGTCGCATTTTAATACGGAACGTTCTGTACAACGAGTCGGCAAATTGACTAATATTCGTACTAACAGCCGCCTTTGGATTCCCAAATATGCTTTAAAGACCCCAATTAAGTGTAAGAACACAGTTTATTTTGACTATTAATCACTGTTGCTTTGATAATGTTCTCCAGAGTTGGGTTTTTTTTGGCATCGTAATAGGGAAATTCCCTTCGATTGCAAACGTAAACAAAAATCAATCTGATGCAAGTTTAACAGTGAATATCTGCACCAGCTTGTAAAAACGATCCAACTTTTCTGTGTTGTCGATGAGTAAATGCCATAGCAATATAGACTTGTTTCCTGGTGTTAATATCGATCTGTTTATGCAATTCATAGGATTCGATCGGTAGAATGCCGATTATGTAATTAGATACAAGAATGCAACAAAGGTTAAAAGCACTTATCACTTTCACTTTCTATATATTATTGTTTAATACATGAATCATTTACGTACTTTATAAATAGCGTCAGCGTAAATCTCTGGGGAAGATTCCCCAGATTAGTCACCTCTGGGGAAGCCTTCGGACAGGAACGATTCTAACTCTTTCCTGTCCGAATTGGTCTTTAGTATTTTATTCTGGCTATAACGCCAGCCGATTTTATTCAAGGAATGAAGAAACATTATTAAAAACTGTGAATAAGAAATAATAAGCTGTGAAACATGAGCCAACAAAGTGTCGTCTGCTGTTATTTAGGGAGTGAGCGAGTGAGTGAGTGAGTGAGTGAGTGAGTGAGTGAGTGAGTGAGTGAGTGAGTGAGTGAGTGAGTGAGTGAGTGAGTGAGTGAGTGAGTGAGTGAGTGAGTGAGTGGGAAGGAGGGAGGGAGGGAGGGAGGGAGTGAGTGAGTGAGTGAGTGAGTGAGTGAGTGAGTGAGTGAGTGAGTGAGTGAGTGAGTGAGTGAGTGAGTGAGTGAGTGAGTGAGTGAGTGAGTGAGTGAGTGAGTGGGAAGGAGGGAGGGAGTGAGGGAGGGAGTGAGTGAGTGAGTGAGTGAGTGAGTGAGTGAGTGAGTGAGTGAGTGAGTGAGTGAGTGAGTGAGTGAGTGAGTGAGTGAGTGAGTGAGTGAGTGAGAGTGAGGGAGGGAGGGAGTGAGCAAGTGATTGAAGAAAGAGTATAGAGCGTAGAGAGAGAGAGAAAGTGGACTTATTAGTGGACTATGCACTAACTGGGAATTGTGTTGTATAAAAATTGTTGTTAGATCTCGGAAGATCTCCGGCAGTTCTCGAAATGGGTTTCTTCGCCAATCCCCATACTGGAACCGTAGACTTAGCATGTCATGGAAGCCATTGCTTCGATAACCTGGACATAATTTGTCCTAAATTGGATGACTTAGGCACTGAAATGGTTGTATTGGAAAAAGAGAAAAGAAGCGTTCCAGAGTGTCAGCACGTAGAGAGGAAAATTACATGGAAATATGCTCTATTAATAAAAACGTTCTCATGCTTTTGTCAGGCGCGATTTTCAAAGATCCAAAGTAATATAGTACATGTTGACAGCTCAAGTAAGTATTTTATTGCACGGAAGAGTACGAAAGGGAGGAAAGGAGGAAGGAAGGGATGAAAGAAGGAAGGAAGGAAGGAAGGAAGGAAGGAAGGAAGGAAGAAAGGAGGAAGGAAGGAAGGGAAGGTAGGAATGAAAGAAGGAAGGAAGGAAGGAAGGAAGGAAGGAAGGAAGGAAGGAAGGAAGGAAGGAAGGAAGGAAGGAAGGAAGGAAAGAAGGAAGGAAAGAAGGAAGGAAAGAAGGAAGGAAGGGAGGAAACAAACAAGGAAGCTAGCAAGCAGCTAAAAAAAGACGAAAGAAGTAAGTCAGAAAGAAATAACATGTTGACAATTATAGTGGTTTTGAAAGATTAAAAGTGTATAGAAAATCACAGGAATTCTAGGATAAGCTTTTGTATGAATTAGTATATGAAATCAAAGCAGGAAATTTGCATAAACCTTGTTGCCATTGCATGGTTACACTTCTTGATTTGAAAATTGTATTTTAGAATTGAAAAAGGTACAAATCACGCACATGACGAAAGATAAAAATATGAACCGGACTCTACGTCTGAAGTGTGGAATTTACGGATTCCCGCCAGTTCACGTCGACTGGTTCAAAGATCACAGAAAATTAGAATTAGAGGAAACTACTGAGGCCAATGGAGTAAACTATAAACTTCGTGAGGATGAACTGATTTTTAACACGACTAGCCGATCTGCATCTGCTTTTTATTCTTGTCAAGCTTCAAATTTGGCCGGCAAAGAACGGGGTCAACAATACAATCTTAGTTTGCACGGTATGTTACTTGTTGGTCACATCGAACAATGATATTCTTAGACTGCGTTCACACGAGTCCGGTGTAGAAGATAAACGGTAAAATGTGGTTACGTTCACACGAATCCGTCATAATTTAACGACGCTTTGAAGGTTTTCACACGACACCGGAACCTTCTGGTGTATATCCAGTATTTCAATGCTGTGGACTGTTTAAATAGCCATATCACGTCAAAAGTAAATGGAAACGAGAGGCAATTCAAAGAATATTATCCCCCAAGGTGTGTTTACAACACCTTACTGACTTCATCTTCTCCTATTTACGGCACTGCCTAGTCATTGTTGTAATAATGTTATAATTGTTCAAACAGCAGCACAAGTTCTTAGCAGAAGCTTTCCGAAGACGAGAAAACAAATAAAGTTTTCCATCTCTGAAAAATACGCCAGCCGTTTGGTTAGGAGCCGAAAATTTAGGAACTGGGTACTAAAGCGGAACGAAAAAGTGCCGGATCTTGTGTTCACAACGACACCTCCAAGGGTTCCATTTCACTGATTTCGCTCCGTCTAAAAATCGTTTTCAAAACGCTCCGGTTAGAGCGCCGTTTTCACACAATTTCGATCTGGTGCCGTGTGAACGCAACGGCGTTTTGTGACTTTTTAGCGCCGTTTTCAACTCGCTCCGGACTCGTGTGAACGGGGTCTTAGAATGGTTTTCTGATGAAAATATTGTTGGCAATGTTTTTGCATAATCTTAAGAGGATATGGTAGTTAGTAAAATTGCAAAGTTTCATTTCAAAATTCGTTGAAGAAAAGGTGATATTTTACGTGTGAAGTTAGTATTTTGAAGCCGCGCCATTAAAGTGGCCGAGCTTGAGAAGAATGAGTCGAGGAAGCTTATGACGTCATAGACTCAATAACAACAATGACCCTTTTGTTGACAACACCATGAGTCAAGCTTTTCATAATAATCTATACGTTTACGCCACAATACTTGTGAATATCGCCTAAAATAATTAAAAAGAATTATATGTACATAACTGTGCCGGTATCTCCCCATGATTAGAATTCTAGAAGAATGGGGTCATCACTTATGGATCGATAATTCCCCGACCCAACACCGCTCAGAAAAAGAGCGGGAAAACACTGAAATATTTGGACTTGTCGAAGAGTCCGACACAAAAGTTAAAATTATAAGCATACTACCAAAAAGATAAGGTAGGTAATTTGTGCATGGCTTCTTTGTCAATATTGTAACATATTCTGAATTTATCCCTTCGTAATTTTCTTTACCCTTTTTTTAAAACACAAACGAATAGTCGAGTCTTACTTAGTCTTTACTGTCTGGTTGTTGTCACCACGGCCAGTTCCCACTTCTCTTGCAATGTTTATTCTGCGAATTCACGCATGCGCAAACGTTTAGCATCGGTGTTCCCCGACCCACGGTCCCACATATAATGGTGACCCTGATTTTCTTTATAATTGCATATATATTTATAATTTGGTGTACGCCTTTATTAGAGAGGCGTCCACCTTAGAAGGGTGTCCACTTTGAGAGAGTTGGCTGTACCTAAGATCTCGATATTTTGTTGTTTCTTTAAAATTCAAAAAAGCACGACTAATTACTTATATAAAAGTAGCGTGTTGCGTAGTAATTTAACTGAGCGCACTAATTTATTTTCTCATGATACAGAATTTACGCCCAGTCGAGCTTCGTTAATTACGCAGAAATGTACTCAGGGCTTCACCGAATTTGGAACAAACTGTATAGGTAATGGTGCTATTGATTTAAAGTTTATCGATGTTATAGTATTTGTTAGACAACTATTTGACATTTGTGTTATACACATGTCGGAAACAATATTTAATTTAAACACATTGCAGTTGTAATTGTATTGGCAACTCTAGAATGTAATCAATCAACAGTCAGTAGCACAGTACCTCTAGCTTGGTTTGGCAGGTGATTGCCGACATCCTTAGCTGTCATGCATGTTATGGTCAACATAAAACAATGGCTGAGTGTTGACAGTTGCTGATGCTCGCGCATCAAACAAAGATTATAAATGAGGGAAAGCATTGAAAAGACGAGAGGGAGGTTAGCCAGAGAACAGAATAGAAGTTGGAAGTTGTTAATAAAGAGTTAACATTTTGAAGCCTGACGACGAGTCTTTAGTATTTTATCTGGCGAACACCAGACGATTTTGTTCAGCAGAGGGAGGGGTCCAGGCCTCAAAGTGTTAAGCTAATCTTCTCGTATCATTATTGTTTATTACACGAGTTAATCTTCCCTCAGCGACCAAGATTCCGCTAAGTCTAAGTCTAAGCCTAGTAAAAGTTGCTGTAACATATTGACTAGGCATCCCTGAAAATAGTGTGAAGACACTCGCACTTTGGCCGTGGGCCAAAGCACTTTGGCCGTGGGCCAAAGATCACGTCATGACCCGGTCATGGAGAGGATTGTGGTATAGATGAAAACTTGGATTTAGGAAATGTAGGAAAGTTTTGTTATCTGGGAGATATGCTCAATGGGGGGTGGAGGTGCAAATTTTGCATCTGTGGCAAGGGTGCATTGTGCATGGAAGAAGTTTAAAGAGCTGTCAGGGATCCTGACAAGGAAGGACATGTCATTAAAACTTAAAGGGAAAGTGTATGTGACATGTGTGGGGAGTGCAATGGTGTATGGAAGTGAAACATGAGCCATGAACGTGGAGCAGAGTGCAAGATTGGAGAGAACAGAGATAATACGATAGCTGTGTGGTGTATCTTTGTAGGATAGAGTGCCGAGTGTGGAGTTGAGAGAAGGAATGGAGATTGAGTTGGTGACTGATGTTGTGAGGCGGAACAAGTTGAGATGCTGGGTAATATGTATAACGGAAAGATGACGTTGACTGGGTGAAAAAAAGCATGTCATATGACGTGGAAGGTGTGAGAGGAAGAGGAAGGCCAAGGACGACATGGAGTCAGGTTGGGGAGAGGGACATGAGAGAGTGTGGTCTAAAAAGGGAGGGAGAGAGAGAGAAGGAGAGAGAGAGAGAGAGAGAGAGAGAGAGAGAGAGAGAGAGAGAGAGAGAGAGAGAGAGAGAGAGAGAGAGAGAGAGGAGAGAGAGAGAGAGAATAATTTATTTAAACTCGGAATTTCATCATTTACAAAATTGCTTTTCGTTAAAGTCGAGAATGATTAAAATATAGTAATTACAATTATTTTTGTTATTTTCTAAATTAACTAAAAAGATGTTTATATTACAATTAATTTGGTACACATGTATACAAATATTACAAGTATAGGAAGCTAATTTGGAAAACTGAAGGTAAAGATTGTTTTCTTAAATACTTTTAAAGACGTGGTTAACCTTACTTCACTAGGCAGGTCATTCCACAGAATAGCACCACTGTAATGAAAACTATTTTTAAGGTTATTTGTACGTGGTCTAGGCAAGGCAATTTTGTTGTCTCGATCCCTCAGATTATAACTTTGAGAATAATCCAAGAGATCAAAGAAATCTGTAATGTAACTTGGCACCAAATTATTGAGCGTCTTGTATATCATTATAAGTTTGAGAGAGAGGGAGGGAGAGAGAGAGAGAGAGAGAGAGAGAGAGAGAGAGAGAGAGAGAGAGAGAGAGAGAGAGAGAGAGAGAGAGAGAGAGAGAGAGAGAGAGGGAGGGAGAGAGGGAGGGAGGGATGGAGGGAGGGAGGGAGGGAGGGAGAAAGGGAGGGTGGGTGGGTGGGAGGGTGGGAGGGAGGGAGGGAGGGAGGGAGGGAGGGAGGGAGAGAGAGAGAGAGAGAGAGAGAGAGAGAGAGAGAGAGAGAGAGAGAGAGAGAGAGAGAGAGAGAGAGAGAGAGAGAGAGAGAGAGAGAGAGAGAGAGAGAGAGAGAGAGAGAGAGAGAGAGAGAGAGAGAGAGAGAGAGAGAGAGAGAGAGAGGGAGGGAGGGATGGAGGGAGGGAGGGAGGGAGGGAGGGAGGGTGGGTGGGTGGGAGGGTGGGAGGGAGGGAGGGAGGGAGGGAGGGAGGGAGGGAGAGAGAGAGAGAGAGAGAGAGAGAGAGAGAGAGAGAGAGAGAGAGAGAGAGAGAGAGAGAGAGAGAGAGAGAGAGAGAGAGAGAGAGAGAGAGAGAGAGAGAGAGAGAGAGAGAGAGAGAGAGAGAGAGAGAGAGAGAGAGAGAGAGAGAGATAGATATAGATAGAAAACTTTATTTGGATACGGTAATTTCATCAGTTATAAACAACTGGTTTACATAAAAGCCGTATGAAATTTAC
Organism: Corallium rubrum; assembly: GCA_964035015.1. Taxonomy (NCBI): domain Eukaryota; kingdom Metazoa; phylum Cnidaria; class Anthozoa; order Scleralcyonacea; family Coralliidae; genus Corallium; species Corallium rubrum. The sequence goes on from OZ036013.1 coordinate 4,780,906, forward strand.
AAAAAAAGAGAAAAAGAGGAAACTGCACACTACTTTATATTTACAAACTCTATATTAAAAATCTATATTTACAAACTCAATTTACCAATAAAACTGGGGAGTCTTGGCAAAAGTAATTAAGTCCTCGCTTAAAATACTGTAGTGATTCTATTTCACGTAATTCACCAGGTAAGTTATTCCAGTATATCCCCGCTCTATATCTAAATGATTTCTTTAAGTATTCTAATCTTGGTAATGGTAGGACAACCTTACTTTCACAACCTCGTAGATTATAATGGTTAGATTTGCACAATCTTGTAAATTGATCTGTTAAATACTGTGGAGACTCGTTATTCAGTACTTTAAACATTGTTGTCATCAGATGTTTGTATCTACGGGTGGTAAGATTGTCCCATTTTAAGGTGTTTAGGATATCATGCGACCGAATTTCAAAATTTGATTGAGTGATGATCCTTGCAACTCTGTTTTGAAGTCTCTGTAGACGATTTAGAAACTCAAGATTTGCATTTCCCCAAATTTGGTCACAATAGTCAAATAAAGGTAATATGAATGACTTGTAAATTATAATTAATGTTTGTCGTGGCACAAATGCTCGAATTTGTCTAAGTCCAGCAATTGCTGAAGAAATTTTTTTCGATAATTTATCAATGTGAGTGGACCAATTTAGTGTTTCGTCAAAATGAACTCCCAAAGATTTACATTCTTTAGCCCTTCTGATGGGGATACCACCAATATGTAAAATTGGCGAAAGAATATCAAGTTTATACTTCGTCCCAATCACAAGGTACTCTGTCTTAGTGACACTTAGGCTTAATTTATTGGCGATCAGCCACTGATAAACTTCATTCAAATCATGATTCAAACGAGCCCCAATGTCACTAATACATTCACCAGAAACCGTAATGTTGGTATCATCTGCATACATTCTAGGTATGCTATGATGGAGCGAAGCTGGCAGATCGTTTATATATAACAAAAATAACAGTGGGCCTAGGATTGATCCTTGGGGTACACCACATGACAATTTTGATGAATTGGAAAGATAACCATTTACACAACATTTTTGTTGCCTAGAGTCTAAATAAGACGTAAACAGTTTAAGCGAAGCGCCACTTACACCATAGGCCTGAAGTTTCCTTAACAAAATTTTGTGATTTACGGTATCAAATGCTTTTGCTAGATCTAAGAACACAACAACATTTAATAGACCTTTATCAACATTAGTATACCATTCATTTGTTGTGTCAATCAAAGCAGTAACTGTTGAGTGCAGTGGTCGAAAACCAGACTGATAACGAGTTATAATGTTGTTCTTAAGTAAATAGTCATGTAGGTGACCAGAGATAAATTTTTCAAAGATCTTTGCAATAACATTGATAATAGAAATAGGGCGATAGTTGTAAGCGTCGTCTTTCGCCTCTTTCTTGTAAATAGGTACGACTTTAGCCAATTTCCACTCATCAGGAAAGATACCAGTGGCAATGGATTTATTAAAGATATTGCACAATGATTTAGCAACCACTGGAAAAGCATCCCTAATGAGTTTAATCGGAATGTCATCTAAACCAGCTGCCTTATTGCCATTAAAACATTGGATAATTGATCTCAGATCATCCACAGTTATTTGTGGCAATTGAAAGGTAGAATTCGTAGGCTGGATATATCTAAGAAAATCAGATGAAGATTGCGGGAGCTCGGAGGCAAGTTTAGGGCCAATTTCCGTAAAATGCTTATTAAACAAATCACACATTTCCTCAGGATTAGAAGTTTTTCCTGAATCAGTCTTTAGACTAGATATGGTAGGTTTTTGTGTTTCTTTTCCCATTATATTATTAATTGTGCTCCACATTACTTTAGTATTACCGGCATTAGACTCAAAATGCTTTTGATAGTAATCTTCTTTCGCTTTCTTTATAGCATTATTTGTCTGATTTTTTACTTTTCTATATTCAGCCCACGACTCCCCAGTGTCATATTTAACTGCTCGAGATTTTAGAAAATTCTTACGATAAATTAACCGCTTTAAATTATTATTCATCCAGGGTGAAGAACAATTTCTTACTCTTTTAGATCTAAGCGGGGCATGTAAATCTGCAATCATATTGAAATTTGTCTTCCAATTGTCCCACATTTTGTTCGGGTCCTCATACTTATTCAAGGATTCCCATGACAATTTGCTGAGATCTTCTCTAAATTTCTGGGCATTATAATGTTTTAAAGATCTGTTTTTTACATACTTATGTATGAGAGAGACGGCTAACCCCTGCGTAAGTGGGGAAAATGGTCGTAAAACGAGTGTTGTTGATGTTGTTACCCTCAATAAATAAATTCGCTTTGCTTTACTTTACTTTACTTTACTTTACTTTACTTTACTTTACTTTACTTTACTTTACTTTACTTTACTTTACTTTACTTTACTTTACTTTACTTTACTTTACTTTACTTTACTTTACTTTACTTTACTTTACTTTACTTTACTTTACTTTACTTTACTTTACTTTACTTTACTTTACTTTCTTTTACTTTACTTTACTTTACTTTACTTTACTTTACTTTACTTTACTTTACTTTACTTTACTTTACTTTACTTTACTTTACTTTACTTTACTTTACTTTACTTTACTTTACTTTACTTTACTTTACTTTACTTTACTTTACTTTACTTTACTTTACTTTACTTTACTTTGCTTTACTTTTATAGCTATATAATAGCATGAAGACTATACGTTAGATTCTCTTGAAATTTTCTGAGAATGTTCCTACTATGCCCCTTTGTTCGTTAACAAAACAAAAAATTCACGACTTATAGGAACAAATTTCAAGACATATTTTCTTTCGGTATTTTTAACCAAGATTTTAATTCTTATTCTGCTTGCAGACGTCAACGAGTGCTTGTCGGACCCTTGCATACCAAATACAACTTGCTTTAACACTATTGGTTCATTCGGCTGCTACGGTAACGATGACGTAATAGCTATGCCTGATCAAACTAATAGTAAGTGCTGCATACAGTTTTTATTTATTCATCTCAAACTCAATGATTCATGAGATAATCAGCCAATCGCAAAAGTTTATAAAGCCCAAATGAAAACCGGTGTCATCTTATTCTTAAGATCGCAGTTATCTATGCAAAATAAACAAGTTGCTGTATGAATAAATTTTACACACACCCATGAATAAAATGCCATGAGGGTTTATTTTAATTGTACTTTCAATTGAAAACGCCCGATTGAGATGCCATAACAACAGATCGTTTATCCTGTTTCATCAGGGGAATCCAAACACTCGAAAACAATAAAACCACCCCTCCACTTTCAGGCTCGTGCTTTCATCATGTTTTCTCGTGTTTGGATCCCCTCATGAAATACTCAAACTCGTTGTTGATATATTACTTGTAATGTATTATTGATCGAATTTGGTTATGATACAAGTACCGTGAGATTGATGAAAACCGATATAGCAAAGATATGTAACCTCCGATAGCTCATTATGCGCATGTGGCGTTAAAATGTTTGATTTTCATATTAAACAAACTGAAATATCTCAAGAACGAAGCAAGGAAACGAAAAACTGCAAAGTATGTTACTCTATCATTTTAAAGTGTCTATGAAATGAAAAATTCGTTGGTATTTTTGTTGTTTTATTGTACAGAGGAGCATGACAGGAGCACTCACTGAATATTTCAAGAGAATCTGATGCGTAGTTTTCGCGCTATTAACTCTCAAAGTTTGCCATGGCCAGTTCGTTCTTGGAGAAAAATTGGGCTTTTGGTAACAATGCTTATGACGTACGCAGATGGACAACTATGCATAAGAACAATAGATTTCACTATTAATGATCCATCTGCGTACGTCATAAGGCATTGTTACCAAGAAGGTCAAATTTCCCCAAAACAAACTATCCATGCACGGCGAATTTTGAGAGTTGATAGCGCGAAAACTACGCATCAGATTCTCTTGAAATTTTCAGTGAGTGCTCCTCTCATGCTCCTCTGTACAATAAAACAACAAAAATGCCAACGTATTTTTCACTTCATAGACACTTCAAGAAGAAACAAATACATTTTCTATTTTAATTAAAGCAGTTGTATCAGTGGACTCCACCATGTTGGATTTTCTTTGACTTTGAAATAACGAGCTTCGTTTCTTGCTCTTAAAAATCGTAGCAAATCAGAGAAAAATAAATTTTCTTTTAAAAATTAAAGTGTATATAACCCCAATTTTTTTATCATATATCTAAATACGTTCTACCTTTAGCAAACAGTTGAACAACGAAATATTTTTTAGATTGGAGCAACCTTTATTGCTTTAATATACTAGAGCCTGAGTTTTGTTTTCAAAATGGTAAGGAGATGACGCCAAAGTAGCCATCATTATCTATACAATATTTATTTGCAGGAGTAACATGACCCAATTCTTCCATTAATGGTGTGTTTGCACAACATGTTCCATATTGTATGAATTTTTCCACAAAACTTCTCAGGTAGTTTATCTTGCCAAAAAGAGAAAGAAAGCCAATGCCTATCATAGACGTCATCTCATTACCATACTAGAAATACGAATCGCCAATTTTTCATTTCATAGCCACTTTAAGTGTTCTTTCAAATAAGAGAAACTTAATTTTCGTTCCATAGGCACTTTAACTACTAAACCACATAGTTTTACGTAATATATCCGACACACGAGTCAGTGTTCTCCCTCCAATTTCTGAATACAGCCAAGCAGGTTGAAAATACGAGGCGAAGCCGAGTTTTTGTAACCAGCTTGGCTGTAGCTATTGATATACCAGGCGGAAAGCGTAGTCTAGTCAAGAAGATAATTGCCCAGTTAAGTATATTAGTCGAAATCGTGTAAATATTTATCACTCTGAAGATGTTACTTGAATAGTGACGAAACGTTAGTTAATTAAATTATGTTTTTCCAAACCTTATCGTTATGGCTTTTTTGAAAATTATTTGCTGGGCAATTAGCTTGGCTGTATTTAGACATCGGAGGACGAACACTGACGAGTATTGGATATAGCTTCTCAAACGAATCAATATTTTAAGAGAAAATCGACCTGAAAGTTTGGTAAATTTGACCGTAATCTTCCTCCGATTTCTAAATACTGATTAAATATTGATTTCTTTTGAATTTTCCTTATGAATTATTAATGAGTTTGAGAAATATAGTTCAAGTCCTTTATTTCTTTTTATAATCGGCTTCAACGTGCTTTTTTAATTACAGAAACAAATCAGTGGGCAGAGCAGAGAACATCACCACCAACGAACCAAGGATTATACTATCTTATTCCAGGTAGGTTAAATCGTCTAGATATTCAATTACATAACCACGAGCAAGTTTTTCAACGGTTTTTGTTTTGATTTTAATAGGATTAAGTCTTTTGATCTTTGTGAATGCTGTCGTTATTTTAACAGCTGTAAAGTATCGAAAGAAACATCGTTTAGGTACGAAATTATGTCCGTATGCTACTTTGGGTAAATTTGTACATATTTAAGCTGCTAATGTAGCAATACAAATGCCAAACATGCAGACAGACAGACAGACAGACAGACAGACAGACAGACAGACAGACAGACAGACAGACAGACAGACAGACAGACAGACAGACAGACAGACAGACAGACAGACAGACAGACAGACAGACAGACAGACAGACAGACAGACAGACAGACAGACAGACAGACAGACAGACAGACAGACAAAGGTTTTCAGGTATAATACTAGACAAAATAAGAGATAATGTTTCGTTTCCTAGATTTACCATCTCTTGCATTAGTACCAGTAGAAGATGAAACCACCAGAACACATATATGTACAAGTACGTTGTATCCCACTGACACAATCGTGGAGAAAGGCTATGGCAGTGTTCCTTACCAATCCCAATTTATATCATTACCAGTTTACATGCCAAAGATGGCAAATCCAAGGTACGTATGCACCAGTACATCAATGTTGTTTTAGATTAGATTACATCGTATCATCACATCAAATCACGTCACGTCACGTCCCTTCCCTTCCCTTCCCTTCCCTTCCCTTCACTTCACTTCACTTCACTTCACTGCACTGCACTTCACTTCACTTCACTTCACTTCACTTCACTTCACTTCACTTCACTTCACTTCACTTCACTTCACTTCACTTCACTTCACTTCACTTCACTTCATTTCGCTTCACTTCACTTCACTTCACTTCACTTCACTTCACTTCACTTCACTTCACTTCACTTCACTTCACTTCACTTCACTTCACTTCACTTCACTTCACTTCACTTCACTTCACTTCACTTCAAATCCGTATATAGGACATCTATAGATTTGATCATCTGGCATGGTAAACCATATTTTGGGCTTCTCAAATTCTTCTCAAATCATTAATAATTCATGAGCTAATTAGCCAATCAAAAATAGTTGTTCATGTGCATGAGTTTTGAAACCCAGTAAAGGTCGCGGAAACGGAATTTATAATAGAAAAATCGGATAATAAACGGTACAAACAAAGAACCGTTTATTACCACATTTCTTAATTATAAATTCAACGTGAAACCATTGTCTAATTTAACATGCACCAATATCACCAAGTCCCTCTACTATAATTGACGATTGAGAAACTATTTCATGAACTCGTGTATCGTGTTTTACCAGGGGTTGCAAACACTCGAGAACAACAAAAATCACTCGGCCTATTACCTCGTAATTTTCAATGTTCTCTCGTGTTTGTAAAACATTCGAAAACAATAAAAATCACTCGGCTTGCAGCCTCGTGATTTTCATTATTCTCTCATGTTTTACAAACACTTGAGAACAATACTCGGATTACTCGGTTAACGGCCTCGTGATTTTCATTGTCCTCTCGTGTTTGTAACCCCTGGTAAAACACTCTCACTCGTTTATGAAATATTACATAATAAAATCACTTTATCGCTTATTTTTCTGTTCTATGTTCCGCTCTTTAACTAAACACTAATATATTTTCTACTACAAAAGGTTTTTTGTCAGGAAAGAAATAGACCACAATGGCGGACATATATCTCTGCATGATACTGGCATAAAACTCGTCATACTACCAGGGTCTTTGCCTCAGGGTAGGACAGAGGCTATCTATCTTGCACTGATGAAAAACGACCCGTCTTCTTTCCCGTATATTAAAGAAAATCAGGCACTAGTCAGCCCTTTGATTTTGTGTGGACCACATGGATTACAATTCCTAAAACCAGTTATGTTGCTATTCCCACATTGTGCCATCATCGGAAAGAGAACCAGCCGATTTAAAGGTACGTATTTAGATATCCTGGCGACAGGTAGACAGACAGACAGACAGACAGACAGACAGACAGACAGACAGACAGACAGACAGACAGACAGACAGACAGACGGACGGACGGACGGACGGACGGACGGACGGACGGACGGACGGACGGACGGACGGACGGACGGACGGACGGACGGACGGACGGACGGACAGACGGACAGACAGACAGACACACACACACACACACACACAGACACAGACAGACACACACACACACACACACACACACAAACAAACAAACAAACAAACAAACAAACAAACAAACAAACAAACAAACAAACAAACAAACAAACAAACAAACAAACAAACAAACAAACAAACAAACAAACAAACAAACAAACAAACAAACAAACAAACAAACAAACAAACAAACAAACAAACAAACAAACAAACAAACAAACAAACAAACAAACAAACAAACAAACAAACAAACAAACAAACAAACAAACAAACAAACAAACAAACAAACAAACAAACAAACAAACAAACAAACGAACAACAAAACAGGGGTGAAATCATAACTCCTGGAGGTGAGAAAGGCTGGAATGAATTTTTATGTCGATCATATGTACTCAAACTTTTTCCTTTCCAAATTGGTCCTGAGTATTTTATTCCGGCTAACGAAAGACGATTTTATTCAGAGGCCCTAATTAGTTAAGAACTATCTGTCTAAACAAAAATAGAATTAACGTACCAGAACCAGCTTTTGAATCCGCTAGCGGAGTCTCATTGTGGTTCGATGTTTCTCCTTTATAGTTCTGTGCAGCGAGACACGCGACAACGAACCTATGAAGTGGAGATATATTGTTAAAGAGGGCGAATCACATAACAACGAGTTTTTCTTTTCGAAAAACGACAATGGTTGCTGTTTATACGCTTCACACTTTACGGGGTTCGGTGCTACGAATGACGACAATAAAAAGGAAGTAAGTGTGCTAGCGTTTCGTCAAAATCATGTCGCAAACGGAGGAGACTTTTCTATCCGAGTGTACTTTGTTCCTGGTTTTAAAAGCAGCAAAAAGGTGAGAAAATATATAGAAACAACGAGCAACCAAAATGCAGACTTAAAATAGCTTTGCGAATGCTCGGTAGAACACTGTAATCGAGAAATGTTACAATAATAGGACAGTTCAATAGACCACTTTCATAATAGCGATTAATTTGAATATTCTTTTATGTGCATCTTGATAAGCTTTTCTAGCCTCGTTTGTGTGCCTTCAAAAGAAATTAAAGAATCTTTGCTTCATAACGAGGCCAGAAAGGCTAATTTAGATGCACATAAAAGAATATTTAAAGCGGTGGCCTTTATGAAAGTGGTCTATAAGTTCAGTTATTGCCCTTTTGTTTGTTTGTTTGTTTGTTTGTTTGTTTGTTTGTTTGTTTGTTTGTTTGTTTGTTTGTTTGTTTGTTTGTTTGTTTGTTTGTTTGTTTGTTTGTTTGTTTGTTTGTTTGTTTGTGTGTGTGTGTGTGTGTGTTTGTTTGTTTGTTTGTTTGTTTGTTTGTTTGTTTGTTTGTTTGTTTGTTTGTTTGTTTGTTTGTTTGTTTGTTTGTTTGTTTGTTTGTTTGTTTGTTTGTTTGTTTGTTTGTTTGTTTGTTTGTTTGTTTGTTTGTTTGTTTGTTTGTTTGTTTGTCTGTCTGTCTGTCTGTCTGTCTGTCTGTCTGTCTGTCTGTCTGTCTGTCTGTCTGTCTGTCTGTCTGTCTGCTTGTCTGTCTGTCTGTCTGTCTGTCTGTCTGTCTGTCTGTCTGTCTGTCTGTCTGTCTGTCTGTCTGTCTGTCTGTCTGTCTGTCTGTCTGTCTGTCTGTCTGTCTGTCTGTCTGTCTGTCTGTCTGTCTGTCTGTCTGTCTGTCTGTCTGTCTGTCTGTCTGTCTATCTGTAATTTTGAATAATCATTATGTACTAGCAAGACAATCTACATTTGCAAGACGCTACGACATTTCTAATATTTAACTAAGAAGCACACGCTTTCACTGCAGTTTTCTTTTAGAAGTCGAAAATCTGTTTCCTTTTCACATTGCATAACTACTTATTGTAGGACGTCTACAAGCAGGAACAAACACTGGATGGGAAACTTTGTGACGCCGAACGTCCTCTGCATTTCAATAACAACTCTAAAGGGTTGGATGTTTCCATTCAAAGTATTTCTGAAGGATGGGAATGTGTTCTGAATGAAGAGAAGCAGGTGCAGTGTGCGTCAGTTAGGGGCTCGCTTATGCTATTATCTCTTCTTAAAGTGCCATGAAGCGAAAATTATTATTGTCTAAAATGAAAGAACTCTCAAAACGACAAAGTAACATCTTTTGCAGATCTTCGTTTCCGTGCCTCGTTGTTGAGATATGTCATTTTTTTTGCCGTGCAAATTAAACACTTTGACGTCACACGTGTATAATGAGTTATCAGAGAAGGTTCGGTATCTTTGCCATTATCAAACGAAATCAATTAAAAATCTGTATGACTATAATGCTGTATGCAAAATAGACGCACAGGATCGGCTTCGAAGTGATTTCGTTCGATAATAGCAAAGATATAGAACTTTCTCCGATAACTCATTATACCTGTGTGATGTCAAAGTGTTTAATTTTAAAGTTTTTAAATACTATAAATTTATGTGTTAATCTTTCCCATATAGTTTGTTTCTTACTCTTCCTTGCTCTCTCATAGTTCACCTCTAACTTTGCTAATTTCCTCGTAGTGTTTTTTTAAGCCATTCACCAATACGTTCTTCCATGTTGTATATCAAAGAAACTGAAATATCTCAACAACGAAGCACGGTAACGAAGATCTTCAAAAGATGTTACGTTGTAGTTTTAAGAGTTCTTTATTATATGGCAAGCGTCACTTCCGGTCAAATAGCGCGCTGTGATTGGCTTAGAAACATTTTTAGAGGTCCATTACTTTCCCGTAATGGACCAGCGGTCCATTACGGGAAAAAACCCAACAAATTTCTTATCAGCCATGTTGTTTGCAACTAAACAACGAAAGAAAACCGCAAGAATTTTGTGAATTCAACAACCTGAGGACTAAATTATGTATGATTGGGACGAGAGCAATCTGGAAGCGAGTTTAGGAGTCCGAAAGCGACGATAACAAAAGCAACAACATTGAAAACGATGAGTTTATGTCACACGCTCGAGGTCACACTAAACTGACTAAAGTACGTATCATGACAAGGTATAAATGTAAGGTTTGTTGTTTCAAAATGCCATATAATAAACTTTTTATTAACCTCGCTTGCTCGGTCTTTACAGAGAAATATCAGACCTCGGTCTTTGTGTACAAACCTCGCCCTACGGCTCGGTCTGTACCAAAAAGACCTAGGTCCGATATTTCTCTGTAAAGACCTCGCGTTCGGTTAATAAGAAGTTATTAATTTAAGACAATAATAATTTCCGCTTCATAGGCACTTTAATTTTCACCTTGTGTTATAGGAGAGCCGAGCCAGCCCACCTAGCTGAGATCTCGCTTTGTGAGACCATGTAAACACGATTGACCGGGCTGACTCGCCTACCTGGGCTGGCACTAAAATCTCGTACACGCTACAAAACTTTGTTTTTATCAGCTTTTTGCGACATATTAACAATTCACAAGTTCTGTTTGTTCATGTACAGTTCATACTTAAAACAATGAGATTTCGTGTCTTTCCATATAAACTGTATAGATTACGCAATTAGCACAACAAACAAGCCAGCCACAACCTCTTTTTTTAGTAGAAGTCATTCATATATATGTATAATTGTTATATATCAAGTGTCAAAGTCCGTTTTTCTAGCTCTCTTATTGGGCGAGCGGTCCTCGCATGGTGGTCCGAAAATCGTGATGTTTCCCGCGTAACCCATGGCAGCGGGTATCATTACATTTATTTTTCCCTATCAAAACCGGAAGTAGATGCTCGGCTTCGCCTCGGGAAACAACGGCAGTCTCGGGTCCACAAAACACACGTCGGCGCCATTAAATAAGTGTTTATTGTTAGATGACTGTAAATTAGCCTTTCAAACCTCGCTCTTGTGTTTATAATTAAAAAGAACTTTTACACAGAACCAGACTACACAAATTTTACGGAGTAGATTAAACTCCAATTGGTGTCATTCTGTCACACTAATGGAGTTGAATCTACTCTCTAGAATTTACTGCATAAAAAGGTTATTTAAATGCGCAGAACGATATCCAGGATTACTTTTGCTTTGTATGAACTGTCCCTTCCACTTATATTCCTTTATAATGTTTCCTTTATATATGTCTACGTCTTACGATGACAACAGGAGATAGAATTTCCATATATCTGGGAGTACACTAAATTCGTCCGCACCGTCTTGTACATTCACTTTAAAACATACTAATACTGAAATACAAAACGTTCGCTGCAACATCGTAGCTTGCCAAGGATCAGACGGCAAACCAGTCAGGATCTCCGTTTCTGCCATGGTAGGTCAAAAGGTAAGTACGTTTTTACGTAATTTTTCGTGTCGGCGTCAAAAGCTGACCAAGAATGTAACTTGAGTATAGTTCAGTGCAACTATCGGCAACTGCATGGGGTCACTGGTATAACATGAACTGAAATGGTGTTATTCAGCTTAATTTATCGATTTTAAATCAACGTTTCGATTGGGTATAATATGAACTGAAATGGTGTTATTCAGCTTAATTTATCGATTTTAAATCAAAGTTTCGATTGGGTCAAGTTATTTCAAACTTGCTAACTGCATACATTTCATTGTTTTTACTTATGTAAAGTGATTTGTTTTCAAAGCCAGTTTCAGTTGTTTTGCTACAAGCTGTCGTAAGTATAGTTAAACTCAGAAAACGCAGAGCTCCAGACGGGACTCGAACCCACAAACTTTACAAACCGGTTAAGACTGGTCATTAAAGTGCCTATGAAGCGAAAATTATTATTGTCTTAAATGAAAGAACTTTTAAAACTACAACGTAACATCTTTTGTAGCCTGCGAAGCAGACGGTTGTTTTGGGGGTGGGTTTATTTTTGGGGGCAGGGTTTATATTTGGGTCGTGGAATACCGGAGGCGGAAAACCCGCATAGGCGGAATTACCCGCCAGGTGAAAACACGCGAGGCGGAAAACACGCGAGGCGGAAAACCTGCGGGGCGAAGCTGAAAGACCGTCTGCCGGGTTTCGATATGTTTTTTGATATACCAGTCCACTGGTGGACTGGAAAAACTGATTGGCTAATAAACCATTAACTTGTCATCAGGGATTAACTTGTCATCATGTAATTACTGTAAATCTTTAATATATTATCCTATACATAGACTACATAGTTGCGATGGCGTCGACTGAATATAGTGAATGTGTTGACGAAGCTCTTCGTTTGCTGAACTTGCTTGCAAGTCCCACACGGGAATTTATATTGAAGAAGGAACAAGAAATAGCAGTTAACGAGTTGCTGCAAGGGAAAGATGTTTTGGCAGTTTTACCGACTGGTTCGGGAAGAGTTTTATTTTTATCTTGTATTTGTTGGCACGAAATGAGATGTCAAAACGAACCCAGGGAAATGTTCGTAGCTGCGTTCTTGTTGTGTCTCCTCTAAAGAGCATTATATCTGAGCAGATATCAGAAGTGACTTCATTTAATTGCACTGCGCCGGAGCTTTCAAAGGAAACTTTGTCTGAAATAATGGAATCTCCACCGCAATTCATATACTGTAGTGCGGATTCATATTCTGTTTTGTCCTTTGCCTTTCTGATTACGTGTACTTTTCTCGCTTGAGGACTTCGCTCAGGAGAACATACAGTGGTCGGTAGAAGGCGCTTTATCCTGTCAGTTGCTTTCACTTCAGCCTCGACTTTAGAGTTGACCAGATTAATTGAGGTTGATATGAATGCGTAAAGCTGGTTGGTATTCCTTATTTTACGCGCGCAAGACTTACAAACCCGTTCCGACAACTCGGAATTTCTGTGAACAGAAATACCAAACTCCACGCAAAGTGCGCCCAAAGTTTTTTCGTTGAGGTCTTTCTTGTTCGATGTTTTGAACAGATTTTCCGAAGACACGTAGGACGTTTTCTCAAAATTTCCAAACTTAACCTTTGTGGACACTTGCACAGTCTGCAAAAGTCGTTGACACTTTCCGCTTTTGGTTTCCTTCCTTTGGGTACAGTTTTTGTTGGGGTAGCCCTCTTACTCATGACATGTACATCAGCATAAACATGATTCACAAAAACGGTAACGGAATATATAATTATATTATTAGCATGTGGTGGGGTCAAAACATCAACATGTCAGGTATCATGTTTCACTTATAATTGGCTTTCGAAATAATCCGATTTCAAGTAGCAAAGGGGCATTAACATCTTCGTTCACCTTACTTACCCGCTTGGTTGGTTAGGTGCAAGCTGTTGGCCGAGGGGGCCTTGGACTGGAGCGAGAAGTGGTACTTGGAATCAGGTTAAGATCCAACCAGGTGGTATCTTGAGCTGACCACCCCCTCGGGACAGCTAACACCTTCACACCAATAAATTGGTGGAGAAAAAACTTACCATTCTTTTTGAATTGAAGGGAGGGATGGTGGGAGTTGAAATTTGCGGAGCTCTCGAACTTGTGTGCACGTGTGACAGCAAGTCGAGCAATAGCGTAGTGAGCGATGCGCCGTAGCTCGGCCCAGTCTCCAAGCACGCCCCTCATGCTGTTTGCTAATTGCGTCCATCCTGTGTGATGCGCGGTTACCTAGTTGTTAACCTTGGTTATTGCATAACCCCACTTAACATCTTCGTTCACCTTACTTACCCGCTTGGTTGGTTAGGTGCAAGCTGTTGGCCGAGGGGGCCTTGGACTGGAGCGAGAAGTGGTACTTGGAATCAGGTTAAGATCCAACCAGGTGGTATCTTGAGCTGACCACCCAAAGTGATGCGAAGTATCACCCTTCCAAGTACCGCCGAAATTCTTATCTCGATGGATGAACAATTGAGATATCTTGGTTAACTGCGAGCTCGGAGAGCATTGGTAGGGTTAGATAGGGCATCCAAACTAGCAGCAGCATTGGATAGCCTATCCAAATCGAGCGCGGCAATGTTAGATAGCACATCCAACAAACTAGCAGTGGTATTGGATAGCACATCCAAATAGATAGTACAGCAATGTTAGATAGCACATCCAACGAAATAGCAATGGTATTGGATAGTACATCCAAATAGATAGTATAGCAATGTTAGATAGCACATCCAACAAACTAGCAGTGGTATTGGATAGCACATCCAAATAGATAGTATAGCAATGTTAGATAGCACATCCAACGAAATAGCAATGGTATTGGATAGCACATCCAAATAGATAGCAGCAATGTTAGATAGCACATCCAACAAACTAGCAGTGGTATTGGATAGCACATCCAAATAGATAGTATAGCAATGTTAGATAGCACATCCAACGAAATAGCAATGGTATTGGATAGCACATCCAAATAGATAGCAGCCATGTTAGATAGCACATCCAACAAACTAGCAGTGGTATTGGATAGCACATCCAAATAGATAGCAGCAATGTTGGATAGCACATCCAACAAACTAGCAGTGGTATTGGATAGCACATCCAAATAGATAGTATAGCAATGTTAGATAGCACATCCAACGAAATAGCAATGGTATTGGATAGCACATCCAAATAGATAGCAGCAATGTTAGATAGCACATCCAACAAACTAGCAGTGGTATTGGATAGCACATCCAAATAGCAGCAATGTTAGATAGCACATCCAACAAACTAACAGCGGTATTGGATAGCACATGCAAATAGATAGCAGCAACGCTAGATAGCACATCCAACAAACTAGCAGTGGTATTGGATAGCACATCCAAATAGATAGCAGCAATGTTAGATAGCACATCCAACAAACTAGCAGTGGTATTGGATAGCACATCCAAATAGACAGCAGCAATGTTAGATAACACATCCAACAAACTAGCAGTGGTATTGGATAGCACATCCAAATAGATAGCAGCAATGTTAGATAGCACATCCAACAAACTAACAGTGGTATTGGATAGCACATCCAAATAGATAGCAGCAATGTTAGATAGCACATCCAACAAACTAGCAGTGGTATTGGATAGCACATCCAAATAGATAGCAGCAATGTTAGATAGCACATCCAACAAACTAGCAGTGGTATTGGATAGCACATCCAAATAGATAGCAGCAATGTTAGATAGCACATCCAACAAACTAGCAGTGGTATTGGATAGCACATCCAAATAGATAGCAGCAATGTTAGATAGCACATCCAACAAACTAGCAGTGGTATTGGATAGCACATCCAAATAGATAGCAGCAATGTTAGATAGCACATCCAACAAACTAGCAGTGGTATTGGATAGCACATCCAAATAGATAGCAGCAATGTTAGATAGCACATCCAACAAACTAGCAGTGGTATTGGATAGCACATCCAAATAGATAGCAGCAATGCTAGATAGCACATCCAACAAACTAGCAGTGGTATTGGATAGCACATGCAAATAGATAGCAGCAATGTATTGGATAGCACATGCAAATAGATAGCAGCAATGTTAGATAGCACATCCAACAAACTAGCAGTGGTATTGGATAGCACATGCAAATAGCAGCAATGCTAGATAGCACATCCAACACACTAGCAGTGGTATTGGATAGCACATGCAATTAGATAGCAGCAATGTTAGATATAGCACATCCAACGAACTAACAGCGGTATTGCATAGCACATCGTATGTAGTATTGGAATGATGAGACAATAAAACGAAGATCAGACGGTTTTGTGTTTTGTTTTTGTTTGTTTTTTTGTTGTTCTTTTTTTTGTGTGGATTAGTTAAATCTAAATTGACCGCAACCCAAGTAATGTTATGTTATAAACACGAACTGAAATAAAGATTTAGCTGAGCAGGCGAGCCGCTACGCCCTCAAGAATAATTGGTGGCGTACGAATGTACAGTTGATAAGCGTCGCTGAGCCATCGTCCCATTGTTTTGATTAAGTGATCAGAGATTCCCACTGTTGCCGCCGTGGTGGCAGCTCCGATACGAAAGCTGTGCCCAGAGTAATTACCTTCGATCCCAAGACGAGCCAGAGCAGACTTTAGCCACGCTACCAGGATGTCTCGTGTTAAAGGAAGGCCGGTTTTGTGCATAAATAATGGACCGGGTTTGCTACCACGCTGGTGAAGATAAGTCATCAATGCCCGTACCGCACATATGCTGGAATGCGTAGCACCAATTCGTATGGTATGTCCTTTACGAAATTGATCTGTTTTTGAGGACTTTATACTTAACAGCACCACTGTGGGGTTGAGCGTGCTGTCGACTGTGACGTCTGCCAAGGATAAATGTGTGTTGGGGTCGTATGAGGACGACGTTGTTGTAAATTCTCCGCAGCGCAAAAAAACAAAGAAGCCGGTGCAGCACGCTGCCCAGAACAGCGAATCGCTATAATTGAGAGGGTTAAGCAGCGGTTGGAGGCGGCGAAGTATAGCTGCGGTGATAGGAAGGCGCGGACGAGTGCCAGTACCTTGTTTCCGTTTTACGCCGCGAATAACTCTTTCCAACATGAGACAGTTTTTGAGGGGATTGTCAAAGCCGTGTTCTATATGGAGTGAGCGTACACCTGCTAAGTAAACCTTAATTGTGCTGGCTTTAAGGGTTCGAGCTAAATGGGCAACGAACATCATCAGTGTCCGCTCATTGGCAGGAAGTGGTGAGCCGTTAGAGTTGATTCGCTGACCCCAGTAGCAAAACTCCAGGAAGCGTCGTTGAGATGCGCTGTATGTTCGGCGCGTCGACTTAGCTCGGCCTTGAAAAAGTAGGGCGGCTGTTTGCTCGTCTAGAGATTGCAAGTCAGATGGGCTTGCAGTTCCTTGGAGATTTCGACTGGTGTCGGCTGAGCGTGAGGTACTAGACGAAAGAATTCCTGGAATTTGAAGCGAGAGAGAGCATCAGCGATTGAGTTGGTTTTGCCGGGAAGATGAGCAGCGGTTACGTGAAAGTTAAGTTTAGCAGTAATGAGAAAAAGCGCGCGAACCAGGTACATTATATTGTCGTCTTTGGAAGTGCCGGATTTGATGATGTGCACGACGCTTTCATTATCGCAGTGAAAGAGAACGCGCTTGCGCGACCACTTAGGCCCCCAGATATGGCAAGCGATAAGAATGGGGTACAGTTCTTTATAGGTCATTCCCAGAGGTTGTTGAGATGACAACCACGCGGCGCTGAACCATTCGCCCTGGTGATAAGCACCAAAACCCATACTGCCCGAGGCGTCGGTTGAGAGTTCGAAGTCGGGGACTGGTGCCCAGTCGGGGAGATCGAAAAAGGATATGCCGTTCCACGATGAAAGAAACTCGTTCCACCATTGTAGATCGAGACGGCACTCCTTATTGAGGCGAAGAAATTTCTGGTGGCGTTTCGAATCTCGGAGCAGATTGAGCAAGCGGCGCAGGAAAGTGCGGCCATGGGCGACGACTGAGCATGCGTGATTGAGGCTACCCACGAAAGATTTCAGTGTTTTGCGTGTACACCATTTTTTCGTCGCCCACTCGCGAATAATGAGCGTTAGGTTGTCGAGCTTGTCTTGAGGTAAGCGAGCAGTCATTTGTATTGAGTCGAGCTCTATACCTAAGAACACTATGCAGGTCGAGGGCCCCTCGCACTTTTCGGGAGCCAACGGGATGCCCAAATCGGTCGAAGCCCTTTGTATAGATTTCAGAGATTCGGCGCACACGTCCGAACCCGCAGGCCCGAGAGTAAAGAGATCGTCTAAATAGTGAAGTAAATCTTCAACGTGGTAGTTGTTCTGGAGCGCCCATACAAACAGGTCTGCGAGAGTGTTGAAAATACAGGGCGCCGAGCGTAGCCCGAAAGGAAGAGCGAGATCGATGTAATATTGGTCGCGCCATTTCATGCCCAGCAGGTAGCGGTCTGCTGGGTGTATTGGAATGATCCGATAAGCGCTTTTGATGTCGGTTTTTGCCATAAGTGCTCCTTTTCCCATTTTGACAATTAAGCGAATGGCGTCGTTAACTTTGCTGTACGACACCGGGAATTCCTCTTTAAAAATACCATCATTAACACTGTGATCAAAAGGAAACGATAAGTCTAAAATCAATCGCCACGAGTTTGGCTTATTTTTCTTGGGAATGACCCCAAAGCGGCTAAGTTGAAGATTGGGAAATGGCGGTGTTAAAGTCGGGCCAAAAATACGTCCGGCGTTAATTTCGTCAGAAAGATATTTGTCAATGACTTCAGGGTGTTCATTGGCCGAAGGACAATTGACCGTCGCTGATCTTAATTTAACGTTGTCTGCGTGAAAACCAATATGGAAACCTTCACGAAGGCCGGTTATTAGATAATCGACTTTTAAGCGATCCGGATAAGAAATTAATTGTGTTGCCAAGCACGCGACGTTGATCGGGAAATTGGATAAAATATTCGCGGGAATAACGGAAGGACACGTTGACATGTCAAAGACTGTAGAAAATTGTTCTAGGGGGGCGCGGTCGTTGGAGTATTTATTGTGAGAAAACTCGGCGTGAACGAAGTTGGCGATCCGGTGAGCGTTTTCGCTTGTCGTTTGAGCCGAACTGGTGGTTGATTCGTCGGTGGGGAGCTTGGCACCCGGGCACTGTGCAGGCGTGACGGTAACGACACCACGCTCTTTGGCTGACACGAACCTTGGTTCCAGGAGATACAGAGCTCGTGCGAGGATGGATCCCCCCTGGCTTCTGGACGCAAGCCACGTTGCTTGCCTTGAGGGGGCGAGGGGACAACCGATGACTGTGGACTTACCGTCGCAGTGTGGTAGTTGTACAAGTCGGGCTTCATACTGCTCCAATCTTGCACATTACTCGCGGCTGCTTCGCGACGAAAAGCGCGGTCGTAGTTCAACCACGACCTCCCTCCGAAACGTTTAGCGGTGCGAATAATCAGAGCCATGTAGGCAAGAAGATCACGTGCGCGGCTCGGAAAGAAGGTGGATATAACAGCTGTGTAGCTGTTAAAGCATTCTACCCATGTCAGAATGTCAGACACCTCTTGTTTCTTTCGGGTGATAACTTTTGGCACGATTGTAGAGCCCTCTATCGAGAAAGTCGTCGTTTCGGCTTGAGGGTCTTCTAAGTTTTCAGGGATCAGTTCTGATAACTCGATAAACTTATGTGACACGATTTGCGTTACCAGTTTTGCGGGAATTGGAGCGCGGCCAGGACCCAAGATAAAGGCTTTCTCGAAGCCACTAGGCATATTTTGGCCACGTGAAACGTCGTTATTAAAACCCCCGATCGTATCACTGGGGATCGCTTGGTGACCGTCCCGATGTGGTTCAGTTTGGGCAATAGCAGCGCTATAAGGGTTACGAGGAGTAACGGCCCGCCAGTGGTTTGAACAAATGAAGGAGCAGAGAACATACCTTGCGCTTGGCGTTGAGAAGCTGGCTCTTCTGTTGCTCCTGACATGCCCGGTTGATTTGGGTTGTTCTCTTGTGGGTCCGGTGGTGTAGGGTGGATTGGAACATTTATGGCGCGAAGGCTTTGCGCGATGGCGTTTTGAAGTCCCGAAACGAATTCGGGCGACTGGAACGCGGTCCCCCAGTTCACCGTAGATGTACTAGTGCCATCGTCGTTGTAAATCACGGGAGGTGGCGATTCGGTAGCCATGATATCCAGCGAGACAATTGATAACTAACTTTACAGTTGAAATTTGCGGAGCTCTCGAACTTGTGTGCACGTGTGACAGCAAGTCGAGCAATAGCGTAGTGAGCGATGCGCCGTAGCTCGGCCCAGTCTCCAAGCACGCCCCTCATGCTGTTTGCTAATTGCGTCCATCCTGTGTGATGCGCGGTTACCTAGTTGTTAACCTTGGTTATTGCATAACCCCACTATATCAAAAAACATATCGAAACCCGGCAGACGGTCTTTCAGCTTCGCCCCCGCGGGTTTTCCGCCTCGCGTGTTTTCCGCCTTTGCGGGTTTTCCGCCTCGCGTGTTTTCCGCCTTTGCGGGTTTTCCGCCTCGCGTGTTTTCCGCCTTTGCGGGTTTTCCGCCTTTGCGGGTTTTCCGCCTTTGCGGGTTTTCCGCCTCCGGTATTCCACGACCCCAAAAATAAACCCACCCCCAAAACAACCGTCTGCTTCGCAGGCTACATCTTTTGCAGATCTTCGTTTCCGTGCTTCGTTGTTGAGATATTTCAGTTTCTTTGATATGCAAATTAAACACTTTGACATCACACATGTATCGGAGAAAGTTCTATATCTTTGCTATTATCAAACGAAATCACTTCGAAGCCGATCCTGTGCGTCTATTTCGCATACAGCATTATAGTCATACAGATTTTTAATTGATTTCGTTTGATAACAGCAAAGATACCGAACCTTCTCTGATAACTCATTATACACGTGTGACGTCAAGTGTTTAATTTGCATATCAAAAAATTGAAATATCTCAACAACGAGGCACGGAAACGAAGATCTGCAAAAGATGTTACTTTGTCGTTTTGAGAGTTCTTTCATTTAAGACAATAATAATTTTCGCTTCATAGGCACTTCAAAGAAATTGAAAACTGAATGAAATCAAAAAAATTAAGCAATTCAAGGTAAACATGGTATTCAGATATGGTGAAAATAAATATCGCGACAAAATTTTAAAAACGACAGTGTTTACGTTGACTGAAAGTATTTTGGTTGTTTGAAGTTTTTGTTAACAGTCGGTTATAGTTTCGGTTTTGTGGCTTGTACTCTTGGCATTCAAATAAAACTAGACTAAACAAAGGCCATATAATAAAAATCTTATTAACCTCGCTTGGTGGTCGGTCTTTACCCCTGTCCAGACTGGTCAATATCTCCTGAACCATTTGGTGTATTCCGACGAAACTTTTACAGGTGGATGGTATGCCTTGTTCAAGTATGTGTTACACTTATGTTGTCATGGCAACAAATTGTGACGTCATTAATTGCAAAAAACCCGGATTTTTAGAATTTCCAAAATTCTTTTTCTTATTGTTTTGTTAACATAAAAAAGGTAGTATATCAAAAAAATAGTTTCTCTTTATTAAAAAGTGCTTACTTTTGTTGCAACTATTATAAAAGTAAACATAAGAAAAATTGTCTGCTGAAATTTAGTGTTGGTAGGTGTTCACGACTCCGCTGTAACTTTTTTCTGGCGTAATATTTTTTCACCAAATTTTCCACACATAAAGCCCATACATATTTAGGAAAAGTCATAAAATTTCAGAACCATACCTGTACTGGTTTAGGAGATATTAACTTTTAAAATCAGCGCGGGCACTTTCCGCCCCCCGCCCCCCAGTCTGGATAGGGTTACGGGGAAATTATCCTGTCATTGGGCTTTTCGCACAAATCTCGCACCTTCGTCGCTTTGCCTGTACTGATGAAAGAATGCAGAATAGGATAATTATTCCAGAAAGACTTCCCGCTCGGTCAACAATGTTTTTAACTAACTAATTTTGTTACATATATAACAGGGTACAGCCAACAATCAGTTGAGACGAACCGACTCGGGATTTGAAAGCTCGTCGGAAAGGCTGGTTCATCGCTATATTCCGGCAGAGCTGAAATGTCGGCTCATGCGTAAATTGGACAGAAATATTAGTGCCCTCGGCCCGAACGACTGGACTTCGGTAGCTGAGAAAATTGGTATGGTAACGGACGATATTCTGTGGTTGAGAGATAATACAAATATAGTAAGTCCCACCGAATATGTTTTGCAGTTTTGGGAAAACCAACCTGACGATGAATTACTACGCGGTTTAGATCACCTGGAACACATTCTTTTCACCATCGGCCGAAATGACGCAGTCGAAATCATTCAAAGTTATTGCAACAGACCTGTGGAGTCATCCAGAGGCAAAGTAACTACTGTTTAAGAGGAGATTTTTTTCTATCGCGTGACATGCACTTCAAACTTAATTTCTGCTGATCACATTATACAATTTTTCTATTAAAAGTTTTGTTTTCTTAAAAATCGTCATGAAAATTTAGTAAAAGGCTTGTTTTAGAGTTTAGCTCGTTTTTCCCATCTAATGGCGGCGTCTAACTTTCCTCGCATTTTTGGCCCCAGTGCCCATTGCCCCCTTTAGTATTACATTATGGTCTATATGATTGATAACCCCTAAACACAAAGCATTGTTGGAATGGAAAAGTAGCGAATACTGTAATATGTAACAGGACCTACTGAAAAAAACCCACTTCGGTGATATAATATAAGCGATCTATAGATGTGGCTTATGTATCACTATTGTTCCAAAAGATTAATGGTGTAATTAATATTTCAACACGGTCTTTACCAACTGATATTAAAGTAGAAAAAGTAAAAACCGAAAAATCCAAATCTAAAATAACCTACAGCGGAGCTACTCTCTATAATTCGCTTCCAATATACCTAAAAGAAATTGAAAATTATTCTTATACCACATTCAAATACAAACTAAAAGAATTTTTTCTGACAATGGTTGATGAGGTTGATCATCTAGAGGACCTTTCCTGCAATAAATGTAAACATGTTGTCCGATGTAATTGTAACTCGATGTAATTGTATTTTTAAAAAAACTGTAAATAGATTAGTTATCATTAGTTGATGTAATTGTATTTTTAAAAACTGTAAATAGATTAGTTATCATTAGTTGTATATAATTTTGTGAGGGCCATCGTTGATAATACCCATGCTGGTAAAGATGTCACCCTTCTTTTTCAAATGATTAATAATAATAATAATAATAATTCCACCCAACTATATTATCCCGTGTTGTCTTTTTTGACGTTATCAAACAAAATGAATAAACTTTAAAGTGCATACAAACCCAAATTTTTTATCATCTGAATACATTCTACATATAAAGCAAACAGTTGTTCAGTGAAATATTTTTTGATTGGAGCTATTCTTCAATGTTTTTTGGCGATTCGCATTTCTAGTATGGTAATGAGATGACGTCTATGTAGGCATTTGGCTTTCTTTCTCTTTTTGGCAAGATAAACTACCTGAGAAGTTTTGTGGAAAAATTCATACAATATGGAACATGTTGTTCAAACACACCATTAATGGAAGAATTGGGTCATGTCACTCCTGCAAATAAATATTGTATAGATAATGATGACTACTTTGGCGTCATCTCATTACCATTTTGAAAACAAAACTCAGGCTCTAGTATATTACAGCAATAAAGGTTGCTCCAATCTAAAAAATATTCCGTTGTTCAACTATTTGCTAAAGGTAGAACGTATTTAGATATATGATAAAAAAATTGGGGTTATATACACTTTAATTTTTAAAAGAAAATTTATTTTTCTCTGATTTGCTACGATTTTTAAGAGCAAGAAACGAAGCTCGTTATTTCAAAGTCAAAGAAAATCCAACATGGTGGAGTCCACTGATACAACTGCTTTAATTAAAATAGAAAATCTATTTGTTTCTTCTTGAAGTATCTATGAAGTGAAAAATACATTTTTGTTGTTTTATTGTACAGTGGAGCGTGACAGGAGCACTCACTGAAAATTTCAAGAGAATCTGATGCGTAGTTTTCGCGCTATCAATTCTCAAAATTTGCCGTGGATAGTTTGTTTTGGGGAAATTTGGGCTTCTTGGTAACAATGCCTTATGACGTACGCAGATGGATCATTAATAGTGAAATCTATTGTTCTTATGCATAGTTGTCCATCTGCGTACGTCATAAGCATTGTTTCCGAAAGCCCAATTTTTCTCCAAGAACGAACTAGCAATGGCAAACTTTGAGAGTTTATAGCGCGAAAACTACGCATCAGATTCTCTTGAAATTTTCAGTGAGTGCTCCTGCCATGCTCCTCTGTACAATAAAACAACAAAAACGCCAACGTCAACACTTTAAGTAGCAAAAGGTAGCTATTTATTATCTTTGGATAAAGTCCTGTATTTTTATTAGCATATAATTTCTAACTTTTTTTGCCGTAGTTTACAATTATTGTAAACTTACCATTAATCACAGAGGTTTCAATCTAAATAAAGGGTAAAGTCTACTGGCCACTTCTACAATCAATCTCACAAGTAGCTGGGACACTTCAGCTTTTCTAAATCATATACTTGTTCAACATCGTCTAGATCTATTTTGCGATATGTACACAATCCCTCCCTCCCACTCCCTTTACATGCAGTGTTGTCTATTAAATGAAACAAGTTAACAATTTCGATAAAACATGCTAAACAGGGTGTACAACATTGAACAGGGATCGGGGGAGTTATAAAACTGAAAAATGACGCAAATATGTCCCAAGACCGTTTTGAGAGTGATTGTAGGAGCCGGAAAAAATTACAAGCTATCTCATGCACTCAATCGGCTTTCACTATACTGTCCCAAATTCGCTCTTTGCTAAACGCTGACCAAACGATTTTACTCGTCTCAGTGACATACTACTCAAGTCATATTGTCGGTCATCAATAGCTCTTTGTTTCAAGCTAGTCACGCGAGCTATGCAGCCAATGGAAAAACGATTCTCAGTTAATACCTCTACTTGATACGGCTCCTAATCAAATCGAAACCATATGTCACTGACGTTGCTGGGCATTGTCTATAGTCGAGCGGATTGAGTTCTCAAACAGAACTTCTAGGATATTATATTTAAGAAGTCTCCGAGCTACAGTATCGTCAAAATGAGGAAGCTTATGTCCGTTCTGCTAACATTTCTAATGGATTTCGTCCTGTTAACTGGCGTCCAGTGTTCGACCTTCGACGCAAAGTATCAATCCTCCACTCACTTCGACCACGATAATAACTTCAGTAAAGGTAAATTTGTGTTTTGATATATATGGAGCTAATAATAAATTGACTTTACTGAAATTACTGGCGACCCAGATACGAAGCGTCTTGAGACATCTTTTGCATGCGTTATAGAGGTGTGTAGTCACCGAGTCCCGTTGATTACAGTGTCGATTTGCGTAACAGTACTATTGTGCTATAGAGGAGGTGTGTAGTCATCGAGTCCCGTTGATTACAGTGTCGATTTGTTTAACAGTATACTACTATTTAATAATTGTTAGTTGTTTGCTGTACAAGCTGTGTTAGTTAGTAATACTCAGAAAAACTCTGAGCTAATAAATAGTATATGCTACTATTTATTATGTAATATATCATACACGAGGAGGAGTGTTTCATCAGGATATCCAAACACTGAGAAATTTGTTGAAATGATATAGCATCTCAAACAAATCAGTATTTTAAGAGAAAATCGGGGTAAAAGTTTGCTTAATTTATGTAATTTCTTCCTCCGATATCCAAACCACCGACACGGTACTGATTTTCTTTGTGTTTTCCTCAGCGTGAATTATGAGTTTGAGATATCATTGTATACAATCGTGCGCGCATTTAAATCGTGTGTTGCAAATATTAAAGCTTCCGAAAAAATAACAAAACCAGACTTTTACTTAATACCATACAGTAATTTGCATGATGATATTATAGACAGATAGTCTATAAATCGTTCCTGTCCAAGGGCTTCGATCCCATGCCAGAGGTGAATAAAATCGTCTGACGGTTAGCCAGAATAAAATACTAATAAAGATCAATTCGGACAGGAAAGGGTTAGAGGGATAGTTTAACTCATTTCTGTCCGGGCTAGGCTTTTACTTAGACAGATTTCTGAGTTCCCACGCGGGATCTAGTTTCCACTGAGGAAAATCTTCCGTAGGATAGGAACGGACAGGAAAGTTTCCTTTGCGTTAAAGTCATTAGTTCCAACTGAGAGCCCACAAGACAAAGAAACTCTTCCCTGTCCGTTCCTGTCCTGAGGAAAATTTTCCTGAGTGGCAACCAGCCTTAAGTTCTGGTCGCCGATGAAACGCTCTAACCATTGAGATACTAGGATAACTTGAACGGCGTTGGTTTAATAAACGTAGACAACGGTGTGCAAGAAAAGGCGCTGCGATCCGAATTGAGAAGCGACCCGAATCGAGATTTGCCATGTAAGCAGTTTCAGGATCGTATTCCGAAACGATGATATTCCCATACATCTATAGCCAGTCATTTCTAACATATAATCATTTTGATATATCCTGAATCTTTGGATGCGAAAACGGCGACTTTTTACTAGTAAACGACAATATATTGTTTTTGAGTGTAAATATTCTTCGAGAAATTTTACTCAGCGGGACTCGAACCCACAACCTTCTGATCGCCGATGAGACACTCTATTAAACCACTAAACTATTGGGGGCTCGGACGATTTGACTCATCGAATATTGGCCCTACAGTCATATAGCTCAACATGTTGCTCTAACACGATAGAATGAAAGATAATAAAGCAAAAAAAAACATTCTCTGATCAAAATATTTTATCACATGCAACAAGCTTTCGGCTACCAGGAAAAGGTCAACTATATATATACAAAAGGAAGCTATAATTAGTGTGTGATGCGTGTTGTATCGGTTGATTGATGGGTTGGCGTGCGTGGGAGTGGGTGTTTGCCGTGTTGTCGGATATGTGTGGTAGAGTAGGCGATATGCGTGTAGTTATTTCTTAAGAATAACTGAGTTTTGTCGTGGAAGTGCTATGAAGTGAAAAATATGTGAAGTGAGAAAAGTAAAAAAGAATGAAAGATGTTGACAAATATAGCGCAGTTTTGTAACTGCTCAACCTGCGCTATATTTCTATGCCCAATAAAAATGTTCTAGTACTAGTCGAAAATCCATATTGCATTCATTATATGATACCTAAAGACATCACTTCTTCATAATCCACATGTAGTGGCTCTTCCAATGCTAAAAATACAATGTTTAAATACCTAACTACTACAGTACTAATAAAAACAGTACTAATGACAATTATAAGATGTATATTAAACAATTAAATATCTAAAAAATCTACGCAGGAGGGAATTAGCCTGCAGGCAGAAGTTTTAATTATATTTCCTGTACTTGGCTGGACCGGAAAAAACACAAATATCCGTATTGTACACTTCTGTGATCGGATCATTAAAAAAAATGTCTTTCTAATCTTTATAATGCTAATTTGTTATTTGTTTGTTTTCTTTTGTAATTCATGGCCCGCCAAGGCTATTCATCATTGCCCCAGTGTTTAATACTACAGGAGGAAACCAGAGTAAACAAAACTAACTTTATTTATACTGGATAACCCAATCAGTCATGTCTAAACTGTAACAGTTCTTCCTAAAGGTCCAGTAAAGGCCGTATCTCGCATTGATTGGTCCAGTGTTACTACAGGGGGAGATCTGGTAAACTAAACCAACTTTATTTAATACTGGATAACTTTATCATTCGTATCTTTTAGGAGTAAGGACCATATCCCTCATTGGTTCAGTGTTATTACAAGAGAAAACCAGAGTAAATTAAACTAACTTTATTTATACTGGATAGCCCTATCAGTCATAGCTAAACTATTCTCGCCTAAATGTCCAGTAAGGGTCGTGCAGTGTTACTACAGGAGAAACCCTGTGGTTCCACATGCGACTAAAGAGAAATTTGAATCCAATAACTAGGGGTCGCAGAGGTGAAGGGCAAGTGGGCTAACCACCAATGCCTACGAGCTATATTGGCAATTGCTTATGAATGACGTATATAGGAACTTTACAGCCAATCAAATTGGCTGAATGGATTGTACATAACATTGTCGCAGGCCAATTGCGACTCAGTACGCTTCATCCGATGGCGTGGAACATACGGAACGAAGAGAAGAGACGTCCTAATATAATTATAAACCTGTTGGAATCGTTGACTAATCGTATACCACCTGATATTCACAGCTAACGTGATCAAGAAGGTCTTTCGGCGGCAAATCGCTTTAATCAACTCGCAAGATGCACCTAACCTTCTACCTGTTGGTGACGTTTTTGGCGGCATTCCCGGCGACAACCGCCACAAGAAAGCATAATCATTCAAAGCGAATCGATGGCGAGAAAACGTTAAAGAGAGGTAATGCATGTCGGCAACGTGTTCATAAAGGTTTCATTTATAAACTGTTGAATGATGTAACTCACTATATAAACGAGTGTTTCTATGGAGGCGAGCCAACCCGGGTACCCTGACTATCCCGCTTTGGCTAGATCGTGCCTTTGTTACTATTTCTTGTTAATTTTCATCTTGTGTTTATTTGAGAGCCGAGTCAGCCCCCTAGCCAAGACTCTCGCTTTGTTTAACCAAGGGATATATCGGTTAATTAACTGGTCTGGGTTTCCCCCCATGTATATAAACATCGACACCGACAGATGATATGTTTTCGACATATTTTCTGTTCTGCATGCTTTGTTCATATTTAAACGAGATATCGTGACTTCTTGTCAGAACTAAGAAATTGAAATTCTCGAGAGTCGAGAGGCAATCTATAGCCCATCTCATGTACCGAGAGTCGAGAGGCAATCTATAGCCCATCTCATGTACTGACGAACGATACTGAATCATGTCGCCAAAGTGAGTTTAGCTCGGGTATGTGTATCCAACTGTGATACGTGAGATAACAATAAAATCTCATGTTTGGTTTTCTATATACCAATAAGTCAATAACTCGTATGTGCGTGCAAACAGTCCACTATATCAAGTCATATCTTCAACATTGTGTACTGTATCATATCCCGTGATCATATTAACATTGTAAGAAGTCCTTATCATTGATATGCGTGCATCATGTGACATTGTAATCAATGCTTCTTCAGAGCGTTAATAACTGAACTGTGACGAGGGAATTCCCCCAAACCCAGCATGCACACAGCGACGCCATGCAGCCATCATATAAATAAAGAACAGCGCTGTATTTAGATTCGGAAAATCGGAAAACCATTCTTTGATATAAGCAAACATAAAACTACTTTTAGAAAAGACCTGATTTTTTTTATTCATTTCTCAAAATGCTGCCATGAGGACAGAGATACTGTATTTAGAAATATTAGCATATGCAAATGTAAGTAGAATGAATAGTCAATACGTCAATAGCGGTAATAAGTCCATGTCCAATATGCACGAATTTATTGGTTAGGATTAGGGGGGTGTTGGGGTAAGGCTTTCATGAAGTACTCAGGTTATTTTGGACATGAACTTACAACCTCAATAGCCACAGCATTCATCTTCGGTTTCACTTTCGATTTAAGATCTACGACCCCGTTTTCACGCGATGTCGTTACGAAATGATGGCGGTACGAAATGAAACCGTAACGAAATCGTTACGGTTAGGCCTGGTTTGCGTTCACACGATACCGGCATGAAATAACATGAAACCGTAATGCTTGTGAACCGTAATGCTAACCGAAACGATATGAAACAGTAACGAAATTATTCCTTTATCGGCATCGTGTGAACACCTTTTACCTTAATGATTTCATCACGGTTTTACGAAACTTTTTTCTCTGCTTAAAAAAAGCATGATGAACTAAACTGTTAAAATAGTAACGGAATGAAATGATACCGGTACCGTATAAACACGATTTCGTGTCTACGACGTGAACATGTGCAACGACAAGAATGAATAATTTTTAGTCCTCGAGTAATCACAACGCCATTCTCGTTCTTTGTACAACGCCACTTACAGCATTTTCATGTCTTCAAGACGACGTCGATGGCCAAAAGATGAGAACTGTTGCTTTTTGAGATTGACTTCAATACGGACACTGAGGCGTTTTGGAAGTCATTAAACTAGCTTCAAATATCAAATATAATAAGTCAGTTAACCGTGACTTCTTCAAATTGTAAAACTTATCTTCCCAGCATCTTAAGGTCCCTTTTTAACGTTTCGAACGCATTTATCATTATACGTTGATCTTTAACCCTCTAAACGCTAAAATCCACATTTACTCTGTATTTTAGTATATTACTCGGGTTGTTAACGCCAGACGACTTTCAGTCAACGCGGTTTTTTGGTTTGTTTGTTGTTTTCAAGAAACTCTCGATTCAAGATCTCTAACAGAACTACACTTTAAACATACTGAGCGCCAGGTAGATATAACATCAGTATTGTATGTATTCTGGAGAGCAACAGAGTATCTTGATTTTAAATATTTTTTAAAGAGACTATATGTTTTAATTTCTTTTGTTTGATCTGAGAGTGTGTTCCAAAGTCTGGATGATCTTATGAAAAAACTGAAAGTTAGTCGAGCGTCGGGCGTCGGTTGGAAGTTAGTCGAGCGTCTGCACGCTGAATTCCCCGTTACGGCCTGTTTATATGGAGGCCAGTAACCCGGCCCGGCACATGTCGAGTTCCCGGTCTGTAGAACAAACACTGTTTTTCCCACCGCAGTGTTTATATGAGACAGACGAGTAACTCGCCCTGGCCCGGCGAGAACTCGGCACTGGGACCTCGGCAAGGCGGGATAAATATTTCCCCATATAAACAACACTTTTGCCCGAGTAACTCGGCATAGCGGGATGAATTTTCTGCGCAGGCTTCGGGGGAAAGTGGGCTCTGCCAACAAACTCGATCTTCGCCCCAAGTTTGGGGCGAGTCAGGTTTTAAACTGGTCAAACAAGTTCTAGTTTATGAACACACGCTAGCATGAAAATAGCAAGTAACGCGTTAGAGTCTGGGCCCAAAATAGTATCTTGGCAACCGTTCACGCATGCTCAAAAAGAAATATTAAAATTTAAGTATCAAATTTAAAAAGTTGTCTGTGATTGCGGTGCCCTGAAAGATGGCTTGCGGGCGCAGCTAATTTTCAAACGCTTTATATTCTGTGTGTGTGTGTGTGTGTGTGTGTGTCGTTCGTTCGTTCGTTCGTTCGTTCGTTCGTTCGTTCGTTCGTTCGTTCGTTCGTTCGTTCGTTCGTTCGTTCGTTCGTTCGTTCGTTCGTTCGTTCGTTCGTTCGTTCGTTCGTTCGTTCGTTCGTTCGTTCGTTCGTTCGTTAGGAATCAATAGTATATTTTTGACGCGACATTTTTAACGCGATATTTTGAACGCCACAGGGCACCGCTTTTTAGCACTGTGTCTGGTTATTTCATTTGTTTAGTAATAAGGGGGTGTTCATATGAGGCTCGAACTCAAGCCGGACTGAATTTTGCATTTTGGGTTTTGTTTACACGAGGCCAGTCTTGAAATTATATGGGCTTGGTTCCTATTACGGTAGATTATTGATGGTTCGCAATCAATCCCTTGGATTCAGAAAACAAAGAAAAGGCGGCCATGTTCGAGGAAAACATACTCCAAATACCATAGAGATCATATAAATACTAGCGGGGGCATTGGCGGGAAAATTTGGTAACCACATGGGGGCCGCCATTACCTATGATATTTCAGTCAATTGGTTGGCAAATGTACTAGACCCAGTCCTTTGCCAACCAACGCGCCTAATGTTTGCCTCCAAAAGTATCCAAGATGGCGGCGTTCAATTGGTTACCAGCGGTTGACTGAAATTGGGATTGGATGCCCCCTCTAGTATTTATATGATCTCTATGCCAAATACAGTATAGCTGCTAATGAGTAAAGTTCCTCTAACATGGCCACCATGACGGCAAAT
Source organism: Corallium rubrum (assembly GCA_964035015.1). Classification (NCBI taxonomy): domain Eukaryota; kingdom Metazoa; phylum Cnidaria; class Anthozoa; order Scleralcyonacea; family Coralliidae; genus Corallium; species Corallium rubrum. The sequence goes on from OZ036013.1 coordinate 4,812,616, forward strand.
GCAAACCAAGAATACTATTTCTATACACACAAAAAAGAAATCTTATTGCGGCCTTACCCGAAACCAAGTTTCCTCCAAAACACTCAATGGCGACCAGGAAGAGATATTCATCTAGCAAACCAAGTCGAAAACCTATATAATTTAAGAAAAGAAGGACGGTGTTATAGTATAGGCTAAGATTTCACTCTCATCTTCAGTTACAGCTTCATGTAGAGGTTTAGAATAAGTTACAGCCAAACAAGCACAGGTGGCTAAACTAAGGAACCGCCCAAAGGAAAACATTGATATCAGACAAAATTCATAAAAAAGTACAAATTAATTTTTTGTTATATATATATATATATATATATATATAAACATGTTTTATGTACTGTTTAATAAACGAGCAGGAGTGTTTTATCAGATATAAAGACATAAGGCGAAACCGAGTGTTTTTATATCTGATAAAACACGAACTGCGAGTTTATTGAACGGCTTCAAAAACGAACCACTTGGTAAGTTCATTGGCGTAGTAAGTTTGAAAAATAACCTTGTCTAAGCCGAGAAAATCAAAGCTAAATTTATGTAAATCAGGAGGTATCTTTATCACATATAAAGACACTGATTAAACGTTAATTTCTTTTGAATTTTCCTCATGAATTATTAATGAGTTTTTGAAATATGTATATTTATATATATATATATATATATATTGAAAAACAACGTTGTCTAAGTCGAGAAAATCAAAGCTAAAGTTCATGTAAATCAAGAGGAATCCATATCATGGTATACAGACACTGATTACACATGGATTTTCTTTGTGTTTTCCTCATGAATTATTAATGAGTTTTAGAAATATATATATATATATATATATATTGCCCTCGGTCACACACGCACATGAAAATATCTTTCTCGGGAAAATATTTTTCTATATAAACCTCCAAAGCAATAAATAATGTCAGATATTTATAAACATGATTTGTTTTAAACACTATATTTTTTAAAAATTTTTAATTTTGGTATTTCCTTATAGGTGGAGCCAAATATGAGAAACTTCCTCACTCAAAACTTATTCACATGTCCTATATTGCCAAGCCAGGTTTAGTTCGGATATTATGTCGATCTGTTAAACTCGGTTTCTATGACATGAAAATAAGCTGCCCTACACTTGATGTAGATAGAAATAACACCATCACGCCATTCTTATTAAACAAGAGCATTATGACACAGCACGTCAAACGAACAATTCATCCCAAAGCTACTACTCGTCGCCTACGCTTTCTCTGTTTCTGTCACGGTCGGCCTGCCTACGGTCCAATTTTTAATTCTAGCATCATAATTGAAGTTCAAAGTAAGTACTGCATGTGTTAAGGCCTGGCCAAACGCTTTCAACATTTCATTCAACATCGTTCAACATTGTTGAATTCAACCGTAATTCAACATGTTGAAAGCGTTTGGCCACCCATGTTGAATGACGTTGAACGTTGTTGAATGATGTTGAACGAAATTTGAACATGTTCAAATTTTCGTTCAACACGCGTTCAACATTTCTATTGTTCTCGAAATGTTGAAAGGTGTTGAACGCATTTGGCCACATTTCATTCAACTTTGTTGAACAGAGACATGCGCCACGCGGGATATTGTCGATTCCAGCTTGTAGCCCGTGTTCAATTAATTGTCATTCATGAATGTTGAACGATGTTGAATTCATTTGGCTACTCGTGCTTTCAACATGTTGAAATCGTTTGGCCAGGCCTTTACAGAGGATTTCGCATAACTTTCAACCAACAGGGGCGGATTAAAGAGAGGGCTGACTGGGCTGCAGAAAGGGGCCTCCCAATCTTTAGGGGGCCCAAAATATAATTCATAAAATTTTTTTAGAGCAAAATAAAATTTCTTATACCTTAGATAGAATCTTATATGGCTATAGGTATCTCAGTATATTTGTCTGGCATTCAGCGTATAGAGGTTGCTCTGACGGGTCAGTCAATCAATACCACGGGTGATGGGTCCATAACTTATACAGTAAAATTCACAGCCAGGGACCCCCTGTACACACGTAAATATCTCACAGCTTGTCAACAGGATGTGTTCGCAACAGACTTGTAGCAAGGCTGGGAACAAGTTGTAACAATGCTGTTCATTCAAGAAGCTGCTACACAACCTTGTTAGCATCAATCTGTTAACAACTTATTGACTGCAGAGCAGCAACAGGTTGTTGGAACAATTTGTCATCAGTCTGTTGGAGTCATCAGCCTTGTTACAAGTTGGCAACAACCTGTTACAGACATGTTAACAGACTGGGACAGCCAGTGCGAACACATGATGGTGACAGCCTGTTGAACAGCCTTGTAACAACTTGCTTGCAGGTATGTAACAGCTTGTGCGTTTTTACGTGTGTAGGCTTAATCCGCCCCTGGCCAGCAAAGCGTTCGGAAGTTTGTTCATTATTTCCAAAGTTGGGTACAAACTTGGCAAATTCACCAATCAGGTTGCGAACTTCGAAACGAAGTTGTGAACTTACGAGATTGCGAAATTCGTTGTTTCATCATTTCGAAGTTCCCTGTTGGACGTAGAGTAAATATGGAAAAATTGTCGTCATGAGTATTAACATTCAGAGATAAACTTGATGAGAAAATGTATAGTTTAATAGTTGATACTCTCACGGCGAATCAATTTACTAGTAGACTTCAGCTGAAATTGCTGACCTCGGATCAAATCGATCTGATGATTTGAACTACTCAAATTTCGCAACTTCGTATCGCAACCTGCATGGTTGGCTACTGTACGTAATCAATTTGCCAAGTTCGTGGCCGGTTCCGAAAATGGCGAACAAACTTCGGAACGCCTTCGTCAAAGGTATGTGAAATCCTGTGTAATATAGATTATATTGTTCTCATAACACACCCACATTTCATTAGTCTAGCAAACGCTTTAAGACCCCGTTTACACGATGCCGGTACAATTTGAAAACGGAACAAAATCATGCCGGTATGTAAATTCAGGCCAAAAAGTCTTGCGTTTACACGGTGCCGGTATAATATAATGACGGATTAGCATGTGACTATTCTCTTCCAATGAAAATTGAGAATGCTTTGTGAATACTGCTGACCCGAATACTGTGGTCGTATATATCGTGATTACCGTCATCAAACTGTTACGGCACGAGCGTTGCCGACACGATACCGGTTAGTGTTCCGTTTTCATTTCATATACATGTCGCCAAGGAACCCGTCTTCATTTTGTGCCGTTTTCATGTCATTTTTGTGCCGGTATCGTGTAAATGCAAGGCCTAAATGGCATGATTTTGTTCCGTTTTCAAATTATACCGGCATCGTGTAAATGGGGTCTAAATCATATATTCAACTGATTAGTATGCATGTAGTGTGATCAATGGTTATCAGTCTCTAATACGGGCAACAAATTAATTGCTGCAACATTGTTGCGTTGCAAGTTGAAAAGCGTTGTTGCGCGTATTACCACCCACCTCAAACATTGTCACGCAACAACGATTTTGTTGCAAGTATAATTAGTTGCAGCAAGTAGAACTGGAGTCTACTTTTTTCATTGTTGAACAAAATCATTGTTGTGTAACAATGTTTAAGGTGGGTGGTAATACGTGCAACAACGCTTTTTTTGAAGAAAAATGTTGCCCGTATGTTTATTACCGTCATCTTTATATCGCACACTGTTATACCACTTAACAATTGTATATAATATATATTATTTGTTTCCATCACATCTCAGAATCCTGGAAGAAAAGAGTTGTACCTTTTCGAAGGAAAACAGATGCAAGGAAAAGTATACACTTAAGATGTCACCTGACTGGTGGTCCTACACTTCATGTTTCTTGGTACAAATCAAGACGTAAAATATCACTGGGGCATGATGCAAGAAGATGGAATGGCGGCATTAATTATAAAGTGAAAAAACATAACTTAAAATTTAGAATAGCAGACACAAGGGCGTCTGGAAACTACACATGTTTCGCTCGGAATATGGCTGGACATGAATGGGGAAAGAGATATGACGTTATTCTTTTTAATGGTAAGAAGTATGTGTTTTTTAGTTAGCGCCGAAGTGAAAAAGTCGTAAACTGTCCATAATAGTTTGGATAACGAAATACTGACGTCTGTCTGTCTGTCTGTCCGTCCGTCCGTCCGTCCGTCCGTCCGTCCGTCCGTCCGTCCGTCCGTCCGTCCGTCTGTCTGTCTGTCTGTCTGTCTGTCTGTCTGTCTGTCTGTCTGTCTGTCTGTCTGTCTGTCTGTCTGTCTGTCTGTCTGTCTGTCTGTCTGTCTGTCTGTCTGTCTGCTTTCCTGCCTGTCATTCGGTCTGTTTGTTTGTTTTTCTTTGTTTTTAGATGATGGATGTTTGTCGCATACCTGTCGCTCGAATGCAACATGCACTCGAAATAATGGAACATTTTCCTGTTTATGCAAAAGCGGATTTAAAGGAAATGAAGTACATTGTACAGGTGATGACACTAGTTTGCGGACTCGTGCCTATCGCATGCCCAATATTGAGAATCCAAGATTGTGAGTGAGCGAGTGAGTGAGTGAGTGAGTGAGTGAGTGAGTGAGTGAGTGAGTGAGTGAGTGAGTGAGTGAGTGAGTGAGTGAGTGAGTGAGTGAGTGAGTGAGTGAGTGAGTGAGTGAGTGAGTGAGTGAGTGAGTGAGCGAGCGAGCGAGCGAGTGAGCGAGCGAGCGAGTGAGTGAGTGAGTGAGTGAGTGAGTGAGTGAGTGAGTGAGTGAGTGAGTGAGTGAGTGAGTGAGTGAGTGGGTGGGTGGGTGATTGGGTGGGTGAGTGAGTGAGTGAGTGAGTGAGTGCATGCGTGCGTGCGTGCGTGCGTGCGTGCGTGCGTGAGTGAGTGAGTGAGTGAGTGAGTGAGTGAGTGAGTGAGTGAGTGAGTGAGTGAGTGAGTGAGTGAGTGAGTGAGTGAGTGAGTGAGTGAGCGAGCGAGCGAGCGAGCGAGCGAGCGAGGGAGGGAGGGAGGGGGTGGGTGCGTGCGTGCGTGCGTGCGTGCGTGCGTGCGTGAGTGAGTGAGTGAGTGAGTGAGTGAGTGAGTGAGTGAGTGAGTGAGTGAGTGAGTGAGTGAGTGAGTGAGTGAGTGAGTGAGTGAGCGAGCGAGAAAGTGTATGAGTAAGTGAGTGAGTGGGTGAGTGAGTGAGTGAGCGAGCGAGCGAGAAAGTGTATGAGTGAGGGAGTAGGTGAGCGTGTTCAACCACTTTTTTAGTACATTGCTGACATTGTAACGAAACTTGAACGAACGTGTTTTACAGTCATGGGTGGGGGTCTAAAATCCATTGTATTCACTTTATAGATATCGACGAATGCTTGTCAAACCCTTGTTATAGAAATGAAATATGCGTGAACGAGATAGGCTCATTCAGCTGCAAGACTAAAAACAAGACCGGTAACTCTTCTAAACACAAACATAAAAAAGGTAACAGTCATGTGTGTGTGTGCAAATATTTAGTTGTCATTCCGTAACGTTTGTAAACGAAGAAGATTATGTTCAAATGAAGTCGAATTACTGCTGTGAAAAAAGTTATCTGACTTCCCCAACCGGCAATCGAACCCAAGGTCTCTGCATGGTTTAACGTACCAGTGCTCTACCACTGAGCTAGTTTTTGGGACTCCCAGCTATAGAACAGTTAGAAATGTTAATAGATCAAACACGAGGAAGAGTGTTTCAACCGATATCCAAACCCAAGAAGTGTCCTTTCCTTCCTACATGAAAGTCGTATGACAATATATACATATATATATTAAATATTTTTACAAATTTTATAAAGATACACATCAATTAAGATACACATTGACAATTTTTCAAATCAGACAATTTGTTTTTAAAAGTAGTTAGCGATTGCGGTATTTTAAAATCGTGTGGGAGAGGGAGAGAGGGAGAGAGAGAGAGAGAGAGAGAGAGAGAGAGAGAGAGAGAGAGAGAGAGAGAGAGAGAGAGAGAGAGAGAGAGAGAGAGAGAGAGAGAGAGTAGTACATTGCTTAATTTATTATAAACAAGACTCCTAGGGAGTGGGACGAGGAAGATCAAATCGAAGGCTGAATGTGGTGCATATTTCACAGTGGTGAACATATTTACGATCACGACAGTTGTCAACCACATCTGATCACTATTAAACTATGAAGTCACACGGTCAGTTTCGAAATCTACCAACAGCGTGCAAGAACACCTTGACTGAATCCAATATCGCATACATTACATGTGTAGATTATGTGTGATTCTAATTACAATTAATGTTTAGTGCGATCTTCAAATCAACCACATGCATATTGGCTTTCCAAGTATATTAATTGGTTTGTTTTTATATGCTACATTTTAGAATACATGTGGAAGGTCGGGTTGGGAGCGGGGATTACACTGTTAGTTTCCATATTAATCTTGATATGGTGGAAATGTAAAAAGCCGAAAACCAGAAGAGCAAGCATAATGGGTAAGCCTTAAAGTGCTTATAACCCCAAACTTTTTATCACCTAAATACGTTCTACTTTGGCAAATAGTTGGAACAACGAAATATTTTTTTAGATTGCAGCAACCTTTATTGCTTAATTAATAGAGATTTTTATTTTCAAAATGGTAATGAGATGACGCCAAAGTAGTCATTTCCAATATTTATTTGCAGGAGTGACATGACCCAATTCTTCCATTAATGGTGTGTTTGAACAACATGTTCCATATTGTATGAGTTTTTCCACAAAAATTCTCAAGTAGTTTATCTTGCCAAAAAGAGAAAGAAAGCCAAATGCCTTGCCTACATAGACTTTATCTCATTACCATACTAGAAATGCGAATCGCAAAAAAACTTTGAAGAATAGCTCCAATAAAAAAAATAATTTCACTGAACAACTGTTTGCTCTATGTAGAACGTATTCAGATAATAAAAAAATTGGATTTACACTTTAAACCGTTGTTTTCAAGTATCACTACAAAAGAAAAAGTCAAAAAGTTAACAATTCAGTCTGGGTTTCCAGCGAGCTTTATAGATTTACAAGTTTACTAAAAGAATAAAAACTTATCAAAGTAACATTTTCTGGAAAATGAATATTTTCTAGTGCTTTCTTCAAGTACTTTGCACCGAGAACATGTAATCGAAATGTTAAAACAACATGCGTTTGAATCTATTTTTTTTTATTAAATTTGCCACTTAACGTGTGGCAGGAGAGAGGAAGAGAACTTTCGTCCCAATTGACACCAAACTCCTATGTGTAGACCTAGGTGTTGATTTTACGGAGGGAGGAAAACCGGAGAACCCGGCGAAAAACCCTCGGAGCACAGGAGAGACCAACTAAAATCTACTCACATAAGTCCCAAGCCGGCGGAGTACGGGTTTTTTCCCATCAAGTCATCCATCCAAGTACTAACCCGGTCCGACCGGGCTTAACTATTGGTGAGAGGCAGCGCCCTAACAGCAAACGCCACCCGTGCTCCGTTTTATATATAAAGCGGGCTAGCCCAGTTAACCGGGCCAGTCCGCGGTCCATGTAATCGCCCCCTTAGTTCTTACCACATTGTGACGTCATCTGTGTATCTATCACTGAAAAGAAAACGGCAAAATGGAATCTATTTGTTTAACATATGAAAAAAGCCATCTATTTGTTTTATATAATAAAAGTTCAAGTGGTTTATTGAAGCATTTATTTGGGGTATGAAAAAGGAAAAACATGCAAGTCTGCTGACGTAGATTTAACGCCATCTGGGTATCATTTAATAGGTGACGGTCAACAATCAATGAAAATACCTCACGTTATTGTACAGTATAATGGCTGATACTGTTCAATTTTTTGTTTCTAGATTCGGATAACAGTTTGCGGGATAGTTCGGTTTTTCAAGACAACAATCCTCCAGCAAATTCCACATCCGTGCCGCCTCCTTTCAATGCCACAATGTCTCCACGAGTGTGGACACAGTACGTAGGTGCTGGTATAAGGTGTTCGCATTCTGAGCCTCATCTCCACAGAAACGATTCCCCATTGACTTTTACTCGAAACGACCCTGCATTGTTTAACCTGGAACACCGAGCAATAATGTCGACTTCGTCCTGCTCAACCGATATTTCTAGTACGGTCACCACTCCTTTTGCAGCCGTGTTGCCAAAGAACGCCAATGAAAGGTAAATACGGGTGCTATAGACCTTATTCAAAAATGGACGTCGAATTAAAATTCTTTTCTATATGCACACAAAAGAATTCCATATATTATAAAATAGTGCCTTCTACGCACGCTCTGATTAGTCAGACCTCGTAAATCATGAATGACGTAAAATGGCATGGGATGACGTAGGATGACGTCACCTGGCGGGAAAAGCCAGTAGCTTTCAAAATTCTCCACTTTTTTTATAAAGTAATGTTTAAAACACAAACAGTTTTCTTCCGATTTGTTTGCCCGTATGCTGTTGTGTTTCACGCTGCGGCAAATAATTTTCTCACTTTCTTATTAAAAAAACATATTTTTCGAATGCTGTCAATGTTGCTAATATTGTTTATTGTTTTGTATTTTGAAAGACATTACATCTCCGCTACGATAGATCACCGTGGAGGAGAACTAATCCTGAATAATGCTAGAGCTAAGCTTATCATACCGCAGGGGGCTCTGCCAAATGGCGCAACTAAAGAGATCTACATCACATTCATGGAGAATGACAACGACCGTCCGCACCTGGAACCACATTTGTCCCTCATCAGTCCAGTTATAATGTGTGGACCTCATGGACTGAAGTTTGAAAAACCTGTCATGCTGATATTTCCACACTGTGCCGCCATTCAAAAAGGAATCCGCGGATTCCAAAGTAAGTTTCCCTACCAAAAGTTTGGGATACTTTTGTAATGTTTTCCGAAACAGAAATGTTCCTGTTGTCTTGTCTAACTAACACGTTCGTTCGTTCGTTCACTCACTCATCGGGTCATTCATTTATTTGTTCTTCCCTCTCTCCTTTTCTCCCGGCTCTATCCTTTCCTCCCTTCTTCCTTCCTTCTTTCTTTCTTTCTTTCTTTCTTTCTTTCTTTCTTTCTTTCTTTCTTTCTTTCTTTCTTTCTTTCTTTCTTTCTTTCTTTCTTTCTTTCTTTCTTCTTCCTTCCTTCCTTCCTTCCTTCCTTCCTTCCTTCCTTCCTTCCTTCCTTCCTTCCTTCCTTCCTTCCTTCCTTCCTTCCTTCCTTCCTTCCTTCCTTCCTTCCTTCCTTCATCCTTCCTTCCTTCCTTCCTTCCTTCCTTCCTTCCTTCCTTCCTTCCTTCCTTCCTTCCTTCTTTCTTTCTTTCTTTCTTTCTTTCTTTCTTTCTTTCTTTCTTTCTTTCTTTCTTTCTTTCTTTCTTTCTTTCTTTCTTTCTTTCTTTCTTTCTTTCTTTCTTTCTTTCTTTCTTTCTTTCTTTCTTTCTTTCTTTCTTTCTTTCTTTCTTTCTTTCTCCTTCCTTCCTTCCTTCCTTCCTTCCTTCCTTCCTTCCTTCCTTCCTTCCTTCCTTCCTTCCTTCCTTCCTTCCTTCCTTCCTTCCTTCCTCCTTTCTCTTCATCCCCTCCCTCCTTTATCCATCCATCAATCTATGCACCACCCATCCCTCCTCTCATTTGTTCATTTTAAATTTAGTACTTTGTAGCAATACGAACGAATATCAAGACACAAAGTGGGAAACTATTTTCGACGCTGATAAAAAACCCAGCGAAGAATGTTTCTGTTCCTACGATGACAACATGTGCTATCTGTCCGTATTACACTTCACCAAGTTTGCCGCAGTGTGTCGATGTAAAGCAAAGATGATGAACTTCTTGGCCTACACTACAAAAAGCAATATACCGGATGATTTCTGCCAAATTCGCACGTATTGTTTTCCAAACTCTGAAGTCTGCAGAAAGGTGAAGTAGCATAAATGCTTTAAAATTATGTATATACTATAAATTCTCTAAAAGAACGACAAAATAGACTCAACTCGTTTCATTATGATAGCCTATATAACTAAATGTAAAACTTTCGATTTAGTCAGATAAGCCGATATCTTTAGTTCAGTATTTGCTGTCACTGGATGGTCGGTCAAAAAGACATACTTCTACGTAGATAAGCTTGAGAATGTCGACATATTTAATAGTAAGTACGATATTAGGCAGTGAACTAGCCAAGAAGAGCACAAATTAAGCAGTATGTCAGTTAGAAAGTCAGCTTGCTTGTTCCCTTCCTTCTTAATTCCTTCCTGCCTCCCTGCCTTCGTTCGTTCGTTCGTTCGTTCGTTCGTTCGTTCGTTCGTTCGTTCGTTCGTTCGTTCGTTCGTTCGTTCGTTCGTTCGTTCGTTCGTTCGTTCCTTCCTTCCTTCCTTCCTTCCTTCCTTCCTTCCTTCCTTCCTTCCTTCCTTCCTTCCTTCCTTCCTTCCTTCCTTCCTTCCTTCTTTTCCTTCTTACTTACTTATTTTCCTTTTTTAAAGAATTACAAACTTCATATCTTCTTGGTCTATTTCGTCTATACGTAGTCCTAAATCGTATCATTTTCCTATTATGTCTGTTCGTTAAGAAAATTCAAGACGAAGAGTATTCTGTACACGGGACAAGATGTGATGCTGTACGATCACTTTTGCTCATGGAAAATGGCAAAGGTTTTCAGTATACAATAAAAGACATCGAAGAAGGGTGGAAAAACCTTTATGAAGCTTCGCAGGTTTGATCTCCATATTAAATTAAAGTAACTATTGTTACCTACACACATAACAATCACGAATTTAAACCATTTACTCAATTGCTATCGTGCTAAACAACACACGCGCTAATTGCATATTAGTTCACGATCACCTCGGTTTTCTTTAATTGCCCCGGGCTAATATATATATTAGCCCGGGGCAATTAACTTGATTTATGCGTCACAAATGTGGAATTTATCATCGCGACCGAAGTGTTTTTAGACAATCTCTGTGATAACGAACTCAGTATCTCAGTTTTCTTATACTTAGTAGAAACGTTCAGTTGAAGCCCTCGTAAGCGACCATCTCGGGGATGTGGAAAAGTAACAAAAACTAAGCCGGTTGCTTACGCGATATACATGTAGTGCATGTGGTACGTGGTACGTTTGCGAACTTGGTGTAATATAACAGACGTTTGTTGGACGTTCGTCAAGCTCAATTACTCAGAAAGGATTTCTGAGCCCCAGACAGGGTTCGAACCCGCAACGTGTCGGCAAGCCAAGTAAAATCACTTGATTGACAGCTCCACAAAATCGCAAGTTATTAAAGCATACTATATCAAAATTAATAATGTCTATAAAAGTTTATCTGTAGACCTTCTCTGTTTAGTTTCTGTAATAATGACTTATCCAGTGCAACCAGTCCCTAGAAATAAATTGTCTGGAAACGCGACCCAAGTCTTTGTTCTAGGTTTTTGTTCACGTTTGTACACCTTATTTCACCTTAACGTTTGCTGAACACATTGTATTTTTGGTATTAGCGGCGCATGCTCTTTTCAACCAGCAATCGTTTGCGCGCACGGCGAAGGCTCTGGGTACAAGACTGCCATCTATACGGCTTAATTGGATTGACACTTCTTGTTTTCTTTTGATCACATAAATTAGACTATAGATCACGTGGAAATTTGGAACTCGATGTTTCCAGTGTCGCGCACGTTCACTTTGAAACGCACGGATTCCAAGTCGAAGAAGAAAAAATTTAGTTGCCGAATTGAAGTGATGCAGAAAGATGGGGAGGAGGCCAAAATACGGACAATACATGTAGCGTATCACTTGCCTATGTTTAGGGTAGGTGGCGTTATTTTATATATATTAACTTTATACATTAACAATGTGTTAACTTTTATCGCTTGGCTATGTTCATGGTATATATATATATATATATATATATATATATATATATATATACATACGAGGGTCTATATATGTGATATAGATTCCACTTGATTTACATAAACTTTAGCTTTGATTTTCTCGACTTTGACAACGTTTAGGAAATTAAAATTGCTACGCCAATGAACTTACCAAATAGATCGTTTTAGAAGTAATTTACATAATTCATGTCCGTTCTGTATCGGGATACACGCACTCGTGTCTGTATACCCCTTGTGATCACACCACGAACATTTGATCGGTCTATTGAAGAGAGTTCAACCAATGTTTCCTATCAAAAGCGCTGATATGTTTGTGGGCACAAATTGAAGGCTTTATACTTATGCTTTTTGGGCACTTTAATTACATTGTTTTAACCATACATAATCTTTCCTTAATAAGGCGTCATCATCATCGTCATCAAGCAGCGGTGCATCATCGTCAGGCTACGCCACTTCTAGATCTGGCGAAGAAGCAAGAGAAAGTTCTTTCAAAGAAAGTTGCCGTTTCCCGACAGAACTGAGAGTAAAGCTCGCACATATGCTGGATGGCGAGAGAATGGTAGATGGAAAAGATTGGCGATTGGTAGCCGAAAAACTGAAAGTCGGGAATGATTTTATAAAATGGCTAACGCGAAACAAACGCATAGACAGTCCAATTTTATACATTCTAAGATTTTATGAAAACATACCGAACAGTGGATCGACCGAAACGAAGTTACGTAAGCTGGCCAAAATCCTGGACGACATTGGACGGGAAGATGCTTCGAAAGCAATAAAAGATTACTTAGAAAACAAGTCACCTCAACGAAAGGAAACAATTACGACAGAGTCAGAAGTACCGTTACTGTCACACTATTATATTTGATATTTGACATATGTAGCTAGTTTAATGACTTCCAAAACGCCCTATAGTATATTGCCAAAATGATTCTAGTGTCCGTATTGAAGTCAATCTTAAGCAACAGTTCTCACCGTTTGGCCGTTGACGTCGTCTTGAAGACGTGAAAATGCTCTAAGTGGCATTGTACAAAGAACGAGGAAGGTGTTGTGCTTACTCTAGGACTACAAATTATCCATTTTCTTTGTTTTGCAAAATTAAACGAATTCTTTTGTTTAAAGGACGTCGTCGTTGAGGTTGACGTCTCAGTATTACCAATTCTGATCTGAAATATTCCCCGACACAATGCCACTACCGCGAAAAAAGCTCTACGCATGCGCTAGTTTTGTCTTGAAACGCTGAAAGGTTTTCCTTTTATATATATATATTTTAAATGTTTTAATGTTTTTTAATTTTTTTAATTAACTGATTGATCATGACTGGCCGATCGACCGACCAAAGAAGCATTTCACTACTATCAACTTATATTGTTCAACTGTACAAATATGTTATATACTATATACTATATACTATATATATATATAATATATATATATATATATATATATTATTGTTAGTGTATTATACTGTAATATATGTAATAGGACCTACTGAAAAACACTTCGGTGATATGTGGCTGTATCAGCGATGTATATAGATGTGCCTTGTTAATCGGACAAAATGAAATAGATATTCATTTTTAAAAGAAAATGTATTTTTTTCTCAGGCTATTTCATTGAAATGAACAAAACTCTATATCTATTGGGAAATTTAAGAGGGTGAACTATGATGCCATGGCTCTCACCTCAGGGTGTATAATAAAAACATTTTGAAAGTGTTTCGCAGGAAAGAATTGAAAACAAGAGGGCGCTCAAGGGGGACTTTACACGAGCCTGGGTTGAGAGCCAACCCAAGTTAACCTGTCTACGAATAAACTCCTGTTAGCGTTGATACACGATAGCCGAGTCAACCTCGTCTAGCCGAGCTTGGAGAGTGCGAAGCCGGTATGAGATTTTGGTCAATGTCTTCATTAACACGGCTTGACTTGACCCAGGCTCGTGTAAAGTGTCGGCAATATGATCATTTGTGTCCAATATCGTATCTAAAACAATCGAAATTCCGTGTTGTTGTTCGCCATGTTGTTTAGTGAATGATTATCACTCATCACTGACCTGTGTATATAACTGGACTGCGTGCTCCTACTACTTTTGAGTTGGGAAAAGCGTGACCATTTTCAGTTTCAAAATGGCGGCATTTATATAGGTCCTTCTGCTAATGGTAATGGTCACGGAGCGATACTTAAAGACCGGACAGCGTCCAGACTGTTGACACAGGTGTTTAAAATTGCATATTTTAGACAAGAAACTCGTCGTTACTCGTAAGTGTTTTATAGTCCGGTACACGAAGATTTCTATCGTCCGTCTATTTTCCAGACGTTAAAACAAGAAAGCCAGACGACAAACTACATGCAGACGGTCCAGACTGGGACAGTGGAAGACCGTCTCTTATCATGAAAATGTCCCGGGCCGCTCAGCAACAAACGTAAACTGATATTTTGTTTATATAAACTCGAAATCATATTCTACTGATATTCCTATTAGATCAGACAAATAATCCAGTATGCCTTTTCACTCTTGGTTCCACAATTAACAATGACCAACCATGCATGTAAAGTGACAAAAATCGCCTGCATTTACATAAATATCGAAAACAATATTAACGAAGTTGCGATAAATACAAGTCAGTGGTCGCTACCATTAGCAGAAGGACCTATAAATGCCGCCATTTTGAATCTGAAAATGGTCGTACATTTTTGGGCAGTTATATATAGGTCAGTGGATGGCACTTGCTGGACCTGCATGTAGGGATAACAGTTTAGATATAACTGATAGAGTTATCCAGTATAAATATAAGTTAGTTTAGTTTAGTTTAGTTTAGTTTAGTTTAGTTTAGTTTAGTTTAGTCAGTTTAGTTTAGTTTAGTTTAGTTTAGTTTAGTTTAGTTTGGTTTAGTTTAGTTTAGTTTAGTTTAGTTTAGGTTAGTTTGGTTTAGTTTATAGTTTAGTTTAGTTTAGTTTAGTTTAGTTTAGTTTAGGTTAGTTTAGTTTAGTTTATAGTTTAGTTTAGTTTAGTTTAGTTTAGTTTAGTTTAGTTTAGTTTAGTTTAGTTTAGTTTAGTTTAGTTTAGTTTAGTTTATAGTTTAGTTTAGTTTAGTTTAGTTTAGTTTAGCTTAGTTTAGTTTAGTTTAGTTTAGTTTAGTTTAGTTTAGTTTAGTTTAGTTTAGTTTAGTTTAGTTTAGTTTAGGTATTTCCTCATAAGTACTATATATTTAGTATTGTTGGTTTACACTTGACGTCGTGGTGGCCATGTTGGGGAGCTTTAACAAAAGCATCTCATTAGCAGCTATTGTATTTAGAGTATGTTTTGGAACATGTCTGCTGTATCTTTGTCTTCTAAATCTCAAGGAATTGATTGCTAACTATCAACACAGGAATTGTCAAATCGTTTGTAACTTCGAAATATACAACATTAGTGTCATTAGCACGATTTCAGTTTCATTGGACGATTATTTGCGAGAGTATAAATAATAATAAGCCATTTGCACGATGACGTGGATGACGTTGGGTGACTACAACTACCAGAATGCTTTGCCATTATTCTAGGGTTTCGGCTAAAAGGGATGACTCAAATGGACCCGTCCAGTCATTTCGCGGCTTTTCCAAAATATGTCGACATGAAATATGTTTTCCCAAAAAGCTAGGCAGTAAACCAGATTTCTGATTAGGGTTAGAGTTCATGTTATGGTCAGGGTATCGAAAAGATTGCTAAACTTGAGACTCACTGAACTTGATGATAAATTTGGCGACTCTTATTTCAAAGAACTTTTGAAGTTATAAAGATTGACACTTCGTTCTTTAGATATTAAGATTTGTTTTTACATCACTCAGGCGTCATACTACATTTGTATAATGACTTGTTGGAAAATCATGTCTATTCTTACAATATTTCAAGTATATCACTTGAAACTTTTCATGCATGGTGTCCTGCGATAAGCACATGCACAGTTCATTCAAGTGATTTCGTTAAATAATCTCAAATTGATATTCACGATTTCCTGATGTTATGTACATATAAAACAAATCTCAATATCTCAAGAACGAAGTGAGCCTGAAAGAGCTGCAAACGTCCATCTTTATAACTTCAAAGGCTACTTTTAAATAAGAGAATCTCTCCCGAACTTATTTTTCGCATAAAATGGTCAAACAACTGTTAGATATCGCAGAAGTTTGAGTATAAGCGGCTCGAGCTGGGATCTAATTTAATTTTCATCATTTGCCATATGGACGACATTTTTTGATATTCACCATCGAATCATGAACAAGAATTGTGTCATGTAAAAAATGCATGGTCATCAAGGTCAACCAATGACAATGTGGGTGTATGTCGAGGCATGCTGAGTTCAGAGCATATAAATTAGCCATGATTACCCCATTCACCTTTCGAGGGCGTTAGAGATGGGTTGACAGCTACTTGTGCGTAATATTGACTCGTCTAATGAGTTAATGAAATAATAAATTGGTAACCTCAAACGTCATTTGAGAGAAGATAGCCTTCTTGAATTGTTGGCGGCTGTTTGTTTGAGAGAGTGCGTTAGAGATGGGTTGACAGCTACTTGTGCCTAATATTGACTCATGTAATGAGTTAATGAAATAATAAATCGGTAACTTCGAACGTAGTCCACTCATTTGAGAGAAGAGACTGCCTACTGAATTGTTGGCGGCTGTTTGTTTGACAGTGATGTAAAAACGCCTTAGCCATACCTTGTACAAGTAACTACCAGCTCTGAAACTTCTTGGATTAAATGGCTGAAGTGTTAAGATTACTGTTGCATTTCGTCTTGGCATGCTTCTCCATAGTTGTTCAAAGTTCGGAGGTTCCTGATAACCAGAACGTCGAACCACAGTTCGAACGTGAAAGACTTGAAATCGGACCCAAGCAACTACCTAGAGAAACCGATGGTAAGAAAAGATTGAGCGAAGCCAAAGGTAATGTTTGTTTTCACTAGCTATATAGCCAACAGCATTTTAACTGAAGTATAGTTGTCAATACTCAAAATGCCGACACTATATAATTCTCTTCTCTCTATATACTGGACAGCTATAGTTCGCCACCTTGAAGATTTGCTAAAAGAGGCATTATCAATCGATACATTAAGTGACCTTATTAATATTACAATTGTATGAGATATATAGTGAGAATGCCGATGACCGCTGTCACCGAGAAGTACTTGAGTCTAAGAATATGCTGTCTATATTACGTCGAGTCTATGTGTTCCGCGTTAAAAAGGGTTTACAACAACTACTATAGCTAGTATATCTATACGTTCGGTTACTATCAATAATATACGCATTGTGTGATCATGTTTTGGTATTAGATACTGCAGGAATTGAAAATCGTTTGTAATATTTCGTAAATTTTCCAAATGGTATGCCTTAACAGTATACTGGGAATTTCCCTAACTGTCTCGTGACATTAACACATGCAACAAGAATTATTGGAATTCGCTGACGCAACGGCTTTTTATTAAAGAGGCTCTTGTCTAGCAATTCTTAGTATTTCTTACACAAACAAAAATGTTCCAAAATTGAAAAAAAAATCACAATAACATTTATAAAAGTCTTAAAAACATAAACGAGATACTAGAAACCTGGACAGAAGTATACCGGATGGTCAAAATTGAAGCGAGGTTGAAAGTAGCCTGCTAGGTTGAAAGGGATTGCGAATTATTTGCTCGCTCGGCAGTAATCAAATTTAGATCAATTTCTGTGAAAATCTGGTATTGCTTTTTTTTACAGAAATCCTTCATTTCATAATTGAATTAATGACGTGTATATAATTTTAATTTTAATTGTAACGATAAGCGAGTTCGTCATCTCGACCCGCATATGATAAAGAATAATGCATGACATAGAGTCAACCTCTTTCTCTATTTAGAATCGGAGAACAAGAAAAGACCTATCCTAAAGCTCGATCTATCGTACATTGCGAAGCCAACTTCGTCATTGGTTGATATATATTGCCGTGGAAACATTAGTGGACTCTCTTTGCGCATAATATGCCCTAAGTTTGACCATAACATAGAGAATATCTCGACAGATTTCGCGTATTTGGAAACAGTGGGTTTCGACGAACAAACAACAGATGGAGAAGAGTATTCATACAGAAAACGAACACTGCAATGGAAATCTTTTGAAAAATTTAGAACATCCATTTTTTCCTGCCAGTGCCAAGTCGAAGTGAGTTCATATCTCAGGACTAACTTCCCAAAAATTACCATTCGGAACAGAAGTAAGTATACATGTTGTTTCACACTGTATACCAACCAACACTTCGTCCGCGAGCATTGTAGATATTAGAGACCTTAAGATACCGCGGGTTCGGTTTACGGGTACCCGTACCCGTAGTCGTATGTACGGGTAGACCATGATCTACCACGGGAAAACGGGTAGATATTACGAGTAAACAAAAATGGCGGTACCCGTACCCGTAAACCGAACCCGGGGTATCTTAAGGTCTCCATTACCAACAACACGACGGTCATATCTACCCAGTGTCAGCTAAAATAACCTCAGCTAAAGTCTTTGCATCGGTCTATCTTTTTGTTCGCCTTTATGCATTTTTGTGCACGGTCACTGAACACATTGTATTTTAGTATAATTAATGAACTGTCCAATAGCAACGTTTCAGTTCAATCACTCAACCGTGCTATTTAAATATTAATAAACCTAAAACAAAGGATGTGCACGGTGTAATAAGGTACGGTACAACATAAAAACACCGCTCATTATAGGCGCTTTGAAGTTTGCCGAGTTTCCAGACCATATCTCGATTGACTATGTAATAGTTCAAATACTCGACGGAGGACTTTACCGGGATTTCAAAGTCCGAATGCTTTTTGAAAAGGCGAGCAAAAGGCGAGCCTTTTTAATGCACGAGGGCTTTGTAATCTCGGTAAAGTCCTCCGTCGAGTATTTGAACTGACTTCTCAAACTCAAAACGTTGAAGATGCCTGATAATATAATTATACGCTGATAGTATAATTTGCCTTATTTCAAAGTCCCAAAACCCAGCTATTTTGCTTTATTTCAAAGCACTAGTACTTTTCCTCCGATTTCAAAGCACTGATTAAACATTAATTTCTTTTGTTTTTGGTTCATGAATTATTAATGAGTTTGAGAAGTAATATGTAAAGGCCGACAATGAGGACTAGACCGGGTTTTCAAGTACGAGGAATTCGTTTCAACGAATTCCGAGTACCTGAAAACCCGGTCAGTCCGAATTGGAGGCCTTTACATGACTTCTCAAAATCACTTAGTGCATTCCCAAAATGAATTAGTGCATTAGTAATTAGTGTATGGATGAATACCCGATTGTGTGAAGTAATATTTCAAGTCCAAGGACTTGAAATATTATTTCCAGTCCTTGGACTGGAAATAATATTTCAAGTCCTATGCCCAGTACTTCCCTGGTATTTCAAGTCCCTTCACGTGGTGCAATTCAGCGCTTCTGATTGATTGATTATCTCATGAATTATTAATGAGTTTGAGAAGTATCTACCCAATGTCACCACCAAAGTGTCTATTATAAATAATATCATGACGCAAGGGAAATATATATTAGTGATCTAATTTCCTCGAAAGCCGAAGGAAAGTGCGTGGAAGTGAGTGACTCGATTCAACCAGAGGGTTAAATGGGTCGACACCTTAGTGACTCGACTCTATATACTCGTTACGAAACTCCCTTTTTTTTCTGTTTCCTTTGCCACACCACAACACAGGGCCGAAAAAGAATGTCACGAAGCTTCTTCGACGAAGAGTAAATGCAAAGAAGTTCATCGGATTGCAATGTTACGTAATTGGTGGTCCCACACTTAACGTTACGTGGTATAAAGATAAAACACCATTGCAGTTGGAGGCAACCACTTTCAGCAGTGGTATCAAGTACAAACTGAGAAATCACGCGCTAAAATTAAGCAGAGCTGATCCGAAAGGCTCTGGATTTTACCAATGTCTTGCCAGGAATATGGCCGGTAAAGCATGGGGTCAGGGCTACATGGTCATTTTACACAGCGGTATGTCAAATTAACCTCAGTATATAGTGTTTTCTTTCGTTATAGAAAGGTGAAAAGTAATTTGTTCGCCTTACCTCAGTTTAATTAAATTAAATTATTATAAGTAATAGCATAAAAAGAGGTGTATTAGCTATTAAACGTCCCGCTCTATGAGGGTCATTTAGTAAATGACCCAAATCGAGCGGGACGTTTAATAGCTAATACACCTCTTTTTATGCTATTCCTTTGTAATATCATGTTTGCGGGAATTTCTTTTGTTTTCGGGAATTTCTTTTGTTTGCAGGGATTTCTTGTGTTGTCACCTCCGTTGACGTCAAACCGGGTATGATTAGTTTTAATCAGACCTGGTTTGACATCAACGGAGGTAGGATTATTAAAAATGAATATAATGAGGTATATAATAATATACAATTATTGGATGAGGTTGAGCATGATATTAAGAATTATCAAGGCCGAGGTTTGTGTTATCTGCCGAAGCCGAAG
The DNA here is from genome assembly GCA_964035015.1 of Corallium rubrum. Classification (NCBI taxonomy): domain Eukaryota; kingdom Metazoa; phylum Cnidaria; class Anthozoa; order Scleralcyonacea; family Coralliidae; genus Corallium; species Corallium rubrum. The sequence goes on from OZ036013.1 coordinate 4,832,914, forward strand.
GCTGAGGCGCATAACACAAACAGAGGCCTTGATAATTCTTGATATCACGCGATAACCGAATTCAATAATTGTTTTATTATACAATTATAAATGTAGAAGCCTTTAGAAAGTTTTTTACAAAGTTAGGTAAAAATAGTAAATATTCATACCGTCTTCAGTTCGAGGTTCGCTAACTTTTTTCGCTTTCAAATACAATTTTCTCTTTCAACACTGCTTTAAACTCTAACAGCTGTATGTGTAGCTCGCTTGTTTTTTCTTGGTGGTTTTAGCGTCAACAAAACGTGTAAAATCCGCCGGATTAATCCGCTTCTGACCTTCACTCCTATAAGGACGGCCGCCATCTTTGTTATGTTCAAACCGCTGGCCAGCGCGTCATAGCTACAGATAATTTTTGATATTTTGTAGGTGGCAAGACATCAAGAATTATCTGTAGGTTTTTAGCCAATCACAGTTGAGATTGTAAAAGTATTGTATAATAATAGTTGTTAATAGACCTGTGAGAACAAAAGAAATCCTCGCAAACATGATATTATAATGGATATTTTTACGGACTTTACTGTTTTAAACTGCCTATCTCATGTTTGTCTTTTTATATAATTATAATCTTTGGCACTTTCTGAAAGGAATTGCTTAATATTATCGTCAACTGAAGTTTCATCTTGATGCCGGTTTTTTCTTTTACTAAAATTGGTTTACTTTTTCACAGTAAACGACGCCAACCAGCAAAAATGTTACAAAGTATTTCAAAAGTGAAATACGAAGAGAGTTTATCCTGTACTAACAAAATTTACTCAATTCCCAAACTTTTAATTCACAGGTGCATCAAATGTGTAACATCACATTCTCAAAGAGAAAGAAAATAACTTGATAGTTACTTTTCCTATATTGGGCCACCTTAAAATAATTTGTATCTTTCATATCTTTATTCAGTTGCCAAATGCTCGTCCCTTTCTTGTCATCAAAATGCTACATGTACCCACAGGACTGGTTCGTTCGTATGTTATTGCAACGACGGCTTCACTGGGAATGGACGTAACTGCACAGGTGATTATCGTCGACATAATTTGACGTCTTATAAGATACATGCACCTATCTGCCTATTTATTATGGGGATGCGGGAAGTAGTGCTTTCATTAACCTTTTCAACCTTAAACTAAAACTATAAACTAATCTTATTTATACTGGATAGCTCTATATCAGTTATATCTAGCTTTCATTAACCTTTTCAACCTTAAACTAAAACTATAAACTAATCTTATTTATACCGGATAGCTCTATATCAGTTATATCTAACTGCTCTCCTTAGAGGTTCAATAAGGGTCATCGCTTATTGGGCCAGTGTTACTACAGGAGGAAACCGGAGTACCCGCGAAGGCAACCTGCGATGTTTGGTAGAGTCAATCTGGAAGCGCTCTTCTTCTCACATGTGGCCAAGGCGAAATTTTGGCGCTAACCACCGTCCCACGTATATACCAACCCAATGACGAGTAAAATCGTATGACTGGCGTTAGCCTGCATGTGTATTGTGTAAAAATAAAATACTAAAAGTGTGTAAAATACTGAAAGGAAATTCAGGGTTGAGGGGCTTAATTGAGATAACTTACGTTTTAAACTTTTCAACCCTAGTGGCGTCCTAATGTCGAGTATAATCGTCTGGCGTTAGCCAGAGTAAAATACTAAAAAAGAATTCAGGGTTGAGAGGGGTTAATTTTAGCTCTGTTTACACGGCCAAAATTTAAGCGGGATCTGAGCCACATCTGACTTTAAGCGGGCTTAAAATGTCCGTGTAAACAGATCGGCGTAAATTAATCGCGATTAGTTTGCAACACCTCAAGGAGGTGGATTAAACTGAACACGATCAGTTAATCGCGCTTAACTTGGCCGTGTAAACGCAACGGGATTAAAAAACGCTTGCTATTAATACGGTGTTATTAATACGATAAAATGCATTTTTTTGCCCTGCTGTAGAAGCTTCCATCTCGCTATTCTTTGTTCCTTTGTTTGTTTGTTTTTTTGTTTGTTTGTTTGTTTGTTTGTTTGTTTGTTTGTTTGTTTGTTTGTTTGTTTGTTTGTTTGTTTGTTTGTTTGTTTGTTTGTTTGTTTGTTTGTTTGTTTGTTTGTTTCTTTTAGCTATTACTCTTTCTCGTGTACCGATGTTTTCCGTTGTTCTTTGACGCACGCTACCCATACGAAGCTTCCAAAACAAAAAATATAGCTCGTCCGCCATGTTGAATAATGGTGTATGTGTTTTAGTAAGGGATTATTAAATGACAGTGTAAACGCACCAAGGTGGCGCATTTTAAGCACGCTTAACTTAAGCGTGCTTAAATTTTGGCCGTGTAAACACGGCTTTTTATCCCCCATTTCTACGTTATTTAATGGTATGACAAAAACAAACCATTTTAGATATCAGTCAGAGAATAGTTCAAAAGTGCCATCGTTGTACAACATCTACAAATCCAGCTGAAAGTTTAACACGAAATAGTACAATATATAGAGGTATGATAAAAGTAGTTTATGGATTGGATTTACATTCACTAATATTTTTTTCCCAAGGAAAAAAACGTACAAGAGTTTTGAGATTTTTCAAATTCATATTGAGGATATTTAAAAAATTTTAACTTCCAGGGAATTCCAAGAATTTCCAGAGATTTTTAGTAATTTTATAGACTTTCAAGGGGCATTAAATTTCTTTATATTTTCATTAGATTCTTGGTAGGTAGGATCTGCAGGGATTTTCAGATATTTTAACGTATATATATATATATATATATATATATATATATATATATATATATATCGGTCCGTATCCTACCAAATCCCGCTTTCCGTACGGACCGCTCGAGATAAATTTTTTGAATGTGTTTTCATAGGCCGTAAAATATTCTAAAAACGTTTGAAAATGAAATTAAGTGAGTTTTTCATCCGTGAAAGAGACCTAAATCTAATTTCTTTTTACGAAAGAAACAGGACTTCCATTTTTTGTTCACTTTAAACACTGATGAAGACCAAAAGAACCAAGCGGGGATAGTTATAGAAAAAAAAAATTATTTACCGTTTTGGTCGGTCCATTTTTGAGACCTTGGGAAATATTTCTCTATGTGGACCACCCATCCGGTAAATAATAATATGTATATATATATATATATATATATATATATATACATATATAAGCGTTGCTATTTTCCTATCCTATCTATATCGGTCTATATCGTATAGACCATTACAACACAGCCGCTCATCTTCTAAATAGTATTTAATAGAATATTAGATAGTTTCCGTCTTTCTGAAACCTTATTCTAATCAGCTTCTGTTTACTTTGTTCTTTCGTTATTTCTAGACCCTAAATTTGTAAACTCTAACAAACCATTGGAAATGGAAGAAGATTGTAAGTGTGGTTATGAAATAAACTGTACTGTACTGTGCTGTGCTGTGCTGTGCTGTGCTGTACTGTGGTGTGGTGTGGTGTGGTGTGCTGTGCGGTACTGTACTGTACTGTACTGTACTGTACTGTACTGTACTGTACTGTACTGTACTGTACTGTACTGTACTGTACTGTACTGTATTGTATTGTATTGTATTGTATTGTATTGTATTGTATTGTATTGTATTGTATTGTATTGTATTGTACTGCACTCATGCATACAAGCCTGTGTTGTACCGTATCATTACACCATATTATATGTTAGGTTAATGTGTACAGTAGCAGCGATTGAGATGTATGGGCATAATTACAACCCCGAGCCAAAATATGACTTATCCAATTCACATGTAATTCTCCAGGTTTATTAACAATCTTTAAGATTTCTTTACGGATACAGTTTAATATATACAGTTTAATGTTTAGGATATAAGCTGTTTAGGCTGAGAAAATCAATCGGTTCAATATATATTCATTATGTGAATCAGAACGAATTTGTACTTCTGTATTTTCTTTATGAAATGGATAAGTTATGCAAAAATGCTTATGACATCATGATCCCATCTTTTAATAAGAAAATAAATATATTATAAAGTTCACACAAATTTTCACATATTTCTAATCTCGCGTTTGTTTGTGTTTCTTTGCATATTGCAAACAGCCTTCAGCCTTATGTAACATTCTAATCCAATTTCTTTCATTCTTTCTTTATCGCGTAGATGATATATTTGACAAGCCAAGCGTTTCAAAAATAATATCAGGTCAGAATACATTCATATATTGCACACATTCCACGATTAGTTTCGAAATAATATTACATATGTATGGATAAATGAATGAATGAATGAATGAATGAACGAACGAACGAACGAACGAACGAACGAACGAACGAACGAACGAACGAACGAACGAACGAACGAACGAACGAACGAACGAACGAACGAACGAACGAACGAACGAACGAACGAACGAACGAACGAACGAACGAACGAACGAACGAACGAACGAACGAACGAACGAATGAACGAACGAATGAATGAATGAATGAATGAATTGTTACGTGACCGCTATACGCAACAAAAAGTGTAACCTCAGCTGTTTGGATTTTACGATTATTTATTTAATTAACAAAAAACTTAGAACAGATATTGAAAATGTATATAAAGATTAAAACTAAAGTAAAGTTCAGAAACTTATCTGTCGTCTGCGCACAACGAAACATTCAATAGTAGATTCCAGCAACAGATTAACAATCCGTATGGACTTGAAAAGGAAGGAATAATAAAACCAACGGCAGGAATTCCAGGAATGACTTTGTAACCACTTTGATACATATAACTCACTCTCATACGTATGCATGCCTGAGAAATGTTCTATGGCTGCTTATATAGTTTCTACTAAATGACATCATAGCTGACTCATGCCAAGTCACAAGTATTTACTAATTGGTTACAAGTACTTATTATGTTCAGTGATCAAATAACGTCAAGTTAATTAACTGTCTTAGGATAGGCATATCCGTAAGAGAATGAATGAATGAATGAATGAATGAATGAATGAATGAATGAATGAATGAATGAATGAATGAATGAATGAATGAATAAATGAATGAATGCATGCATGCATGCATGCATGCATGCATGCATGCATGCATGCATTCATTCATTCATTCATTCGGACGGACGGACGGACGAACGAACGAACGAACGAACGAACAACAAACAAACAAACAAACAAACAAACAAACAAACAAACAAACAAACAAACAAACAAACAAACAAACAAACAAACAAACAACAACAACAAACAAACAAACAAACAAACAAACAAACAAACAAACAAACAAACAAACAAACAAACAAACAAACAAACAAACAAACAAACAAACAAACAAACAAACAAACAAACAAACAAACAAACAAACAAACAAACAAACAAACAAACAAACAAACAAACAAACAAACAAACAAACAAACAAACAAACAAACAAACAAACAAACAAACAAACAAATAAACTTTATATCTGATATTTCGTATTCATGTACTATATTTTTTTCTTATTAGAGCGACAAGTGATTGGAATTACAACTGGGTGTACGGTTGCACTAATTTCAATCTGTGCCATTTTCATAGTACTTTTTAGGTCAAAAAAACTAAAGTGTTTTCAGGGTAAGGAAATTAGAGCTTACTTGATATCTTTTTGGTATTGTAATAACCTAATTTGGTTAAAAATTACAAAACATATCCCCAATTCATACTAAAACATTACTAAAGTGGTCTGGACAGCGTTAAAGTAGTTTTTATCATTTAAATATTTTTTTTTAATTAAGCCATTATTTTATTTTATCTTTATATTTGATATTCTAAAGCAAATAGTGTTTGCAGTATTTCATCTCATACAAGCAGAAGACGATGTCTTGTTCAACCTTGTTCAATCTCGTGCAATTCCGATGTTTCACGTACACTAAATAAACTCGTCATGCCACCAAAAGCGAATGACAGGTAAATATAGTATAATTACTTCTCAAAGTCATTAATAATTCATGAGGAAAAATTCAAAAGAAATAAATATTAAATTAGTATTTAGTAAGTAAATATTTAATTCAAATTTTGAAGTAAATATTTAATTCAAATACTATTATTATTATTATTCATTATCATAATTGTTATTGTTATTGTTATTGTTATTGTTATTGTTATTGTTATTATTATTATCATTATCATAATTGTTGTTATTGTTATTATTATTATTATAATTATTATAATTATAATTATTATAATATTATTATTATTATTATTATTATTATTATTATTATTATTATTATTATTATTATTATTATTATTATTATTACCGTTAGAGACTGGTGTTGCAAGGATCCATTAGTTCGTTTGTGTTTTTTTTTTGTTTTTTTTTGTTCTGACTATTTAAGGAAAATTAATTCTAAATTAGGTTACTCCAATTATTTTTATAATTTTTTTTTTCACATAGAAGTTTTTAAAGATTAGATTTGGAAAAAAAATAAATTTTAATCTATATTTATAATATTATTATCTGTTATTATTATCTATAATTATAATCTATATCTGTAATTATTGTAAGTTAAGTTTTTTTTTCTGAATGAAACTGTATTTTTTAACTTTGGATGTACATTTTAACTAATTTTATTTGAACGGATTTTATATATTTTTAATTGAACTAACTGACATTAATTCATTGACATTATTGAAAAAGTGTACTAAGTATTTAAATTCTAAATCATTATCATTACCGTTATTAACATGATCATTATTATTATTATTATTACCAGTACCATTATTATTATCATTATCATCATTATTATCATTATTATTTATTTATTATTATTATTATTTCAAAAACATTAATAATTCTTAGGTTATATCTAAGTAAATTAGTCCAGAACATTATGTAGAAGCTATAGAGAGCCATCCGACCTTAAGTTGCACTGATATATGATTTTCAAGATATTTCGCAAGTGGATTGGTAGACCACAATGGAGGTCACTTGGTTTTGAGTGGCACTGATATCAAGCTCATCATACCAGAAGGAGCAATAAGAAAGGGAAAAACCGAAGCTATTTACATTTCACTCATCGAAACAAAGCAATACTTTCCACAACTCGAAGAAGGAGAATCTTTGTTGAGCCATGTTCTAATGTGCGGACCTCATGGATTACGATTCCAAAAACACGTCCTTTTAATCCTTCCGCATTGTGTGGTCACGCAAGGACAAAGAGAAACAACGTTTCGTGGTAGGGTAATATTTTTAACTCAAATTCTATTTTATTATTGTGTTACTTATAAAGTTAGGAGCTGTTTACATACGCTGGGTTAACTCGTGTCAAGGAAGTCTTTCCACGGTCGTGAGAGGAGATTTGAATCAATGTTAACATTAGTTTGCATCTAAACTAAACCAACTCGTTTTTCCATTTTTACCATTTTTTTAACCATTCACCATGACGGTGATTGTACTGTGTTGTTTTTTCTATATAAGTATATGTAAATTGTATCATTGTTTCGTGATTTGTCATATTAACTTCTTTACAGTACTATGCAGTAACACCGCTCCAAAAGACAACACAAATTGGGAGGAAATATTCAACACAGGAAAAGATCCAAGCAATGATTGCTTTTGTGACATGGATGACAGTTCGTTTAGCTTATTTGTCTCTCACTTTTCGTGGTACACCATACCCGGTAATTGTGAGAAAAAAAAGTTTACAATCACAGGCTACCATTCTAAAGTTCTGCAGCCCTTGGAGCACTTCAAAATACGCATATATTGTATACCAGACTTTAAGGAGATCCGGCAGGTAAATCTTGTCAACTTCATATTAAAGTGCAAATGAAACGAAAATCAGGTCAGTCTTATTTGAAAGAACACTTAAAATGATAGAGTAACATCTTTTGCAGTTTTTCGTTTCCTTGCTTCGTTCTTGAGATTTTTCAGTTTGTTTGATATGCAAATTAAACATTTTGAAGTCATGGCGTACATAATGAGTTATCGAGAAAAGTTATATAGCTTTGCTATTATCAAACCAAATTAATTCTAAGGAAGCATGTGGATGTGTTTCGCCCAGAACACTAAACATGTAGATTTTCAGGTAGTTATATTTTCTTACAATACAATTTATACTATAATATAAATTACAGGTAATTAATTATAAATATATATTATCAAAGATATGTAACTTTTTTCGATAACTCATGCACGTCATGACGTCAAAATGTTGAATTTGCATGTCAAACAAACTGAAATATATCAAGAACGAAGCAAGGAAACGAAAAACTGCAAAAGATGTTACTCTATAATTTCAAGTGTTCTTTCAAATAAGGCTGACTTAATTTTCGCTTCATTTTCACTTTAAATAACCAGGCAGGAATATAAAAAAAATTAAAAAACGAAGTAAAGGCATTTCAAAACAATTTAATAAGAGATCTGACTTATACGTTTCGTTGCGTATAGCAATTAAGAAACGTAAAATGTCTTATTAATTTTAAAGTGTAAAAATGGTATAAACTGCCAAGGGATTTAGTAACGAAATACTGACATTTCGAGCACAGCCCTTCATTTTACTCCGATGAACGTCTCTACTCAAAACGTAAGTATTTCATTGCTAAAAGCCTTTCACTTTCACCACCTTTTCACCACTCTATCACCCCCATGTTTAAAGACTAGTAACTTTTAGACAGACAGACAGACAGACAGACAGACAGACAGACAGACAGACAGACAGACAGACAGACAGACAGACAGACAGACAGACAGACAGACAGACAGACAGACAGACAGACAGACAGACAGACAGACAGACAGACAGACAGACAGACAGACAGACAGACAGACAGAAGTGAAAACATAACCTCCTGGCGGAGGCAATTAGAACGTCTATTTATTTGTCTTATTAACTAAAAATTAAATTATTAATGACTATTTTTATTCAATACCAAGGAGGTGGAAAAAGAAGAAAATGAGATTCTTAATGGAGAAATGAGCGACGCTAGGAAACCAATAATTTTCTACGAAAACGGCGGAGATCTCATTATCAACACCACACATACATCACAAGGATGGAAAATAATTAATGACAAAAACAAGGTTTGAAATTAAACGTTTTCTCAAACGAAAACTCTCGTCATAGCGAACACCGGACACCTTCGAGAGCGGAGTTTGATTTCGGTGCTAGCGAGATTCCGTAGTGCAGAGAAATGCGATCAAAAACACGTGATTTTAACGAAGTAACATGGGTATGTGTGTCCATAGACCAGGTCCAGACCTTAACACAGCAATTACGCAATAGCGGGAGCTTCTCGGATCTGAGAAGGAATTCTGATTGGACAAATGCGCACGTGATTCATAAGGATTTATTTGATTGGATTATTTGATGTCACGAGGATTGCTGGAGAACCAATCATACTTGGCATAAATCAGGACTTGTGATTTGCTCAATCAGAATTTACTTCTCAGATCTGAGAAGCTCGACGAGGGTTCACGACAAGCTATCGTGCGAGTTTTCACAGACTGAATCACAGAATGTCCATTGGATTTGTAGCTAAGACTGGACTAAAAAGGGTAAAGGATAAAGGATAAAGGATAAAGCACTGGGTGGCTAATCATCCTTACTTGCAGCCATTGGCTGAATTGCGA
>OZ036013.1:4847500-4885000 GCA_964035015.1 Corallium rubrum
AAATTCCACGGGAATCAGTACAAGAATGCACTGTTGTCCAGTTAAGAAGATGCCGTGTCGTATCTTGTCTTTTTCTTCGGTGAAGCTATCACATCTTCAACTAAACGTTGTGTGACTTCTCTTTTAGGTGTCTCATTTATCCAAGGAAATATCGTAGGTAAATGATTACGACTTAATTTTTCTCCTCCTTCGAAGTGAGCCGAACAAACTCGAGTAGCGTCGGACTTCTTAAGTGTTTTGTTCCTTAGAATATGTTCATATGTTTTTCTGTGCTCCTGGTTCTTTGGAATCCTATAATAATGCAGTTGTAGTGCATTTCTAAAACTATGCTCGCTCTTCAATCTCTGCTAGTATCTTGTCCTTCCAAAAGTCCCCAACATGCTTTGCGGTCTCAACACGAACCCAGTACTCTGCTCTTTTGGGAAATGGCTTTAGGCCACTTACACGATGACGTGGATGGCGTTGCGTGACCACAACTACCAGAAAATAAGTATATAGAATACGTAATTTTCACCCTATGCCCCAGCTGGCGTCAAATTCTTTTCAATTTTTCTTTTGAATTCTTTTCAATTCCATTTATGGCCTTAGCTTTTATATATTTTCAATAGACTTTCAATAGACTACAGAAGTTTAGCTTGAAACCACTGGATTATTTGTAAACATAAAATCACAAATCATTAGATGCGCTTTGAGGTCTGCCGAGTTTCCAGACACTTAAAATTCAATACCGAATTTCCGGTATGTGCAAGGTAGGGAACTGATCGAGCACTTTGGCTAAGATTTCAACAAGAGTGCTCCTTTCTTCGTCACCATGCCAAGGAAGAATGTGAAAGAAATTATCAAGGAGAACCGACTTCTTTTGAGTATCATAGTCGGTGTGATAATCGGTTGTATTATAGGTATCTCCACTCACGATGCCGTTCAATCGTCCGAGAATCCAACGCCCCGACGACTAGTTATGTATGTGAAGTTCCCGGGCGAGTTGTTTATCCGAATGTTAAAAATGATAGTCGTGCCTCTGATTGCTTCGAGTATTATCGTCGCCTTGTCGGATACCGAACTAGCTTCGGCAGGTCGGTTGGGGAAAAGGACAACAGTTTACTATTTAAGTACGACTGTTTTCTCCTGTGTTCTTGGTCTTATTCTGGGCTCGGTTATAAAGCCCGGCAGCGGGGTCAACGAAGAAAGTACAGGATCGGGGAAGACACACAGAAATTCGTTGGACAACTTCCTAGACTTACTAAGGTAAACCGACATGATGTTTGTGTAAACACAAACCCCAATCCGCAAAACGACAATTAAGGACCCAATTACTGCTTATTTGTAACATTGCATTGCTGAAGCGAGAAGGAGAAGGAATTCGCTATACTAAATACTCTGTCGAAAGCATTCAAGCAGTACGAAGTGTCTTAATCTAACTTTTGTGAAACACGGTCTCCAGAACGACATTTAGGCACCGAATTACTGCTTATTTGTAACATGGCATAGTCGTGGGGGTGGAGCGGCGCTGAGGCGAGAAGGAGAAAGAATTCGCTATACCAAATGCCCTGAAAGCATTCAAACAGTAAAGAGTGTCTTGATCTAGCGTTTGAGTAAACACGGTATTCAGAAAGACATCTAGGAACCAAATTACTGCTTGTTTGTAACATTGCATAGTCGTGGGGGCTAGACGAGGCGCGGCTGGAGTGAGAAGTAATTCGCTATTCCAAACACCAAATTAGCATTAACACAGCATAAAGGCACGAGGTTGCATTGCAGATTCCCTTGATCTTGCGTCTGTCAGCAAGAAATTCGTTTCGACTAGAACAGTTGCAGTCGAGGGCCGAAAGACGAGAATCCGGGTCGAGGGTCGAAGTCGAGAGTCGAAGTCGAGAGTCGATAAATCGACCAGAAAAGACCAAAAAACACCATAATATTAATTAAGTTTATCTCATCTGATCATGCCGGTGTAGCCTAGCGTGTCCAAAGGTTGTGCGTCCTTAGATAAAAGTGATCGAAGACGCGGGAAAAGTCCTAGGAACGCTTTGGTTTTCCTTCAAGACCAAAGTCAAAACAAATTACAAACTCCATTTATATATTCAGTTCGAGTCATTCAAACGGAAATGCGGTCTATTAATTAAATTACCTCAGGCTCAGAAACTTACGATTCAACACAGAGGATTCAGCACAATTTAACATTCTTCAGACCCCAAACGACGCATTCAATCTTCAACGAATTGGCGAATTTCAGGGTATTGCGCGCGCATCATTTTGCAAAGGAATTGGCGGGCTCTCAACGATGCCCTGACAGATAGAAGCTTGTCGCCAATATCAGTCCCTGAACATGTCAAATTCAAGAAGAGGCTATAAAGGTATTACGGATACAGTGTTACTAATAAGTACACTTCTACCGTTACTCACTCACGAGTTTGGGTTTTGGTCGAGGGTCAAGTCGCTTAAATATTATTTGTGCCGTAGAAGGAAATTATGTGCGTAAATTTTAAAGTATTTTACGACCCTCGACCAACTACCCTCGACCAACTACCCTCGACCAACTACCCTCGACCAACTACCCTCGACCAACTACCCTCGACCAACTACCCTCGACCAACTACCCTCGACCCTCTGACTTGCAGTCCTCGACCAAAACCCAAACACGTTACTGATAGTTTAAGCCTGGTTCTCATATGTCGCCGATCGTCGGCGATTTGTGATTTAGATGCATGTTAAAACGGGAAGTGCAGCAGCATGTTGAGTAATAAAGAACAATACAGAAAAGCAGTGCTTTTATTCTTTTACTTAACATGCGTCTAAATCATGGGTCGGCGACCATCCGCGACATATGAGAACCAGGCTTAAAGGTGACATTATCAACTGAGTGAAGGTGTCGGAAACGCGTGTATTCACATGCAGTACCTCCACTAATGTGGCCACTTCTGCAAGCATGGCCTGTGGCTAAGGAACTGTTTTTCAGAAACTTTAACCTTATACTGACCAGGAGGTCTCCTATTGACGAGTAAAATAGTCTGGCGTTAGCCAGAGTAAAATACTAAAGGCTACAGTCGTCGGTAATGGGTTAAAAAGGCCGTGCGAGCAACGCAAACAATATTTTGGACGAGTCAGAAAAGATTAGCAAGAGCATGGAAAATGGAGAAATTATGAGTATGAACGTCGGCCAATCCCTCCCTGCTCACGCGATTGATTAGGATCTCACTGTGGTTTTGAAACTTGCATAAACTAAATTTACAAAGAAGAATTGGCTTAGTTTAGATGTACACGAATCTTAACATTAATTCAAATCTCCTTTTCGACCGAGGAATAAAGTATTTTGAAGTTTCGACTTTGTCCCTAGCAGGACCATTAATACCGGCCGAGTTGACGACATGTGGTCTACGTCTTAATCTTTAAATACGAAAACATTATATTCTACAAATTAATAACTTTCTAACGATATCTATTTCATTTTTGTGGCATAAATACTGACGAATTGAGAACGTTTTACCGGCGAAATCGGTTCTTTGTTTCGGCATATCTAACCTTACTGGCTTACTGTATTTCGATTGTTGTTTCTACACTGCCTACGCAGCACGCTACTTTTATCAAACCTTAATGAAGGCGTTTAAGTAAAGAATCCCAGACCCCAAGTAAATCACAAATTTGACAACTAGAATTATCAAGGTAAAAAAAGAGTGGGTGGTCGATACTTTGCCGAGGAGTCGGAGAGACATTCAAAGTGAGTGAGAGAGTTGCTACACAGCACTCTATTTCTTCACAAGATAAATATGCTAAAATTCTTCTCTAATCCTTTTTTTAGAAATGCGTTCCCGGACAACCTTTTTGAGGCTTTTTTCAAATCGGTAATGAAAAAAAATTCTATTTTCGATTAGATAAAGGTGCTACTTTTTTAAATAAGAGCGATGATTGATAAGGACGATGACGAGGATAATGATGTTTATCATGATAATTACGATAATGATGACGACGACAATAATAATGATGATGATGACGACAATAATGACGACGACAATAATGACGACGACAATAATGACGACGACAAATGATGACGAAGACTATAATGACGAAGACAATAATGACGACGACAATAATGACGACGACAATAATGACGACGACTATAATGACGACAGTGATGACGACGACAACTGATGACGACGACTATAATGACGACAATGATGACGATGACAACGATGGTGACGACAATGACGACGACGATGACGATAACGACGACGACAACAACGACGACGATGATGACAACGATGATGACGACGATGACGATGACGATGACGATGACAACGATGACGACGACGACGATGATGATTTGACATCTATGATGACAATAATAATGATGACGACGACGACAATGATGATGACGATGATGACGACGACGATGGCAATAATGATGACAACGATGATGATAATGATGATAATATTAATTATGACGAGGATAATGATGAGGATGACGATGATAATGCTAGCTAGCTCCAACCAGAAAACGTATCAAACAACATATCTATGCTTTTTCAGGTGTACACAACTTACAAAGAAACTGAAGGGAACTACCGTTTCAACACCAAAAATGCCAGCCAACTGGGCAACATGACTGCAGAACAAGTGGCGAAATTCATACAAGACAACCTTATCGTTCCCAGACCTCTGAGTCCTTCCCTCAGTGACCACAAAGTAAACCTCATCACCAATGACGTCACTCGTGATTTTGGCGGGATTGTCAAAGGAGGTGGCACTAATATGATTGGTCTAATTGTGTTTTCGATCGCCTTTGGAGTTGTTTTAAATGCCATCAAAGAAGAAGGAAAGCCACTGGCTAAAGTTTGTAAGTCTCTATGGAGTGCAACCATGAAACTGGTTGAAATTATTATGTGGTAAGAAGTTTACTATTTTATTAGAACTAGAGATCGTTTAGATCAAATGCGGTCGCGTTTGCATAAAATTTGAATATGTTTGGATAAAATACGAACACGTTTGAATCAAATGCGGTCACGTTTAGATGAAATACGATCACCTTTTCGCCGAAAGCAACTACTTGTGCCATATTGAGGGTGTAAGTATGGTACCTTCCCTCACAACGATGAAGACACTATATAGACTAGAGTATCGAAAGGCTGGGTCATGAACAGTGACTTTTTAAGTAATAGTTAAGCCGAAAGCGAGCCATTGTAGATGCCCATAAAGATCGGACGCGAATATTTTAACTTACTTATCAAATTGTAAGTGTAAATGATGAACACTTTGTTCAAGAGTCGTAGAAAAGTTAAATAAGATCATTTTAACTCAGACAAAGCTGAATTTGAGCCACTAGTGCCTATTAACTTTGACAGAACATTGATGTTTTATTAATCAATGTTTTATCCGTATTTAAAGATGCTGATTAAACATTAATTTCTTTTGAATTTTCGTCATGAATTATTAATGAATTTGATAAATTACGTATAAAAGCTTTCAAGCCAGAGTAGCGTTGGGATTTAAATTTTTTATCATCTAAGTACGTTCCACCTTTGGCAAATAGTTGAACAACGAAATATGTTTTAGATTGGAGCAACCTTTATTGCTTTAATAGAGATTTTTATTTTCAAAATGGTAATGAGATGACGCCAAAGTAGTCATCATTATCTATACAATATTTAATTGCAGGAGTGACATACCCCACTTCTTCCATTAATGGTGTGTTTGAACAACATGTTCCATATTGTACGAGTTTTTCCACAAAAATTCTCAAGTAGTTTAACCCGCCAAAAAGAGAAAGAAAGCCAAATGCCTACATATAGACGTCATCTCATTACCATACTAGAAATGCAAATCGCCAAATGTCATTGAAGAATAGCTCCAATCAAAAACATATTTCACTGAACAACTGTTTGCTCTATGTAGAACGTATTCAGATAATAAAAAACTCGGGTTTATATGTACTTTAATATTTCGTTTCAGGCTCGCCCCGGTCGGAATTGGCAGTGTCATAGCTGGAAACATCGTGGAAACCAAAAATGTCGGAGCGTTGTTTCGCGCCATGGGCATGTACGTGGTTGCTAACGTTATTGGATACGTCGTTCAAGCTGGCGTGCTTTATCCTACCTTGTACTTTATCTTTTTTCGTCGTAGTCCTCTCAAACATTTGAAAAATGTCATGCCTGCGTTGATGACTGCCCTGGGAACTTCGTCAAGGTTCGTCCATAATTTCTGCTATAAACTGAGAGATGATGAAAGGATTGAACTTCAATTGTATATTCTAATTAAAAAAGAACAACTCGTGAAACGATAAGGGAAGACCTTTTCCAACTTTGGCCTTTGCCGTATTTTTCTTCGTTTTCGAGATATTTCAATTTGTTTGTCTGACGTCGTAAGCAGGGTAGAGCATTTCCTCACATGGCAAACTCTGTTATATCTTCAATTTTGTCCAACAAAAGTACTTGAAACTGTAACCATTAAAGGGTATGGGCAACAAAAAAACAACAAATTTCAAAAGGAAACCGATGACATGAAGATGCAACCTACGGTGTTAGCCTATTTAGACCCAAAGTATTCCAATAAAACAACTTAATTGCACTTTTAAAGTTGATAATCTGAATCAGTATCTGCCATCTTGGATATATTTTTGATATGTCACAAGCGAAAACTTTAGTTAGCTATACTTTCACATATAGAAGTCTGAAAGTCATCATTTGTCAAATGATTTCCATTCTTGATTAAACCACAACAATTTAAAAACATACCCTGTGGTATGTTTCAGCTGCCAGAAGAGTTTACCCAGCTTGTGACGTCAGTTAACTAGGCAAGGTCTTACAACAAGATGGCGAACGGCAAGATTGTCTTTTGTCGAAATTAGTGATGTTGTTTGGCACAAGAGTTGTTTTGTTTACTTGGATTACCATTGCAATTAAGACAGTTTGTTAATCAGAAATTTAAAAAATGTGTACTTGTAATTTTTGTTGCTTTTACCCTTTTAATAAAACTCCTCGTGACACTGAATATTTCATGTTGGTTGAGCAATCATAGAGGTATAAGTGATTTTGTAATGCATAACAATGCTGAACACTAGCTGCTTTTGACGTCAGTGACCATCTCACTTACATATCAAACAAACTGAAGTATCTCAAAAACGAAGAATAATTATCAATTATTGGACGAGTCGGAGCAAAATATCATGATTTGTCAGTGGCGAGCTGCTAGTTATTTGCCGATGCCGAAGGCAGAGGCAAATAACTAGTAGCGAGACACTGACAAATCATGATATTTTGCGATAGACGAGTTCAATAATTGATTTATCATTCATAAAATAGTTAAAAATTTGAAATGCCCGAAGTAAGAGATCGCCACTCTTCTCTCTGTCTTCGGCATACTAAAATCTTCGTAAAACTTACTTTATGTTGGCACGAGTCTTCCTTTTTATCTCACTAAAACTTTCTTTTCACTATTTCATTTCTGAAGTACATTGTCGTTAAGGATGCTTCCAAATACTCTCGATTATTTCCTCGGATAGCTGGAGAACTAGCCGCCATGTTTACGAAAATTATTTGCCGTCAGCAGTGTTACCGCTAGTGCGCATGCTCATAAAATTATTTGCACTCAGTTATTTGCAGGTAAATTAACCAATCAGAATGCCGGATAGAAACGAAATGAATGATCATACAGAATAGTTGTAAAAGATCTTGCATTACAATTTCACAAGTTCTTTCAAATTACACAAACCTCGGCTAATTTACATTGCCGATTCCCTTTCAGTCAAAAAATGAATTACGTTTTACCCGGCTAACGCCAGACGGTTTTATTCACCTCTGGGGAAGCCCTCGGACAGGAATGAGTTATAAACTACCTATTTATTAACTCTAAAAACTCTGTAATTCTATATTATAAACTATCCTTTTAAAATGCACATGACGCGAAAATTAAGTCTGTCTTATTGGAATAAGATTATATATTATTATTAGTTCAATTTCTACTTTTAGTGCCGCTACTCTGCCTACAACCATCGAGTGTTGCGAATCAAAGGTGAAGATCCATAAACGTGTAACAAGATTTGTTCTTCCCGTTGGAGCAACATGTAATATGGACGGAACAGCTCTGTGTTTCGCGATCATTGTCCTATTCATAGAACAAATGGAACCCGACGTGCAGTTGAGTATTGGAGAGACAATTCTGACAGTGTAAGCAATTTACGAATCATGTTATAAATCACAATAATGGGTGTTGATCGTTGTGATAATGACCATTGTTCTTATAGCTATGATTATGATTATCGATATGACTAATTACATGACTGATAATTATTGTTATGATTACCATATTGATTACCCTTTTTGTTGATTACGATTGCAGTTTGATTATTAAGCATGACGATTACAAGTCTGTCTGTCTGTCTGTCTGTCTGTCTGTCTGTCTGTCTGTCTGTCTGTCTGTCTGTCTGTCTGTCTGTCTGTCTGTCTGTGCGTGCGTGCGTGCGTGCGTGCGTGCGTGCGTCTGTCTGTCTGTCTGTCTGTCTGTCTGTCTGTCTGTCTGTCTGTCTGTCTGTCTGTCTGCCTGCCTGCCTGCCTGCCTGCCTGTCTGTCTGTCTGTCTGTCTGTCTGTCTGTCTGTCTGTCTGTCTGTCTGTCTGTCTGTCTGTCTGTCTGTCTGTCTGTCTGTCTGTCTGCCTGCCTGCCTGCCTGCCTGCCTGCCTGCCTGCCTGCCTGTCTGTCTGTCTGTCTGTCTGTCTGTCTGTCTGTCTGTCTGTCTGTCTGTCTGTCTGTCTGTCTGTCTGTCTGTCTGTCATTGTTAGTCTGTCATTGTTAGTCTGTCATTGTTAGTCTGTCATTGTTAGTCTGTCACTATTGGAATGGATATCTCAAAAAGTATCATCATCATCGTCATGGTGGTGAGTTGATCATGATCATATCATCATTGAAATTATTATTGATTGAATCATGGTTTTGAATATGATTCTTTTCTAGATTTGTGTGCACTGTAGTTTCTGTTGGTGCGGCTGGAATTCCAAGTCCTGGCCTAACTAACACCATCATAGTCCTGGAAGCTGTTGGATTACCAATTGATAAACTGGGACCAGTTTTTGCTGTAGAATGGCTTGTGTAAGTACATGACCCCGCACCAAATTTTAATAAGAATTAAAACTAAGTGTTGTCGGACAAGATATCGCAAAATTTATACATCAAAATATTGGACTGGCACGTGACGCTAATGTAAATGTTTGATTGGACGATTACACGCGAAAAACGTATACACTGAAGGCTGATGCATATGATCGATCAAAAAATGAAGCCAATGAGAATTCAGATATTTTTTGAATTAACCAATCGGATAGCTTGTATACGAGCCCCTGACCCACAAACCGATCAGAACTCCCCACAGATCGATCAAAAAGCGGTTGTTAACAGGCGTGAACAATGTTGCGCGTAACAGACGTGAATCACGGATAAATCAACAGTCATGAACAAGTTGTTATAACAGCAAAAGTTTCATCAGGCTGTAACAACATGATGAAACAATGATGAACATTAATTCATCAGGGTTGTTCACACATGATAACAACGTTGTTACAGCATTGTTCAGGCAACAATGCTGTAACAACTTGCGAGATTTTTACGCGTGTAGTTGTGAGAATATAATAATTGATCAAACGACGTCACTTTTCAAACAAAACTATGCCAAACGCGGGATAAAGTAGTTCATGTTTCAAGCTCGAACGCAAAACGGTACTATATAGGTTGATTAAGACTTGGGGGAGCACCGGTGGCGTGTGCGTTTAGCGCGCTTGCCTCTCACCAAAAAGTTAAGCCCGGTTAGACGGGGTTAGTACTTGGATGGGTGACCGGTTGGGAATAACCCCGTTGTCGAGGCTTGTAACTCATGTGAGTAGAGTTGTAGTTGATTTCTCCTGTGCTTCGAGGGTTTTTCGCCGGGATCTCCGGTTTTCCTCCCTCCATAAAGTCAACACCTAACATCTTAGCTGTGAACCGTGGTCTTGCATGCGGCTGCCTGGAACGTTGATCTGCGTCCTTCGCAATTCATCCGCTGGCTGCAAGTAATAAGTAATAGATAAATCCCGAGAACGAGGGATTTATGCTATATAAAGACCCGAGGACGCGCAGCGTCCGAGGGCTTTATATCGCATAAATCTCGACGTTCGAGGGATTTATCTGACTTAATTTATTATTGAGAAGGTTTTCCAACGAAGTTTTGTCTTTTTTTCTACCTTGGACATAGATTTCCCTAGTTTTTTTCTTCATTTCGTATCTAATTAGTATTCAAGGTCTTTATGCGATATAAAGCCCTCGAGAGAACAAAGAAAACCAACTCAATAATAAATTAAGGATGATTAGTTCCCCCCAGTCTTTTATCCTTCAAGACTGCGAGGTCTGTATGGGACAGCTGAGGTTTTCGTACACCGAGCAACGAAGGAGCGAAGCCAAGTATACTTCCAATACAAACCGAGCAAACGATGTTAATGTAAAGATGTATTATATGGCTATTGGTTCGTTTTATTTCTAAATTTTGAACACTGGTTTTCCTCTTCGGAGTTTGCCGTTACCTAGCTTACCCGTACTAAGTGTTAGCTTTTTTCGTGTCGCTTCTTGTTTACAAAAGTTCGGCTTTCATTTGTCGTGTTTTCAGCCAAGCAGCTTTAAAAAAAGTTTCAGCACTATAGATATATACCTAGTTCTTATTTATTTTTAACTCAGAAATTTTCCCGCCAAAACTTTCCGGTCAGAGAAAATGCGTATTGACCGGTCGGTGGATATCGTAGAATCCCGGCCCGATCGCTCGGAAACTGATGGCAACATGCGTTGTTTTGAGTACGAACCGGGTCACGCGGACCCAGTCATACAATAGACCACTTTCATAATAGCGACTAATCTGAATATTCTTTTATGTGCATTTTAACAAGCCTTTCTGGCCTCGTTTGTGTGTCCGGAATTCAAAAGAATCTTTGCTTGATAACGAGGTCAAGAAGGCTCATTTAGATGCACATAAAGGAGTATTTAAAGCGTCGTCCATTACGAAAGTGGTCTATAAGTTATTTTATTGGGGTTTTCTATCTCACTGGCTTCCCATTTTCCCTGTCAGTTCATTTATTCTCCTCGTACCGTTCTTTCCCCTCCCTCCAGCCTATAAGTACAGTCAGTAATAAAGACTTATTAACCGAGTGCGAGGTCTGTACGGGAAAGTATTTGACTGAGGTTTTCGTACAGACCGAGCGAGGAAGGAGCGAGGTTTGTGCGATAAAACCGAGGGCAATACTTTCCCGTACAGACCGAGCAAACGAGGTTAATAAGGAATTTATTATATGGCTATTGGTTCATTATATTTTTAAGCTTCGAGCGTTGTTTTCGTCTTCGGAGTATGCTGTTTACCTTACCTGTTAACTTTTCCGTGTCGCTTCTTGGCCTTCTTGTTTACACCAGTTCGGCTTTTATTTGTCGTGTTTTTAGATAAACAGCTTTAAAGGAAACCAGCAGTGATGTTCCAACACATTTTATTGTTCAGAATATTTGAATAAAGATACCCAGTCGAATAAAGATATTTGTATTCAAATTGTCTCAGAAATGTTCCCGCCAAAACTTACAGGGCCGAGACAAAAGCGTATTGACCAGTCGGTCAATATCGTAAAATCCCGACCGCTCAGGAACCAATCAGCATGCGTCGTTTTGCGTACGGATCGGAAACCAAACACAGCCATATAATAATTTTATTTAAATTCTATTTCGTTTCAAGGGACCGACTTCAGACTACCATTAACGTGATGGGGGACACCTATGCCGCGGCGTTTATTGAGAAGATGTCACTCAAAGATCTGTACGAAGAAGACGAGGACGGACTGGGAATAAATGGGAACAAACCAATGATAACTGAGGATTCGGCGCCTTCTCTAAACCTCATACCAGAAGATGAGGTCGAAGCAAATGCTAACACACGTTTTTAAAACTTTCTGAAACGTTTTGAAACTAATCGTGTACGTGTGTGTCTCCAACAACACTAAGCATACAATGTTTCAAGTGATTTCGTTTAATAATTGCTAAGATATTTAACAATTATTCACCGAAGTGGAGGTGAATAGTGCTGGATAATCACCGAGCCGCTTGTCACCTTTAAGCCTGAATCGGACAGTCGATGTTTATGTATACGCAGAAACAAAAGGCTGGATTTGTTACTAAATTATTTAAGAAAACTACTTCCATTATGCAAACATTTTTTAGCAATCTCTCACAATCTGACTGTAGTAAACATGCATTTGTAGTTTATAGTGGGTTAATTTCACAATTATAGGGGTCGTTCATTTGCTTCGTTGTTGAGATATTTTAGTTACCCTGGGTGCCAGAGGCTCTGAGTTTGTGTTTGGGAGAGGGAGAGGGAGAGCCTCTGGTCTCGCGAGCTTCAAAACTCACTTTGGCGAGTTCAATATCTGAACTCGGTTTTTGATTGGCCTAAATTTCTGAAAGCGTTACTGTGGCGTTACTATTGGTTAATCAAAGCAAGTCACGCGTGACCGTGAGTATAATTAAAAATATTAAAAACTTAAACCATACACCTCTGAGTCTCGGATTGCCGTTGCAGCTCACTGAAATACCAAAGCGAAAGTATAGTTTTTGTGAACAGAGGAAGTCCGATAATTCTTTCCACAGACCACAGTGAGTTAGTATTGTGATAAAATCCATAGTTTCCTTTTCGAAAACGAAGTATGCTTTGCTTAGCAACATGCGTTTCAAATTTCACTCAACCGTGAGAATAATCAACAGGAAGTAACTCGCCAAAGTGAGATTTGAAGCTCGCGAGACCAGAGGCTCTCCCTCTCCCAAACACAAACTCAGAGCCTCTGGCATATATTTTAGTTTTGTTTGATTTGCAAATTAAACATTTTGACGTCACAGGTGCGCTTTTAGAATACTAGCCAATCTCGAGTCCCAGAGCCCACGTTCCCCACCCGGGAAACGAGAGACTCTGGGATAATCCGTTCACGCCATCACAGGATTCTTGTTATCCGGAAGAAGAGTTAATCATGTTCATCAGCCAATGAAATATCGATGTGAAACGGATTATCCCAGAGTCTCTCGTTTCCCGGGTGGGGAACGTGGGCTCTGGGAACGAGATTGAATACTGCCCGCGGCTTTTGGAATACATAGTACTTAATTTCCGGTATGTACTGATCAAGCATTTTGGCTAAAGATTGCGACAACAGACTCAACAGTAGTCCTTTCTTCGTCACCATGCCAAGGAAGAATGCGAAAGAAATTGTCAAGGAGAACCGACTTCTTTTGAGTATCATAGTCGGTGTGATAATCGGTTGTATTATAGGTGTCTCCACTCACGATGCCGTTCAATCGTCCGAGAATCCAACGCCCCGACGACTAGTTATGTATGTGAAGTTCCCGGGCGAGTTGTTCATCCGAATGTTAAAAATGATAGTCGTGCCTCTGATTGCTTCGAGTATTATCGTCGCCTTGTCGGATACCGAACTAGCTTCGGCAGGTCGGTTGGGGAAAAGGACAACAGTTTACTATTTAAGCACGACTGTTTTCTCCTGTGTCCTTGGTCTTATTCTGGGCTCGGTTATAAAGCCCGGCAGCGGGGTCAACGAAGAAAGTACAGGATCGGGGAAGACACACAGAAATTCGTTGGACAACTTCCTAGACTTACTAAGGTAAACCGACATGATGTTTGTGTAAACACAAACCCCAATCCGCAAAACGACAATTAAGGACCCAATTACTGCTTATTTGTAACATTGCATTGCTGAAGCGAGAAGGAGAAGGAATTCGCTATACTAAATACTCTGTCGAAAGCATTCAAGCAGTACGAAGTGTCTTAATCTAACTTTTGTGAAACACGGTCTCCAGAACGACATTTAGGCACCGAATTACTGCTTATTTGTAACATGGCATAGTCGTGGGGGTGGGGCGGCGCTGAGGCGAGAAGGAGAAAGAATTCGCTATACCAAATGCCCTGAAAGCATTCAAACAGTAAGGAGTGTCTTGATCTAGCGTTTGAGTAAACACGGTACTCAGAAGGACATCTAGGAACCAAATTACTGCTTGTTTGTAACATTGCCTAGTCGGGGGGCTAGACGAGACGCGGCTGGAGTGAGAAGTAATTCGCTATTCCAAACACCAAATTAGCATTAACACAGCATAAAGGCACGAGGTTGCATGCAGATTCCCTTGATCTCGCGTCTGTCAGCAAGAAATTCGTTTCGACTAGAACAGTTGCAGTCGAGGGCCGAAAGACGAAAATCCGGGTCGAGGGTCGAAGTCGAGAGTCGAAGTCGAGAGTCGATAAATCGACCAGAAAAGACCAAAAAACACCATAATATTAATTAAGTTTATCTCATCTGATCATGCCGGTGTAGCCTAGCGTGTCCAAAGGTTGTGCGTCCTTAGATAAAAGTGATCGAAGACGCGGGAAAAGTCCCAGTAACGCTTTGGTTTTCCTTCAAGACCAAAGTCAAAACAAATTACGAACTCCATTTATTCAGCGAGACATATTCGAGTCATTCAAACGGAAATGCGGTCTATTAATTAAATTACCTCAGGCTCAGAAACTTACGATTCAACACAGAGGATTCAGCACAATTTAACATTCTTCAGACCCCAAACGACGCATTCAATCTTCAACGAATTGGCGAATTTCAGGGTATTGCGCGCGCATCATTTTGCAAAGGAATTGGCGGGCTGTCAACGATGCCCTGACAGATAGAAGCTTGTCGCCAATATGCAACATGGTCTCTCATTCCGTATGATGATATATAACATACAACCCAACACGCGTGTATGATGCATTTCATCATACATGTGCATGTTTTTATTCTAAGATGCGCCAATTAACGGATTAAAACTCACTGCGCATCCCACAATCTTTGTCAAGAACTGTTGACCATAAATTACAAACACTATTAGGGTGGTTGGTGGGGGTGGAAGAGTAATAACCCCCCCCGACACTTTTCAGATTAGGGTTAGGGTCCCCCCGGGAAATTCACATTTTTGAGATTAGGGTCAGGGGGTTCGGGGGGGGGGGGAAGGGTTTCATCAATAACCTCTTTATTAAAAACATGCACATGTATGATGAAATGCATCATACACGCGTGTTGGGTTGTATGTTATATATCATACGGAACGAGAGACCATCTTGCAATATGTCCCTGAACATGTCAAATTCAAGAAGAGGCTATAAAGGTATTACGGATACAGTGTTACTAATAAGTACACTTCTACCGTTACTCACTCACGAGTTTGGGTTTTGGTCGAGGGTCAAGTCGCTTAAATATTATTTGTGCCGTAGAAGGAAATTATGTGCGTAAATTTTAAAGTATTTTACGACCCTCGACCAACTACCCTCGACCAACTACCCTCGACCAACTACCCTCGACCAACTACCCTCGACCAACTACCCTCGACCAACTACCCTCGACCAACTACCCTCGACCAACTACCCTCGACCCTCTGACTTGCAGTCCTCGACCAAAACCCAAACACGTTACTGATAGTTTAAGCCTGGTTTTCATATGTCGCCGATGGTCGGCGATTTGTGATTTAGATGCATGTTAAAACGGGAAGTGCAGCAGCATGTTAAGTAATAAAGAACCGTGCAGAAAAGCAGTGCTTTTATTCTTTTACTTAACATGCATCTAAATCATGGGTCGGCGACCATCGGCGACATATGAGATCCAGGCTTAAAGGTGACATTATCAACTGAGTGAAGGTGTCGGAAACGCGTGTGTTCACATGCAGCACCTCCACTAATGTGGCCACTTCTGCAAGCATGGCCTGTGGCTAAGGAACTGTTTTTCAGAACTTTAACCTCATACTGACCAGGAGGTCTCCAATTGACGAGTAAAATAGTCTGGCGTTAGCCAGAGTAAATTATAACATAGCTTTGATATAGCAACGTTTTTGATTGGCTGTCGTGCCTGCTCCATAACTCGATGGAGCACGGCAAAAAAGCGCGGGGAAAAATTTCAAAACAAAAGTGAGTTTTAAATTGACTTTTTATGGCCTTTTATATTATCAAAATACCGAGTCATTTAATTTTATTGAGTAATAAAGAACAACGACCCAGAAGACATAAACTGGGTCTGGGTAACCGAGTTTAAACTGTCCTTTTGGTTGGGTTTTAGTGAACAAAAAAGACTTGGCTACGAAAGTAAAAAAACACAACAACCAAAACGATTCATCGGCTTGTGAAAGGATTTAATGCTATGTTATAAAAGAAATGGCTCATGGTTTAGTGTGCTCCATCGAGTTATGGATGCACTTGGGAAATTTGGAGAGCACTCAAACATCTACCGGCTACGCCTCGACCAACTCTTACGATTTTTTCGTGCTCTCCCAATTTCCCGCGTGCATCCATAACACGATGGAGCACGCTAAACCAGGAGCCATTTCTTAAATACTAAAGGCTACAGTGGTCGATAATAGGTCAAAAAGGCCGTGCGAGCAACGCAAACAATATTTTGGACGAGTCAGAAAAGATTAGCAAGAGCATGGAAATGGAGAAATTATGAGTATGAACCTCGGCCAATCCCTCCCTGCTCACGCGATTGATTAGGATCTTACTGTGGTTTTGAAACTTGCATAAACTAAATTTACAAAGAAGAATTGGCTTAGTTTAGATGTACACGAATCTTAACATTAATTCAAATCTCCTTTTGCGGCCGAGGAATAAAGTATTTTGAAGTTTCGACGTATAATAGACCTTTGTCCCCAGCAGGAGGAAAATACTTCCAACTGAGCAATTAAATTGCCATTAATACCGGCTGAGTTGACGACATGTGGTCTACGTCTTAATCTTTAAATACGAAAACAACATTATATTCTACAAATTAATAACTTTCTAACGATATCTATTTCATTTTTGTGGCATAAATACTGACGAATTGAGAACGCTTTAGCGGCGAAATCGGTTCTTTGTTTCGGCATATCTAACCTTACTGGCTTACTGTATTTCGATTGTTGTTTCTACACTGCCTACGCAGCACACTACTTTTATTAAACCTTAATGAAGGCGTTTAAGTAAAGAATCCCAGACCCCAAGTAAATCACAAATTTGACAACTAGAATTATTAAGGTAAAAAAAGAGTGGGTGATCGATACTTTGCCGGGGAGTCGGAGAGACATTCAAAGTGTGTGAGAGAGAGAGTGAGAGAGTTGCTACACAGCACTCTATTTCTTCACTAGATAAATATGCTAAAATTCTTCTCTAATCCTTTTTAGAAATGCGTTCCCAGACAACCTTTTTGAGGCTTTCTTCAAATCGGTAATGAAAAAAATTCTATTTTCGATTTGATAAAGGTGCTAGTTTTTTAAATAAGAGCGATGATTGATAAGGACGATGAGGAGGATAACGATGATTAGAATGATTAGAATGATAATTACGATAATGATGATGATGACGACGATGATGATGACGATGACGACAATAATGACGACGACAATAATGACGACGACAATAATGACAATGACAAAAACCGGCGACGTCGACAGTAATGACGACGACAAATGATGACGACGACAATAATGACGATGACAACGATGGTGACGACAATGACGACGACGATGACGACGACGACGACAACGACGACGATGATGACAACGATGACGACATGACGACGATGACAATGATGATGACGACGACGATGATGATGATTATGACGACTATCATGACAGTAATAATGATGACGACGATGACGACGACGACGATGATGATGATGATGACGATGATGATGATGATAATGACGATGATGACGACGACGATGGCAATGACCACAAGGATGATGATGATAATGATGATGATAATAATAATGACGAGGATAATGATGATGACGATGATAATGCTAGCTAGCTCCAAACAGAAAACGTATCGAACAACATCTCTATGCTTTTTCAGGTGTACACAACTTATAAAGAAACTGAAGGGAACTACCGTTTCAACACCAAAAATGCCAGTCAACTGGGCAACATGACTGCAGAACAAGTGGCGAAATTCATACAAGACAACCTTATCGTTCCCAGACCTCTGAGTCCTTCCCCCAGTGACCACGAAGTAAACCTCATCACCAATGACGTCACTCGTGATTTTGGCGGGATTGCCAAAGGAGGTGGCACTAATATGATTGGTCTAATTGTGTTTTCGATCGCCTTTGGAGTTGTTTTAAATGCCATCAAAGAAGAAGGAAAGCCATTGGCTAAAGTTTGTAAGTCTCTATGGAGTGCAACCATGAAACTGGTTGAAATTATTATGTGGTAAGAACTTTCTTATTTTATTAGAACTACACCTTTTTCAGGTCAAATTCAGAAACTTCCAAACGAACTTCAGATAATTCAGATCAATTTCAGAACTTTCCAAGTGAATTTCAGATAATTCAAGTGAATTTCAGAAATTTCCAAATGATATTCAGATTTTCCAAATGACATTCAGACGTTTCCAAATGATATTCAGACATTCCAAATGAATTTCAGACATTTCCAAATGATATTCAGACATTTCCAAAATGAAGCGAGAGGCTTGCACAGTAAATAGTTCGGATCAGCTGAGGGAACACATATACCTTTTTTGCCCTGCCTTACTCAATAAAAAACATTCAATTGCACTCATTGAAATAAAAATAGCACTTTATGTATAATCAATGCTATTGATGTTACAGAAGCGTTATTGAATGTCGTTTCGCGCTAATAATAAAGTGCTATTGTTATTTCAACGAGTGCAATTGAATGTTTTTTATTGAGTAATGCAGGGCAAAAAAGGTATATGTGTCCCCTCAGCTGATCCGAACTATTTACTGTTCACAAGCGAACTTTAGCCTCTCGCTTCATTTTGGAAATGTCTGAATATCATTTGGAAATGTCTGAAATTCATTTGAAAATGTCTGAATATCCTTTGGAAAATCTGAATATCATTTGGACAATTTGAATATCATTTGGAAATGTCTGAAATTCATTTGGAAATGTCTGAAATTCATTTGGACAATCTGAATATCATTTGGAAGTGTCTGAAATTCGTTTGGAAGTTTCTGAATTTGACCTGAAAAAGGTGTAGAGATCGTTTAGATCAAATGCTGGTCGCGTTTGGATAAAATTTGAACACGTTTGGATAAAATATGCGATCACGTTTAGATGCGAATGTGATCAAGTTTGGAATAAATGCAATCGCGTTTGAATGACATGTGAAGACGTTTGGATAAAATACGAACACGTTTGAATCAAATGCGGTCACGTTTAGATGAAATGCGATCACCTTTTCGCCGAAAGTAACTACTTGTGCCATATTTGAGGGTGTAAATATGGTACCTTCCCTCACAACGATGAAGACACTATAGATTAGAGTATCGAAAGGCTGGGTCATGAACAGTGACTTTTTAAGTAATATTTAAAATATAGCGGCCGATCTTTATGGGCACTTAAATGATGAACACTTTTTAACTCAGAAAAAGCTGAATTTGAGCCACTAGTGCCTATTAACTTTGATAAAATATTGATGTTTTATTAATCAATGTTTTATCCTTATTTAAAGATGCTGATTAAACATTAATTTCTTTTGAATTTTCGTCATGAATTATTAATGAATTTGATAAATTACGTATAAAAACTTTTAAGCCAGAGTAGCGTTGGGATTTAAATTTAGTACGTTCCACCTTTGGCAAATAGTTGAACAAATATTTTTTTAGATTGGAGCAACCTTTATTGCTTTACTAGATATTTTTATTTTCAACTAAATGATAATGAGATGACGCCAAAGTAGTCATCTATACAATATTTATTTGCAGAAGTGACATGACCCAATTCTTCCATTAATGGTGTGTTTGAACAACATGTTCCATATTGTACGAGTTTTTCCACAAAAATTCTCAGGTAGTTTAACTCGCCAAAAAGAGAAAGAAAGCCAAATGCCTACATATAGACGTCATCTCATTACCATACTAGAAATGCAAATCACCAAATGTCATTGAAGAATAGCTCCAATCAAAAACATATTTCACTGAACAACTGTTTGCTCTATGTAGAACGTATTCCGATGATAAAAAATTCGGGTTTATATGCACTTTAATATTTCGTTTCAGGCTCGCCCCGGTCGGAATTGGCAGTGTCATAGCTGGAAACATCGTGGAAACCAAAAATGTCGGAGCGTTGTTTCGCGCCATGGGCATGTACGTGGTTGCTAACGTTATTGGATACGTCGTTCAAGCTGGCGTGCTTTATCCTACCTTGTACTTTATCTTTTTTCGTCGTAGTCCTCTCAAACATTTGAAAAATGTCATGCCTGCGTTGATGACTGCCCTGGGAACTTCGTCAAGGTTCGTCCATAATTCTGCTATAAACTGAGAGATGATGAAAGGATTGAACTTCAATTGTATTTTCTGATTAAAAAAAAACCAACTCGTGAAACGATAAGGGAAGACCTTTTCCAACTTTGGCCTTATTTTTCTAATTCGTTTTCAAGATATTTCAATTTGTTTGTCTGACGTCGTAAGCAGGGTAGAGCATTTCCTCACATGGCAAACTCTGTTATATCTTCAAGTTTGTCCAACAAAATTACTTGAAACTTTGACCATTAAAGGGTACAACAAATTTCAAAAGCAAACCAATGACGTGAAGATATACAATCTAGTGTGTTATTTAGACCCAAAGTATTCCAATAAAACAACTTAATTGCACTTTTAAAGTTGCTAATCTGAATCAGTCTGCCATCTTGGATATATTTTTTATGTGTCACAAGCGAAAACTTTAGTTAGCTATACTTTCACATATAGAAGTCTGAAAGTCATCATTTGTCAAATGATTTCCATTCTTGATTAAACCACAACACTTTAAAAACATACCACAGAAATTCAGCTGCCAGAAGAGTTTACCCAGCTTGTGACGTCAGTTAAAGTACCTATGAAGCGAAAATTATTATGTCTTAAATGAAAGAACTCTTAAAACTACAACGTAACAGCTTTTGCAGATCTTCGTTTCCGTGCTTCGTTGTTGAGATATTTCAGTTTCTTTGATATGCAAATTCAGTAAACACTTTGACATCACACGTGTATAATGAGTTATCGGAGAAAGTTCTATATCTTTGCTATTATCAAACGAAATCACTTCTAAGCCGATCCTGTTCGTCTATTTCGCATACAGCATTAGACATACAGATTTTTAATTGATTTCGTTTGACAATATAACAAAGATACCGAACCTTCTCTGATAACTCATTATACACGTGTGACGTCAAAGTGTTTAATTTGCATATCAAAAAAATTGAAATATCGCAAGAACGAGGCACGGAAACGAAGATCTGCAAAAGATGTTACTTTGTCGTCTTGAGAGTTATTTCATTTAAGACAATAATAATTTTCGCTTCATAGGCACTTTAACTAGGCAAGGTCTTACAACAAGATGGCGAACGGCAAGATTGTCTTTTATCGAAATTAGTGATGTTCTTTGGCACAAGAGTTGTTTTGTTTACTTGGATTACCATTGCAAGACAGTTTGTTAATCAGAAATTTAAAAAATGTGTACTTGTAATTTTTGTTGCTCTTACCCTTTTAATAAAACTCCTCGTGACGCTGAATATTTCATGTTGGTTGAGCAATCATAGAGGTATGAGTGATTTTGTAATGCATGACAATGCTAAACCCTAGCTGCTTTTGACGTCAGTGACCATCTCACTTACATATCAAACAAACTGAAGTATCTCAAAAACGAAGAATAATACAGAATAGTAAAAAAAGATCTTGCATTACAATTTCTCGAGTTCTTTCAAATTACACAAACCTCGGCTAATTTACATTGCCGATTCCCTTTCAGTCAAAAAATGAATTACGTTTTACCCGGCTAACGCCAGACGGTTTTATTCACCTCTGGGGAAGCCCTCGGACAGGAATGAGTTATAAACTACCTATTTATTAACTCTAAAAACTCTGTAATTCTATATTATAAACTATCCTTTTAAAATGCACATGACGCGAAAATTAAGTCTGTCTTATTGGAATAAGATTATATATTATTATTAGTTCAATTTCTACTTTTAGTGCCGCTACTCTGCCTACAACCATCGAGTGTTGCGAATCAAAGGTGAAGATCCATAAACGTGTAACAAGATTTGTTCTTCCCGTTGGAGCAACATGTAATATGGACGGAAC
This sequence comes from Corallium rubrum, assembly GCA_964035015.1. NCBI lineage: Eukaryota > Metazoa > Cnidaria > Anthozoa > Scleralcyonacea > Coralliidae > Corallium > Corallium rubrum. Next base: position 4,869,608 of record OZ036013.1, read on the forward strand.
AGCTCTGTGTTTCGCGATCATTGTCCTATTCATAGAACAAATGGAACCGGACGTGCAGTTGAGTATTGGAGAGACAATTCTGACAGTGTAAGCAATTTACGAATCATGTTATAAATCACAATAATGGGTGTTGATAGTTGTGATAATGACCATTGTTCTTATAGCTATGAAAATGATTATCGATATGACTAATTACATGACTGATAATTATTGTTATGATTACCATATTGATTACCTTTTTTGTTGATTACGATTGCAGTTTGGTTATTAAACATGACGATTACAAGTGTCTGTCTGTCTGTCTGTCTGTCTGTCTGTCTGTCTGTCTGTCTGTCTGTCTGTCTGTCTGTCTGTCTGTCTGTCTGTCTGTCTGTCTGTCGCGGTTGCTGTTGCTGTTGCTGTTACTGTCGTGTCACTGTCACTGTTAGTCTGCCACTGTTAGTCTGTCACTGTTAGTCTATTGGAATGGATATCTCAAAAAGTATCATCATCATCATCGTCATAGTGGTGAGTTGATCATAATAATAATAATAATAATAATAATAATAATAATAATAATAATAATAATGGTCTTTATTGCATAAGATAAAAATACATATCTTATGTTACAGGTATATCATACATAGTAAGCATACAATGAAAACTACACCTTTTTCAGGTCAAATTCAGAAACTTCCAAACGAATTTCAGACACTTCCAAATGATATTCAGATTGTCCAAATGAATTTCAGACATTTCCAAATGATATTCAAATTGTCCAAATGATATTCAGATTTTCCAAATGATATTCAGACATTTTCAAATGAATGTCAGACATTTCCAAATGATATTCAGACATTTCCAAAATGAAGCGAGAGGCTAAAGTTCGCTTGAACAGTAAATAGTTCGGATCAGCTGAGGGAACACATATACCTTTTTTGCCCTGCATTACTCAATAAAAAACATTCAATTGCACTCGTTGAAATAACAACATCACTTTATTATTAGCGCGAAACGACATTCAATACCGCTTCTGTAACATACCAATAGCATTGATTACATAAAGTGCTATTTTTATTTCAATAAGTGCACTTGAATGTTTTTTATTGAGTAATGCAGGGCAAAAAAGGTATATGTGTTCCCTCAGCTGATCCGAACTATTTACTGTGCAAGCCTCTCGCTTCATTTTGGAAATGTCTGAATATCATTTGGAAATGTCTGAATATTATTTGGAAAATCTGAATATCATTTGGAAATTTCTGAAATTCACTTGAATTATCTGAAATTCACTTGGAAAGTTCTGAAATTGATCTGAATTATCTGAAGTTCGTTTGGAAGTTTCTGAATTTGACCTGAAAAAGGTGTAGTTACAATTGGACTATAGTACAAACATATATAATATATAGGTATACAAATATTTCAGATAGCTAGATTATAGTTAAACATTAGACGATTATAGCAATCGAGGTACCAGGCGGGAATCGTAATCTTGTTATAAAAATTATTGCCCAGCAAATAATTCGTAACAAAGCCATAATAAAATCAAAAGTCGTAAGTAAGCATGATAAAAAAATTTTTAATAAAGAACTAACGTGACGAAAACGTTAGTTCTTTATTAAAAATTTTTTTATCACGCTTACTTATACGACTTTTGATTTTATTATGGCTTTGTTACGAATTATTTGCTGGGCAATAATTTTTATAACAAGATTAGACGATTAATGAAACTATTCTTGAATCTCTCTGAGTTTACTTTCGGGCGCAGACTAGATATATTTCGAAGGTTATAATTAGTATCCTTAACTTTAGGAAGCTGTTTATGTAGTGGATGTGTGTCTAGTCTCTTTACTTTATTAAATATATTCTTATCTTGTTTTTCCAATAACATTCGAATCTTAATTGGCTGAGAAATGTATTTACGTTTAAAACAACGGTTTAAAAAACCCTGAATTGCAGTAATTTCAGCGTCAGATGCACAATAAACTGATAAGCCATAGGTTATGTTAGGTAACACAATACTGTGAAACAGGTGATCAATTTCAGATTGACTAAATCCCTCTTTGCGCAAAGATCTTAGTATAAATAGACTCTTGTTAGCTTTGACGAGCTTACATTTGACATGTTCTGAAAATCTACAGTTAGATTGAAAAGTAACTCCAAAAGTAACTCAAAAAGTAACAAAAGTAACTCAAAAGTAACTCCAAAAGTAACTCCATGATCATATCATCATTGATATTATTATTGATTGAATCATGGTTTTGAATATGATTCTTTTCTAGATTTGTGTGCACTGTAGTTTCTGTTGGTGCGGCTGGAATTCCAAGTCCTGGCCTAACTAACACTATCATAGTCCTCGAAGCTGTTGGATTACCAATTGATAAACTGGGACCAATTTTTGCTGTAGACTGGCTTGTGTAAGTACATGACCCCGCACCAAATTTTAATAAAAATTAAAACTAAGTATTGTGGGACAAGATATCGCTAAACTTATATATCAAAATATTGAACTGGCACGTGACGCTAATGTAAACGTTTGCATGATTGGATGATTACACGCGTAAAAATGCATAAATTGTTCACGGTTGTTAACAGGCCTTAACAATGTTGTGCGTAACAGACGTGAATCACGTAATATATCATACACGAGGAGGAGTGTTTCATCAGGATATCCAAACACTGAGACATTTGTTGAAAAGCGAGGCGAAGCCGACGACGTCACTTTTCAAACAAAACTATGCCAAACGCGGGATAAAGTAGTTCATGTTTCAAGCTTGAACGCAAAACGGTACTATATAGGTTGATTAAGACTTGGGGGAGCACCGGTGGCGTGTGCGTTTAGCGCGCTTGCCTCTCACCAAAAAGTTAAGCCCGGTTAGACGGGATTAGTACTTGGATGGGTGACCGGTTGGGAATAACCCCGTTGTCGAGGCTTGTAACTCATGTGAGTAGAGTTGTAGTTGATCTCCCCTGTGCTTCGAGGGTTTTTCGCCAGGATCTCCGGTTTTCCTCCCTCCATAAAATCAACACCTAACATCTTAGCTGTGAACCGTGGTCTTGCATGCGGCTGCCTGGAGCGCCTTTGATATGCCTCGACACGGCCACGTTGATCTGCGTCCTTCCAATTCATCCGCTGGCTGCAAGTAATAAGGATGATTACCCCCCCCCCCCCCCCCCCAGTCTTTTATCCTTCAAGACTGCGAGGTCTGTACGGGACAGCTGAGGTTTTCGTACACCGAGCAACGAAGGAGCGAAGCCAAGTATACTTCCAATACAAACCGAGCAAACGATGTTAATGTAAAGATGTATTATATGGCTATTGGTTCGTTTTATTTCTAAATTTTGAACACTGGTTTTCGTCTTCGGAGTTTGCCGTTACCTAGCTTACCCATACTAACTAAGTGTTAGCTTTTTTCGTGTCGCTTCTTGTTTACAACAGTTCGGCTTTCATTTGTCGTGTTTTCAGCCAAGCAGCTTTAAAAAAAGTATGTTTCAGCACTATAGATATATACCTAGTTCTTATTTATTTTTAACTCAGAAAGTTTCCCGCCAAAACTTTCCGGTCAGAGAAAATGCGTATTGACCGGTCGGTGGATATCGTAGAATCCTGGCCGACCGCTCGGAAACTGATCAACATGCGTTGTTTTGCGTACGAACCGGATCATGGACCCAGCCATACAATAACTTATTTTATTGGGGTTTTCTATCTCATTTCTTCCCATTTTTCCTGTCAGTTCATTTATTCTCCCCGTACCGTTCTTTCCCCTCCCTCCCGTCTATAAGTACAGTCAGTAATAAAGACTTACTAGAAATACATTAATGCAAACCCCTCGTGTTCATTGTTTATTATTATTAATAACCTCTGCCTTCAATGCCAGGGGTGTATTATTATACCACTGAATCCTTAAATTATGTTGGTCACTCCAGACAAAGGAATTGCATATTTTTTTACCCTGTTTCACACAAAATGGCTAAAAATGGTACACAGTTCCAAACTGAAAGAAAGGAAAACATAGGGTACCTTGTTCTAGCCTAAATAACTGCCAGCATATAAGAACAGACCTTGCACCAGATCAAAAGTGTGATAATTATTACACCGGTACCCTGTTCCAAACTAAGAATGCCAAAAATTAAAACCATACCCTTTCCATTGGCACATCCCTGTATAGTCAATATATGGGAGTCCCGTTCGAACCTCCCATTGTAGCATACCAGTTTAAATTATATTGTCTTTTTGCACAAAATACAATATTTTGACAACCCATTTGTATTGCTGTTTAACTGGCTTATTATACCACAGCAAGTATGTGACTATTAAGGTAACCAGAATTTTTTCAGCTTTGGCAAATGCCCAACACAACAGCAATGGCCTAGGTAAACATTTTTAAAAGTACTGTGGATGAATGCCCCACTCCCAGGCATAAAAAGTTTGCAAATGCCTGACACAGGCATTACTCCAATTGATGAATTTATAATAAATACATAATACATGTGCAGTACAGTACAGTAAATGCATAAAAATGTCAAATACATAATTGTACAGTACATGTATGCCACCAACAATTCCTACACAGATATATATTGTTATTACGTTTTCTTTTGTTATTAATAAATAAATATTTAAAAAAATATCTCTGTACCTTCGCATATTTTTCGGCCTCTATTCATTTCTCACATGTGTTATAAAATAAATTCACTAAATTCACGTTTTTCTCTTCGCTGCATGTCTCTCTTTCTCTTGGCTATTCTTTTTGCTGTGTTTTCTTGCATAATTTCTAGCCTTTCTCTTCGCTGTAACTCTCCGCTGTTGTAGTTCTAGACACCGTGTTCAGCCTTGAAATTGCGAGTCGCTCTTTTCGTTTCTTCGACTATAAACTCGGATTGTGTTTTGTTTTCCTGATTGAAGTCTCTTTAATATATACTGTAGTTCTCCTTGTAATCGTCTGTCTCTTGCTCTAGCCTGCTGCTGTTCCCTTCGTTCGTTCGTTCGCTTGTTTCTTTATCTTGTCTTTCTCTTGAATACGTCTCAACATTTCTAGCCTATAAACATGTTTTCTTCTCCAAACTTTTGTACATGTACTCAAACTCGAACGAAAGTGATGTTTTTGACGTAAAATAGCAAAACTACAGAGAAAATGTGTACCCTTTTAACCACCATCAACCCGCGGATCCCCGACATGGTCTCCGTTGATCGTTACATATAAATAAATAAATAAATAAATAAATAAATAAATAAATAAATAAATAAATAAATAAATAAATAAATAAATAAATAAATAATATATATATATATATATATATATATATATATATATATATATATATATATATATATATATATATATATATATATATATATACACAAATGGATCCTCCACAACGCCAACATGGGTACAATCCCCGACCGGACGTACCGCCCGCTCCGTCGAGATTAGTACCCTCGCGTCGCGAGGCCCGCTTCGCGAACCACACGAACACGAGGGGATTAACCGAGTGCGAGATCTGTACGGGAAAGTATTTGACTGAGGTTTTCGTACAGACCGAGCGAGGAAGGAGCGAGGTTTGTGCGATAAAATCGAGGGCAAAACTTTCCCGTACAGACCGAGCAAACGAGGTTAATAAGGAATTCATTATATGGCCATTGGTTCATTTTATTTTTAAGCTTCGAGCGTTGTTTTCGTCTTCGGAGTATGCTGTTTACCTTACCTGTTAACTTTTCCGTGTCGCTTCTCGGCCTTCTTGTTTACACAATTACACCAGTTCGGCTTTTATTTGTCGTGCTTTTAGATAAACAGCTTTAATGGAAACCAGCAGAAATGTTCCAACACATTTTATTGTTCAGATTCAGATTTTCAGATTTTTAATGATTTGCACATTTAATTTAGTTACAGGTATAATTATGAGAAAAACAAAAGTATTAGATTTGGATATATATAGCAAATTAAGATCATTATTAATAATTGTTCTGATATGTGTGCAGTGGTCAAAGTAGCACAAGGCTTTCGAGTTGACCACTGCCTACAGTAAATTAACTACATTAACTGCAGCGGACGTGAACAAGAGAAAAGCTGAGAAATCAGATCTGATAGACTACATTTGGGTAGATAAGAGACAGTTCATATATTCTTTTTTAAATTGGTGTGCTGATTCTGAGCGTTTAATATTGAAATCAATTGATTCCCAAATTTTAGAAGACATGAATTTAAATGTTTGTATTCCATAGTGTGTATGAGCCATCGGTCGGCTAAAGTTTCGTTTGGCAGCGAATCTAGTATTATAATTATGACAAGAAGAAGCTGTTGATATGGAATTGAAGAACACCGATGGTACATTGTCGTTTTCATTCAGAATTTTATAAGTAAATATAGCAGTTTTTAGTTTGAAGATATTATCAAATCTCAAAATTCCTAAGAGATTATAATAGGGTGTGGCACTTTCTCTCTTATTTGCGAAAAAAATGTTTCTAATACATTTGTTTCGACAAGTTCGGATTTTCATTAGTTTTGTAGTGTATGTGTTGCCCCAGCTCATAAGGCCATATGTAATATAAGGATACACTAAAGTATAGTAAAGTTGCTTCAGCATATTCAAATCAAGGTAATACCTTAGTTTATTCAGGATTCCCGTATTTTTTGCCATTTTACATTTAACATGTTTAATTTGTTGTTCCCAATTAATATATTTATCAATATATATATGCCTAAACACTTAATGTGATCTTTTTGTTCGATATTTCCAATTTGAATATCTGGAATTCTTTTCTTTTGAGAAGTTATCAGCATAAAATTAGTTTTTCTAAAATTTATAGAAAGTCTGTTTGTTGCGCAGTAACGTTGAAGATGTAATAATTCCTCATTCATTACACTTTCAACTTCCTGAACGCATTTACTGGTATAAAAGACATTCAGAATATTTGAATAAAGATACCCAGTCGAATAAAGATATTTGTATTCAAATTGTATCATCATTTTCCCGCCAAAACTTACAGGGCTATGAAAAAAGCGTATTGACAGTGGGTCAATATCGTAAAATCCCGACCGCTCAGGAACCAATCAGCTGCATGCGTCGTTTTGTACGGACCGGAAATCAAACACAGCCATATAATAATTTTATTTAAATTCTATTTCGTTTCAAGGGACCGACTTCAGACTACCATTAACGTGATGGGGGACACCTATGCCGCGGCGTTTATTGAGAAGATGTCACTCAAAGATCTGTACGAAGAAGACGAGGACGGACTGGGAATAAATGGGAACAAACCAATGACAACTGAGGATTCGCATTCTCTAAACCTCATACCAGAAGATGAAGTCGAAGAAAATGCTAGCACACGTTTTTAAAACTTTCTGAAACGTTTTTAAAACTTTCTGAAACGTTTTGAAACTAATCGTGTACGTGTGTGTCTCCAACAACACTAAGCATACAATGTTTCAAGTGACTTCGTTTAATAATTGCTAAGATATATAACCTTTTTCACTAACTAAAGTTACGGTTACACACACCGATTTATGTCGCCAATTTGTGTCGCAACGGCATTGCGAGATAAATCGGTGTGTGTAACATACCCAGTCGACACCGATTTAATTATGCGTTGCTGAAGCATTGCAAGTTTTTGATAAGGGATCAAAAACTTGCAACGAAAATCTGCAACGCCGCACAAATCAACAAGTGTAACATACCTGTCGTCGATTTGTGTTGCAATCATGCAAATTTCTCTTGTTCAAGCTCCGCCCCTTGGTTTATTTTTAAACTTGATTTTTCTTCAACACAAATTGATGTGCATATGTAGACGGGTGACCGATTTATCTCGCAATACCTTGCGACACAAATCGGCGACACAAATCGGTGTGTGTAACCGTACGTTAAAGTGCCTATGAAGCGAAAATTATTATTGTCTTAAATGAAAGAACTCTTAAAACTACAACGTAACATCTTTTGCAGATCGTCGTTTCCGTGCTTCGTTGTTGAGATATTTCAGTTTCTCTGATATGCAAATTAAACACTTTGCCCACGGCGATCTCAAACATCACTATCATCACGGCGATCTCGAACATCACGATCATCACGGACATCACACGTGTATAATGAGTTATCGGAGAAAGTTCTATATCTTTGCTTGCGAACTTGCGAACTTCGGAACGAACTTCCCGAACATTTTGGTGAAAGTGAGTTACAATCATTGACAAAATGAGTTGTAACATGTGCACCAAAGTAAGAGATTTCACAATGTTTCTAAATCCCCCAATCCCCCCTATTCAATGTTGGCTTCCCATCAACGGAAATGTTATCGTTTCATAAAGGCATTTTAACATGCATCTAAAAACACATATTAATTTTCTTGCACCTTGCTAGAAGCAACATATATAGGGACAACACACTTTTAAATCTGCCAATTTGTATATTAAAGAACCAAAATCGAACAGTCGACGTTTATGTATACGCAGAAACAAAAGGCTGGATTTTGTTACTAAATTATTTAAGAAAACTACTTCCATTATGCAAACATTTTTTAGCAATCTCTCACAATCTGACTGTAGTAAACATGCATTTGTTGTTTATAGTGGCGGTTAATTTCACAATTATAGGGGTCGTTCATTTGCTTCGTTGTGAGAGCCTCTGGTCTCGCGAGCTTCAAATCTCACTTTGGCGAGTTCAATATCTGAACTCGGTATTTGATTGGCCTAAATTTCTGAAAGCGTTACTGTGGCGTTACCATTGGTTAATCAAAGCAAGTCACGCGTGACCGTGAGTATAATTAAAAATATTAAAAACTTAAACCATACACCTCTGAGTCTCGGATTGCCGTTGCAGCTCACTGAAATACCAAAGCGAAAGTCTAGTTTTTGTGAACAGAGGAAGTCCGATAATTATTCTTTCCACAGTGAGTTAGAATTGTGATAAAATCCATAGTTTCCTTATCGAAAACGAGTATACTTTGCTTAGCAACATGCGTTTCAAATTTCACTCAACCGTGAGAACAATCAACGCTCGCGAGACCAGAGGCTCTCCCTCTCCCAAACACAAACTCAGAGCCTCTGGCACCCAGGGTATATTTTAGTTTGTTTGATTTGCAAATTAAACATTTTGACGTCACAGGTGCGCTTTTAGAATACTAGCCAATCTCGAGTCCCAGAGCCTACGTTCCCCACCCGGGAAACGAGAGACTCTGGGATCAAGCATTTTGGCTAAAGATTGCGACAACAGACTCAACAGTAGTCCTTTCTTCGTCACCATGCCAAGGAAGAATGCGAAAGAAATTGTCAAGGAGAACCGACTTCTTTTGAGTATCATAGTCGGTGTGATAATCGGTTGTATTATAGGTATCTCCACTCACGATGCCGTTCAATCGTCCGAGAATCCAACGCCCCGACGACTAGTTATGTATGTGAAGTTCCCGGGCGAGTTGTTTATCCGAATGTTAAAAATGATAGTCGTGCCTCTGCTTGTTTCGAGTATTATCGTCGCCTTGTCGGAGACCGAACTAGCTTCAGCAGGTCGGTTGGGGAAAAGGACAACAGTTTACTATTTAAGCACGACTGTTTTCTCCTGTGTTCTTGGTCTTATTCTGGGCTCGGTTATAAAGCCCGGCAGCGGGGTCAACGAAGAAGGTACAGGAACGGGGAAGACACACAGAAATTCGTTGGACAACTTCCTAGATTTACTAAGGTAAACCAACATGATGTTCCACGCCCCAGAACGATATTTAGGAACCAAATCATTGCTTGTTTGTAACATTGCATAGACGTGGCGGCGAGGCGCGGCTACTAGCGAATTCCCTCTCCTTCTCGCTTCACCAAATACTCTGTCGAAAGCATTCAAGCAGTACGGAGTGTGTTGATCTAGCGTTTGTGTAGTAAGGGGAGCACGGGTGGCGTGTGCTGTTAGCGCGCTGCCTCTCACCAAAACGTTAAGCCCGACGGGGTTAGTACTTGGATGGGTGACTCATGTGAGTAGAGTTGTAGTTGATCTCTCCTGTGCTTCGAGGGTTTTTCGCCGGGTTCTCCGGTTTTCCTCCCTCCATAAAATCAACACCTAACATCTTAGCTGTGATCCGTGGTCTGAACTGTGTCGTTGGCGGCTGCTTCGAGCGCCTTTGATATGCCTCGACACGGCCACGTTGGTCTGCGTCCTTCGCAATTCAGCCGCTGGCTACAAGAAAGGATGATTAGCCACCCAGCCCTTTATCCCTTTATCCTTTAAACACGGGCTCGAGAAGGACATTTAGTAAAAGCACGAAAACTATAGTTTTTGAATATATAATAAAACAATTATTGGATTCGGTTTTCGCATGCATGATATGGGGAATTATCAAGGCCTCGGTTTGTGTTACCACCTCAGCCTTCGGCTTCGGTGGATAACACAAACCTCGTCCTTGATAATTCTCGATATCATGCTCAACCTCATTCAATAATTGTTCAAGATATATAACCTTTTCCACTAACTAAAGCTACGGTTACACACACCGATTTTTGTCGCCAATTTGTGTCGTAACGGCATTGCGAGATAAATCGGTGTGTGTAACACATCCAGTCGACACCGATTTATGCGTTGCTGAAGCATTGCAAGTTTTTGATAAGGGATCAAAAACTTGCAACGAAAATCTGCAACGCCGCACAAATCGATAAGTGTAACATACCTGTCGCCGATTTGTGTTGCCAAATTTCTTTTGTTCAAGCTCCACCCCTTGGTTTATTTTTAAACTGGATTTTTCTTCAACACAAATTGATGTGCATGTGTTGCCGGGTGACCGATTTATCTCGCAATACCTTGCGACACAAGTCGGTGTGTAACCGTAGGTTAAAGTGCCTATGAAGTGAAAATTATTATTGTCTTAAATGAAAGAACTCTTAAAACTACAACGTCAACGTAACATCCTTTGCAGATCTTCGTTTCCGTGCTTCGTTGTTGAGATATTTCAGTTTCTTTGATATGCAAATTAAACACTTTGGCATCACACGTGTATAATGAGTTATCAGAGAAAGTTCTATATCTTTGCTATTATCAAACGAAATCACTTCGAAGCCGATCCTGTGCGTCTATTTCGCATTGCTCCAGAAGGACATTTAAGAACCAAATTACTGCTCGTTTGTAACATTGCATAGTCGTGGGGGCTAGACGTAGCGCGGCTGGAGTGAGAAGTAATCCAACACACCAAAAGCATTAAAACAGCATGAAGGCACGAGGTTGCATAGTAGACCCTTTGTCCCTAGCAGGAGGAAAAATACTTCCAATATACTTTAACCCTTTAAATACCACGCCTATTAATATCGATCGCCGGATGGCTTTAAAAAAATATTGACTAATCATATCAGTTCTGTTGTCGGTATGATGACAGCATATTTTAACGATATATCGCGTGCCTGTAATGAATAGATCAGGAGTTATTAATTATTTTATGTTTTCACCAGCGCGTTAGTCCCCGGACGCTTCCGGGGGGGGGGGGGGGGGAGCGGTCGAGCAGCAGTCTGCCAGCGCGTGCCTTGCCGCCATCTCAAATTTCTCACGCTTTGTAAGAGTCTCGTGTTTGGTTTTCTCTGCGCTTTTGATTTATTTCCTTTGAATATGCCCCCCCTCCCCAAAAAAAACAAAAAACAAACGTATTCTAATATCGAAGACGTGTTAAATGACGTCTTGGATAGTGAGTTTGAAGTTTCAAGGCGAAATATCGTCCGAGGAAGAGGAGATGTTAGACGATGGCTTTGATTATTTAACATTTTTTTCAGATTTTTCAGAGAGTTGCTACGCAGCACTCTATTTCTTCACTAGATAAATATGCTAAAATTTTTCTCTACTACTTTTTAGAAATGCGTTCCCGGACAATATTTTTGAGGCTCTTTTCAAATCGGTAATAAAAACATTCTATTTTCGATTTGATAAAGGTGCTACTTCATTGATAAGGACGATGACGAGGATAACGATGATTATAATGATAATTACGATAATGATGACGACGACAATAATAATAATGATGACGACGACAATAATGACAACGACAAAAATGATGACGACAATGATGACGACGACAATAATGATAACTACAATGATGACGACGACAATAATGATGACGACAATGATGACGATGACGATGGTGACGACAATGACGACGACGATGACGACGACGACGATGACGACGACGATGGTGACGACAATGACGACGACGATGACGACAATGACGATCATGACGACGATGACGATGACGACGACAACGATGATGATGACGACGACGACGACGACGACAACGATGGTGACTACAATGACGGCGACGATGACGACAACGATGAAGACGACGATGACAACGATGACGATGATGACGACGATGACGATGATGAAAACGATGACGACATGACGACGATGACAACGATGATGACGACGACGATGATGATTATGACGACTATGATGACAATAATAATGATGACGACAACGATGGCAAAAATGACGACAACGATGATAATAATGATGATAATAATAATGACGATGATGATGATGACGATGATAACGCTAGCTAGCTCCAACAAGAAAACGTACCAAACAACATCTCTATGCTTTTTCAGGTGTACACAACTTACAAAGAAACTGAAGGGAACTACCGTTTCAACACCAAAAATGCCAGCCAACTGGGCAACATGACTGCAGAACAAGTGGCGAAATTCATACAAGACAACCTCATCATTCCCAGACCTCTGAGTGCTTCCCCCAGTGATCACGAAGTAAACCTCATCACCAATGACGTCACTCGTGATTTTGGCGGGATTGCCAAAGGAGGTGGCGCCAATATGATTGGTCTAATTGTGTTTTCGATCGCCCTTGGAGTTGTTTTAAATGTCATCAAAGAAGAAGGAAAGCCATTGGCTAACGTTTGTAAGTCTCTATGGAGTGCAACCATGAAACTGGTTGAAATTATTATGTGGTAAGAAGTTTCCTATTTTATTAGAACTAGAGATCGTTTAGATCAAATGCGACCGCGTTTGGATAAAATGCGAACACGTTTGGATGAAATGCGATCACATTTAAATGTAATGTGATCACGTTTGGATTAAATCCAATCGCGTTTGAATGACATGTGAACACGTTTGGATGAAATGAGATCACGTTTCGATAAAGTGCGATCATGCACGTTTAGATGAAATACGAGCACGTTTAGATGAAATGCGATCATTTTTAGATGCAATGTGATCACGTTTAAATGAAATGCGATCACGTTTTGATGAAATGCGGATCGCATTTGGAAGAAATGCGATTCCGTTTGTGTCAAATGCGATTCCGTTTAACTTAATAACCTCGACCGTTCAGCCTTTACGTACTATTTACAGAATGAGTGGCCGTTCTGTATCGGGGTATACAGACACGAGGCGAAGCTGAGTGCCTGTATCCCGATACAGAACGGACATGTAAATTACTTCTAAAACGATCTATTTGGTAAATTTATTTGCGTAGAAATTTTTCTAAAAAAAACGTTGTCTAAGTCGAGAAAATCAAACCTAAAGTTTATGTAAATCAACCCTTAATATCAATTAATATCAAGTAATATCAATTAACCCTTTATCGCCCAGTAGCCACTCCATTGAGTGACTGTTTACAAGGCCAAAATTTAAGCGGGATCTGAGCCACATCTGACTTTAAGCGGGCTTAAAATGTCCGTGTAAACAGATCGGCGTAAATTAATGGCGATCAGTTTGCACCACCTCAAGGAAGTGGATTAAACTGAGCACGATCGCGCTTAACACGATTAGTTAATCGCCCTTAACTTGGCCGTGTAAACGCAACGGGATTGAAAAACGCTTGCTATTAATACGGTGTTATTAATACGATAAAATGCATTTTTCGTCCTGCTGTAGAAGCTTCCATCTCGCTATTCTTTGTTCCTTTCTTTCTTTCTTTCTTTCTTTTAGCTATTACTCTTTCTCGTGTACCGATGTCTTCTTCCGTTGTTCTTTGACGCACGCTACCTATACGAAGCTTCCAAAGCCAAAAATATAGCTCGTCCGCTATATTGAATAATGGTGTACGTGTTTTAGTAAGGGATTATTAAATAACCGCGTAAACGCACCAAGCTGGCGCATTTTAAGCACGCTTAACTTAAGCGTGCCTAAATTTTGGCCATGTAAACACGGCTTATATGTTGGCCGTCTTCATCTGGCAGCGCTGGTTATTTATTTGCTGAAAAGTGTTTAATATTTCGTTTCAGGCTCGCTCCGGTTGGAATTGGCAGTATCATAGCTGGAAACATCGTGGAAACCAAAAATGTCGGAGCGTTGTTTCGCGCCATGGGCATGTACGTGGTTGCTAACGTTATTGGATACGTCGTTCAAGCTGGCGTGCTTTACCCTACCTTGTACTTTATCTTTTTTCGTCGTAGTCCTCTCAAACATTTGAAAAATGTCATGCCTGCGTTGATGACTGCCCTGGGAACTGCGTCAAGGTTCGTCCATAATTTCTGCTAAAACGAAAAGGCCGAGGTTAAAAGGGATATGACTTTATTAGTAGACTTTATTATTGTTCTAATATCTGGAGTAATACCTCAAAGTGCAATATTGAAAAATTGCAATTAATACAAAATTTTGCTTGCAGAATAGTTTGTGGTATAAGGAAATTTGATCATGTTACACCAGCATTGAAGGAACTAAAATGGCTACCGGTAACAAGCGAGTTGTATTTGAGAAATGCTACTTTGGCTTTTCAATGCATGACCGTTTGTGTTCAAGATTATCTAGCTGAAAAATTTATTAAACGTGGAGACATTAGTCAGCGAACTACTAGGAATTCCCAGAAGTTAAATATTCCACTATTTAAAAGTGCTACCGGCCAAAGGACATTCTATTATCGAACTGTAAGCTTGTGGAATTCTCTAGAGTCAAATGTTAAACTTTGTCCTAATGTTTCGAATTTTAAGAGAAACCTTCGAAATAAACTTCTAAATGACTTTTTAGCAAATTAAATTTATCATACTCTTTCTAGTGTACATATAGATCTAATTAATTTCAGTTGATTTTTAATTTTGTAATATTATTGTATTGATCCTTTGTAATTATCTTTGAAAAGCCCCTTTGTGGGAAAGATAATAAATTTTACTACTACTACTACATGACCGTCCAGTCCTATCGCGGTTTTTTCAACTCTTCAAGTGTTTTTACCAGAACATTCTACAGCAAAGGAATTGTTTTCTTTTGTTTTGTTTTGGTACTTTTTTTCACAAACTTGCTCGGCTATTTCTTTTTTTCTGTTATCATTTATACCTCTTTGCAGTGTATAACCATAGTGTATAAGGACAAAAATATGTTTTTGTGAAAAGATTTCTCCAACCGGAAGTAATGTCCTTAGCAACCGGTTGCCTAGCAACGTAATACGTCCGAACACCTAATTAAAGTGCATATAAACCCATCTACATCATCTGAATGCGTTCTACATAGAGCAAACAGT
>OZ036013.1:4890000-4917500 GCA_964035015.1 Corallium rubrum
TCAAATTTTCTTTTGAATTCTTTTCAATTTCGTTTATTTTTACTGGATTATTTGTAAACATAAAATCACAGATCATTAGATGCGCTTTAAGGTCTGCTAATTTCTAGTCATTAAATACCGAATTTCCGGTATGGGCAACAGGGCAAGGTACGCAACTGATCGAACACTTAGGCTAAGATTGCGACAACAGTGGTCCTTTCTTCGTCACCATGCCAAGGAAGAATGCGAAAGAAATTGTCAAGGAGAACCGACTTCTTTTGAGTATCATAGTTGGTGTGATAATCGGTTGTATTATAGGTATCTCCACTCACGATGCCGTTCAATCGTCCGAGAATCCAACGCCCCGACGACTAGTTATGTATGTGAAGTTCCTGGGCGAGTTGTTTATCCGAATGTTAAAAATGATAGTCGTGCCTCTGATTGTTTCGAGTATTATCGTCGCCTTGTCGGAGACCGAACTAGCTTCGGCAGGTCGGTTGGGGAAAAGGACAACAGTTTACTATTTAAGCACGACTGTTTTCTCCTGTGTTCTTGGTCTTATTCTGGGCTCGGTTATAAAGCCCGGCAGCGGGGTCAACGAAGAAGGTACAGGAACGGGGAAGACGCACAGAAATTCGTTGGACAACTTCCTAGATTTACTAAGGTAAACCGACATGATGCTTGTGTAAACACAAGCCCCACGCCCCAGAACGACATTTAGGAACCAAATTATTGCTTGTTTGTAACATTGCATAGACGTGGCAGCGAGGCGCGACTGAAGCGAGAAGGAGAAGCAAATACTCTGTCGAAAGCATTCAAGCAGTACGGAGTGTCTTGATCTAGAGTTTGTGTAGTAAACATGGGCTCCAGAAGGACGTTTAAGAAGCAAATTACTGGTTGTTTGTAACATTGCATAGTCGTGGGGGCTAGATGTAGCGCGGCTGGAGTGAGAAGTAATCCATTATTCCAAACACACCAAAAGCATTAAAACAGCATGAAGGCACGAGGTTGCATAATATATTGATCGCCGTCGATCGATGACTTCACACCTGATTTTCAGGCATGGCCTTTTAAAAAAAATACTGACAAATCATATCAGTTCTGTTGTCGGTATGATGACAGCATATTTTAACGATATATTAATTACTCGGCATGTTCTAGGGATTTTTGGTGAAGGAAAATTCGAGTGTAAAATATATACATTTTAAGACCAAACCGGGACCAGTTGCGAAAAATGCAACTACACAGGCCTTCTGGCAGGAATTGAACCCACGACCTTGCGATTCTAGTGCAATGCTCTGACCACTGAGCCACGGAGGCCGTTGCCGAGAGCCCGATCGCGAGTTCTGCATATATTAAGGTGGTAATGCCAGGAGAGAATTGGGTTTATTAGAAGTAATATTGGTTATATTATTATTATTGGTATTATTATTATTATTGTCTTTTGGGGGTCGCGATATTGCCCCAGCAGGCTTTGCAAAACCGAGATTTCACTTTCATGGCGAGTTGTCTCTTGAACGAAGCTTTTCTTGCCATTTTATCGATGTTTATGAATATTGCCACAACATTTCTTGGCACACTACCCAGCAGTCGTCTCAAACAAAGATGTCAGAGTAGTCGGACTGTCAGCGAATCAAGGTGTATTAAAAATAATCGGAAACTTTAAACTGAAGGAGTGAAGGACGTCAGAGAACAGTCGTGTTTAATAATTGCGAAACCGAAGTTTGGCCGAGTTGTCTCCGGATGATCAGTGGTTGTCTCTTTCGAACGAAGCTTTTATTGCCATTTTATCGATGTTTTTGAATATTTGCCAGACACTTCACTGTTTCTCAGTTGTTTACTTGTTTGAATAGCTTTGCAAGTGACCGAGTTATAGACTATAACTTATAGTTGATCAGTAATGCGGCTGACAATTGGCTTCACAATGTTTACAACTCACAACTGCACACGCCGGCGATCGCGGTAGACCTGGCTAGTACGTAAAAGATAACGAGCTATTTCAAAACTGGTTGGTCCTGGCCTTGCTATAATAATAAGCACCGATCGAATAGAGCAAATACCGGTGAGATATCAATATGTTGAACGTGTTCAGTGCATGTCTAGATATCGCGTGTTTGCCGGATCCGACACTATAGGTTTTGTCTACTAAATATATTAGATCCGTTGTTTAATTTTCAGAAAAACGGCCTTGTTTACATTTATACTACATTAGCAAACCTTCGGCGCTTCCTGCACCGCAGCAGTTCATATAAGACCATAGATTCTATTTGTGAAAATCTATGCAATTATGCATTGCCATTGTCATGTAGTCTTGCTAGAGGACGCACAGGCTACGCGAAGCTTTCAGAAATCAGTAGCCCGAGTGAACGCCGGAGCAAGCGACTTGTTCTTTTATGTTTCACCAGCGCCGAGCGCGTGCGTTGCCGCCATCTCAAATTTCTCACGCTTTGTAAGAGTCTCGTCAGCCAGACTGCAGAGTATGGCGCTTTTCAACAAGATCTTGGGTGCGCAATCGGGCCGCACCTCAAGTGTCAAGTGCGGGTGCGCAAAACAACCCAAAATTTCTCAGGTGCTGGGGCGCACTGGGGTGCTGTGCATTTACCAATTACCTGCATGCCTTACATTTTCTGAGGACGTAGCCCGCATGTATAAAAATGCCAAACGTGATGATTTTGAAAGCTTTTGAGTGCTTTCAAGGTTTTAAATGAGAATTGAAACGAGAGAGGGCAGCGCGGAAGTATAACGTGAGCAAAGTTGTAGACAGGCATGAAGCAGAGCCACCAAGATGCCCATTTCTTATTAATGAAGATGACTAATGAGACTTATGTAAATTAAAAGTGGCTGTTAAGTCCGTTCTGCTCACGCGCGTGTTTTGGTAACGTATTTTGTTTCGAACAACACGTCTGTGTCTATGCCCTATGACTATGACATGAGCAGAAAGGACTTGACAGCCACTTTGAAATAAGAGTTCCAATATTATATATACTAATAATAGTATACGACAACGTAAAGTATTCATCTAAACATCTTATTCAACGCTTATTCCTGGGTGTGGCTGGGGTGCGAAATATCTGGCGGAAGGGCGTGGCAAGCATTTATAAGTGCCATTTTTATTGCATTCATTTATCTTGGGTGCGCCGCTGCCACACTCTGCAGCCTAGGTCTCGTGTTTGGTTTTCTCTGTGCTTTTGATTTATTTCCTTTGAATATGCCCCCCCCCAAACGTATTCTGATGTCGAAGACGTGTTAAATGACGTCTTGGATAGTGAGTTTGAAGTTTCAAGGCGAAATATTATCCGAGGAAGAGGAGATGTTAGGCAATGGCTTTGATCATAGTTCTTTGATAGGTAAATTCCGCTTCTGCTCGTTTGTTTCTTGATATTTTTGAATCGTCGTTGTCAATTTATAAAACTGTTACATATCGGTTTCTTGTCTAGAGTAAAATTTCGAATAAAACATTCTTTTACAAACGGTAAAGTGCGTGAATCTGTGCTCAATCTGGCTTGTGTTTTAGCCATGGTCATCAACAGACTTGTTTACATTATCATATTACAGTGCGCGAATATTATAGTAAAATATTTTTATTTAACATTTTTTTCAGATTTTTCAGTATATGCCTTCTAGGGTATTATATTTGTGAAATTTATATGCATTTCTCTTCCAGCAGTTACCTCACTCCTCGCAATTGCTGGAAAGCATCAAAATATTAACTTTTAATAAGCAAAGTTAATAAATTAATTATTTTTAATAATTAATTACTAACAGATACACCAACAGAAATACATTTCTTTTAAAGAAAATTTTATAACCTTTTTAATGATATATAGTTTACCTTATGGAATTTTTAACCTCAGTGCATTATTTTAGTTTGATTGGGGATAGGTAGTTTTTAGCCAATTTTAATTGGTATTGAAAGGGTTATATACAAAAATACTTTAATACCGGCCGAGTTGATGACATGTGGTCTACGTCTTAATCTTTAAATACGAAAACAACATTATATTCTACAACTGATTAATAACTTTCCAACGACATCTATTTTATTTTTGTGCCATAAATACTGACGAATTGAGAACGCTTTACCGGCGAAATGACCGGCAATGTCAGACCCCATAAATCACAAATTTGACAACTGGAATTATCAAGGTAAAAATCAAGGAGTCGGAGAGACATTCAAAGTGTGTGAGTGTGTGTGTGTGCGAGAGAGAGTGAGAGAGTTGCTATGCAGCACTCTATTTCTTCACTAGATAAATATGCTAAAATTCTTCTCTAATCCTTTTTAGAAATGCGTTCCCGGACAACATTTTTGAGGCTCTTTTCAAATCGGTAATAAAAAAATTCTATTTTCGATTTGATAAAGGTGCTAGTTTTTTAAACAAGAGCGAGGATTGATAAGGACGATGACGAGGATAATGATGATTATAATATTATAATGGTAATTACGATAATGATGACGACGACAATAATAATGATGATGACGACGACGACAATGACAACGACAAAAATGACGACGACAATAATGATGACAATGATGACGACGACAATAATGACAACGACAATAATGACGACAATGACGATGACGACGACAATAATGACGACAATGACGATGACGATGGCGACGATGACAACGATGGTGACGACAATGACGACGACGATGACAACGACGATGACGACGACGACAACGACGATGATAACGACGATGATGACGACGACG
The DNA here is from genome assembly GCA_964035015.1 of Corallium rubrum. Lineage (NCBI taxonomy): Eukaryota > Metazoa > Cnidaria > Anthozoa > Scleralcyonacea > Coralliidae > Corallium > Corallium rubrum. The sequence continues at coordinate 4,894,694 of OZ036013.1, forward strand.
ACGACAACGACGATGATAACGACGATGATGACGACCATGACAACGATGACGACGACAACGATGATGACGACAACGATGGTGACGACAATGACGACGACGACAACGATGACGACGACGACAACGATGATGACCACGACGATGACAACAATGACGACGACGATGACGACGATGATGACGACGATGATGACGACGATGAAAACGATGACGACATGACGACGATGACAACGATGATGACGACGATGATTATGACGACTATAATGACAATAATAATGATGATGATGATGACGATGATGACGACGATGGCAAAAATGACGACAACGATGATAATGATGATGATAATAATAATGACGAGGATAATGATGATGATGACGATGATAATGCTAGCTACAATCATGGAATAATTACATTGGGACAACTTGCAACAATGTCACTTCTAAGCAAAGATACATTTGCACAGTTAAGTTATCCTCCTCCTACCCCCATCCCACCCCTCCCCCGAGGTGCGGGTAAGGCCTACCTCCAGGGACCAACATTGTATGGTGGGGGGAAGGGGGGAGGGGAGACTTGTGGGGGTAGAGGAAGATCTGTAGTGGTGGTTAGGAGCAGGCGACGGATTGCTTTTTTAAAGAGGTTACGATGCCGTCAGGAATCGCGCTCCCACGGGAAATGTACTGTCCCAATTAGTTATTCCATGATTGTAGCTCCAACCAGAAAACGTATCAAACAACATCTCTATACTTTTTCAGGTGTACACAACTTATAAAGAAACTGAAGGGAACTACCGTTTCAACACCAAGAATACCAGTCAACTGGGCAACATGACTGCAGAACAAGTGGCGAAATTCATACAAGACAACCTTATCGTTCCCAGACCTCTGAGTGCTTCCCCCCGTGACCACGAAATAAACCTCATCACCAATGACGTCACTCGTGATTTTGGCGGGATTGCCAAAGGAGGTGGCGCTAATATGATTGGTCTGCTTGTGTTTTCGATCGCCCTTGGAATTGTTTTAAATGTCATCAAAGAAGAAGGAAAGCCATTGGCTAACGTTTGTAAGTCTCTATGCAGTGCAACCATGAAACTGGTTGAAATTATTATGTGGTAAGAAGATTCCTATTTTATTAGAACTAGAGATCGTTTAGATCAAATGCGACCGCGTTTGGATAAAATGCGAACACGTTTGGATGAAATGCAGTCACGTTTAAATGTAATGTGATCACGTTTGGATTAAATCCAATCGCGTTTGAATGACATGTGAACACGTTTGGATGAAATTAGATCACGTTTCGATAAAGTGCGATCACGTTTAGATGAAATACGAGCACGCTTAGATGAAATGCGATCACTTTTAGATGCAATGTGATCACCTTTAAAGGAAATGCGATCACGTTTTGATAAAATGCGATCGCGTTTGGAAGAAATGCGATGCCGTTTGTGTCAAATGCGATTCCGTTTGAGTGAAATGAATGCGAGCACGTATTTTTGAATGAAAAGGGCCAAATTATAAACTGTTTAATAACTTCGACCGTTCAGCCTTTACGTCCTATTTACAAAATGAGTGGCCATTCTGTATCGGGGTATACAGACACGAGGCGAAGCCAAGTGCCTGTATCCCGATACAGAACGGACACGAATTCTGTAAACTACTTCTAAAACGATCTATTTGGTAAGTTCATTGGCGTAGTAATTTTCCTAAAAAAAACGTTGTCTAAGTCGAGAAAATCAAAGCTAAAGTTTATGTAAATCAAGAGGAATCTATATCACATATATAGACCCTCATTAACCCTTTATAGCCCAGTAGCCACTCCATTGACGAGTAAAATCGTCTGGCGTTTGCCAGAGTAAAATACTAAAGATATCCTTGGGGATAAAGGGTTAACCAAGATAGTCTATTAACCCTTTATCGCCAAGTATCCACTCCACTGACGAGTACTGAATCGTCTGGCGTTAGCCAGAGTAAAATACTAAAGACATCGACTCGTTGGGCGATAAAGGGATAACCAAGGTAGTCTATTAACCCTTTATCGCCCAGTAGCCACTCCACTGACGAGTAAAATCGTCTGGCATTAGCCAGAGTAAAATACTAAAGACATCGTTGGGCGATAAAGGGTTAAACATGGATTTTCTTATGTAAACTTCACGATTTTTCAGCAGTGGCTGAATGGTTTACTTCAAGGAAACATGGGGAAAGCTCAAAAATCGTGGAGTTTACATCTGCAAATATATGGCGTTCCCCCTTTGACCGCGCACGCCCCAAACTCTTTGCCTCCTTTTCAATATGGCGTCCATAAACTTGCACTCGTCTATTTTGGCCATGTAAACACGGCTTATATGTTGGCCGTCTTTAACTGGCTGCATTATAGGTGATATTGGGCATTTCACTCGATTACATAGCATGTTCTAATGATTTTGGGTGAAGAAAAATTCGAGTGTAGAATATATACATTTTAAGACCAAACCGGGACCAGTTGCGAAAAATGCAACTACACAGACTTTCCGGCAGGAATTGAACCCACGACCTTGCGATTCTAGTGCGGCTGGTTATTATTTAATAATTGTCAGTTGTTTGCTGTACAAGCTGTGTTAGTTAGTAATACTCAGAAAAACTCTGAGCTCTGAGCGGGACTCGATCCCACAACCTTCTGAATGCTAGCCAGACGCTCTAACCATTGAGCCACCAGAACTCAGATAGCGGAGCAAGGTTAATTAAGGTACTTATACTTTAGACTGTGCCCAGTCCTCTAGGAACGAATTCCAACCGCTCGGTTACAAGTACTTGTTGGTCTACAAGTCGCGTTGTAATAGTAAGTTTCCAGTTAAACACTGTTAGTTAGTTTCAGAAATTGCAGCTTGATGTTAGTAATAATTGTTAGTGGTTATTATTTGCTGAAAAGTGTTTAATATTTCGTTTCAGGGTCGCTCCGGTCGGAATTGGCAGTATCATAGCTGGAAACATCGCGGAAACCAAAAATATCGGAGCGTTGTTTCGCGCCATGGGCATGTACGTGGTTGCTAACGTTATTGGATACGTCGTTCAAGCTGGCGTGCTTTATCCTACCTTGTACTTTATCTTTTTTTGTCATAGTCCTCTCAAACATTTGAAAAATGTCATGCCTGCGTTGATGACTGCCATGGGAACTTCGTCAAGGTTCGTCCATAATTTCTGCTAAAACACAAAGGCCGAAGTTAAAAGGGATATGACCAAAAAAAAAACCCTCGTCCTTTCGAGGTTTTTCCAAAATATGTCGTCAACTTTGTTTTTTTCCAAATTTGTTGCAAAAATTTACAAAAATCTCTATTAAAGCAATTAGTTCAGTAATGTTGTTTGAGTAGTTTTCGATCAATTCGATGTTTTTGACTGAAAAATATTTTCAGATGCTGTAGCGATGTTTTTTTGTAAACGTAGTATTTTGACAAAATTACGCCTGCTTTAGTAGCCTATTTCCAGGCCCCCAATGAAAAGTAGGGCAAGGGAGGTTGCATTAATGTTTTCTAATCAGGGGGTATTTACAAAAATTCATGTAAATTAAAGTGGGCGAGGGGTTATTGCATTTATGTATTTCTAGTTATTAGTTAATTTCTACTTTTAGTGCCGCTACTCTGCCTACAACCATCGAGTGTTGTGATTCAAAGGTGAAGATCCATAAACGTGTAACAAGATTTGTTCTTCCCATTGGAGCAACATGTAATACGGACGGAACAGCTCTGTTTTTCGGAATCACTGTTCTATTCATAGAACAAATTGAGCCAGGCGTGGAGTTGAGTATTGCAGATACCATTCTGACAGTGTAAGTACTTTACGAATCATGTGACGATTGTTCTTATAGCTATGACTATGATTATCAACATTACATTATTATTATCATTATTACACTTTGGGGGCGACAAATCATATTGACAACTATTTTTGTTAGGATTAGGATTGCAGTTGGTCATGAAAATTATGATTATGCTGATATGGTTTTCATCATTATCATTATCATTATCATTATCATCATCATCATCACCTTCATTGTCACCATCATCGTCACCTTCAATGTCATCATCATCATCATCATCATCATCATCATCATCATCATCATCATCATCATCGTCACCTTCATTGTCATCATCATCATCGTCACCCACATTGTCATCATCATCATTATCATCATCATCATGTCACCTTCATTATCATCACGATCGTCATCATTGTCACCATCAACGTCATCATCACCTTCATCGTCACTTTCATCGTCGTCATCATCATCGTCATCGTCATCGTCATCGTCATCGTCATCGTCATCGTCATCATCATCATCATCATCATCATCATCATCATCATCATCATCGCCGTCACCTAGCCTTCATCATCATCATCATCTTCATCATCACCTTCATCGTCGTCATCATCATCATCATCATCATCATCATCATCATCATCATCATCATCATCATCATCGCCGTCACCTTCATCATCATCGTCACCTTCATCGTCATCGTCGTCGTCACCTTCATCGTCACATTCATCGTCATTGTCACCTTTATCATCATCATCGTCGTCGTCATCTTCATCGTCACCTAATTCATCATCGTCGTCATTGATATTACTATTGATTGAACCATGCATGGATATGAACATGATTATTTTCTAGATTTGTGTGCACTGTAATTTCTGTTGGCACGCCTGGAATTCCAGGCCCTGGCCTAAGTAGCCTTATCGTAGTCCTCGAAGCTGTTGGATTGCCAATTGGTAAACTGGGACCAGTTTTTGCTATAAACTGGCTTGTGTAAGTACATGACCCTACACCAAATTTAAAATCTTTTACCTATACTGCCAGTCGACTTCTATTGTTTTACTGTCTATAACACCAGACTATTTTACTTTGTCTAACACCAGACTATATTACTCTGTTTAATACCAGACTATTTTACTCTGTTTAACACCAGACGATTTTACTCTGCCTAACACTAGACTATTTTAATCTGTCTAACGTCAGACTATTTTACTCTGCCTAACACCAGACTATTTGACTGTGTCTGACACCACACTATTTTACTCTGTCTAACACCACACTATTTTACTCTGTCTAACACCAGACTATTTTACTCTGTATAACATTAGACTATTTTACTTTGTTTAACACCGGACTATTTTACTTTGGCTAACGCCAGACGATTTTAGTCTGTCTGACACCAAACTACTTTACTCTGTCACGGTAACCATTCAGCACGCATCGTTTTGCGTACGGACCGAAAAACTAACCCAGCCATACAAAAAGTTATTTTATTGATTGGGATTTTTTCCATCTTATGCCTCCCCCCCTTTTTCACTGTCGGTTCATTTATTCTCCCCATACCGATCTTTCCCCTCCCCCCCCCCCCCCCCTCCCCCCTACGAGTACAATCAGTAATTTCCATTAAATCGTATTTCGTTTCAGAGACCGACTTCAGACTACCATCAATGTGATGGGGGACACCTATGCCGCGGCGTTTATTGAGAAGATGTCACTCAAAGAGCTGTACGAAGGAGACGAGGATGGACTGGGAATGAATGGGAGCAAATCCATGACAACTGAGGATTTGGCGCATTCTCTAAAGCTCATACCAGAGGATGATGTCGAAGCAAATGCTAGCACACGTTTTTAACGAAATTTGGTTTATCTCAAAAAATTTCGAGTTTTTCTAATAATTTACCTACAAAACCACTATCCTTCAATCCTTTCATTCGCGTTGTCGTTGCAGAATAATGTTATTTAATTTACTCTGTCTAACTCCAGACGATTTTACTCGTCAAATTAAGAGGGTGCTTCTTTGAGAAAAATACTGCTTTGAATTAACGGAAAAGGAGAATACGTTCAAGACAGAAGTGTTTTTATAGTTTTGGTTGGCAATTAAAGGCACAGTGTCACCATGACGGAAACTTGAAAAACTTCGTGGACAAATTCAAGTTCACATGATTAAAATTATGGTGAATATAACACATGTTAAAACTTGAACTAAATGGTCCGTAAGAAAATGCACTAATGACTTACTATTTTAAGGTTTTATGAATGTTATTCCTTTTGTTTGCACACAAATGTAATTTTTGTCTCGCTCGAAACTATTAATTAAGCGTAATAACAGTAGCGTGCTGCGTAGGCAGTGTAGAAAGAACAATCGAAATATAGTAAGGTTAGATGATATACTGCCGAAACAGAGAACGTAGGAGTCTAACGTTTCGAGCGAAGGCCCTTCGTCAGAGAGAAGGGCCTTCGCTCGAAACGTTAGACTTCTACGTTCTCTGTTTCGGCAGTATATCTAACCTTACTATATTTCGATTATTAATTAAGGGGTAATATAATACCTGATGCTGTGCCTTAATTCCCGAAAATATCATATACCGTGACAAAGTTAAAACTTGTTTAAAACACTCATGAAACCTTTATTTTGTTAATTTGGGTGTTCGAACGACCGCCACAGAAATTCGCATTTGATTCATTCTCGTTCCCAGACCCTTCTCACGCAGAAGGCTCTGGGTTACGAGACAGCCTGGTTCCCAGGCCTCTCTTTTTAACGTCGAGCGGCAGACCGAAATTGTCAGAGGCCTGGAATAAAATGTTTTGCTTGGCCCCAAATCTGGCCCCAAATTATACAGGCACCAAACCGCCGTTTGGCGGAAAACCAAGGCAGATAACACTCACGTCGGTCTGCACAATTCCTTATGACATCATATAGCAAGGTCTACTGCCGAAACGTTAAAATAGCATATTTCTATTTGTATAAATGTGTTTCAACACAATCCCTTCCTACGAACACTACTTTATAAAGCCTCGTATGTAACAACCTTTTAACGTAATGTAAGACAAAGAAACCTACTCGTTTGCTGGGGATGGGCAATAAAAATTAAGTTTGGCTTACATGAAAGAACAGGTAAAATTGTAACAGAAGATCTTTCACAACATTTCTTTCTTCGTTTTCAAGATATTTCAATTTGTTTAATATGTAAATAAGATTGTGTCTGACGTCATGAGCAGGGTACAGTATTTTCATACAGAGCAAAATCACTTACATATTTTTATTATATGGCACAAGTTACTTCCGTTGAAATCGTGTGTTCTCATTGGCTGAGACGCGTCACGTGCCGGTCGATAATTTTCCTGTAACGACCGGTCGATTACGGATTTTGGCAGACATGTTGTTTGCAACTAAACATTGAAAGAAAACCGCAAGAATTTTGTGAATTCAATAACCTGAGGACTAAATTATGTATGAGTGGGACGATGAGCAATCTGGCAGTGAGTTTTAGGATTCCGAAAGCGATGACAACAAGAGCAAAAACATTGAAAACGATGAGTCTATGTCACACGCTCGAGGTCACACTATTGACAAGGTAATAATGTACGATGTGTTCTTTCAAAATGCCATATAATAAACCTCTTATTAACCTCGTCTGCTTGGTCATTACGGAAAAATATACTGTCAAGACCTCGGTCTGATATTTTTCCGTAATGACCGCGCTCTCGGTTAATAAGAAGTTAATAATTGCTCAACATGAGATGTCCAGCGTCACAAGGAGTCTTTATGTGCACAGTTTCAAATGATTTCGTTGTACAAACTTGAGATATAACTAGTTTTGCCACATGTGAAAATATTTTACCCTGCTCATGATGTCAGAGACCACCTCATTTACATATCAAACAAACTGAAGCATCTTGAAAATGAAGAAAGATACGAAAAAATTGTCAAAGATCTTCTGTTACAATTGTATGAATTCAAATTAGACAAACTTAATTTTTATTGCCAATGTCCTTTAAGGGAATTAAAGCCAAAAAGCGAGTGAAATAAAAACAAGAACTTCCATCAATGAAAATACATCGATTTAACCGATCCAAAATTCGGACATTACGATAATTTTCCCGAACATATAGATAGATAACTTTATTTAAACACGCTTACAACGTCAATAAAAGCTGATTTCCACGATGGGCGTGTACCACTGACCCACATATAACAGCTACACAGCCAACCACTCACATATAACGGCTATACAACGGTCATATATAGGTCAGTGGAGTGCACACTAAGTAAAAAACAAATTTATAAGCTATAGTAAAAAGTATAAGTAGTGGGTGTCCTCCACTGACCCACACATAAAAGTTTCAAAGAGACCATTCACCGTTATATATAGATCAGTGGAGTGCACACTAAGTAAAGAACAGATAATTTATATGTTATACTGAGTATAACTAAGTTATACTGAGTATAACTAACTATGTTATACTAAGTAACGAGTGTGCACCACTAACCTACATATAACAGTTTTAAACATTCACATCCACATATAACAGTTTTAAACATTCATACTGATGTTGTTTGGAGGTTCCCAACAGGCTTGAAACATTTCTTTACAGTTAGTTTTTCTTGAGAATCACTCAAAGTGACTTGTCTCGTTAGGATCACTTGAGCTTTTGCCCTGTTGAGCCGCCATCTTGGATCCCCCATAGTGGTCAAGCTATCTACATCTCCTGACTCGTATATCTATGAATAGATTACAGATGGTACGATGATATTGTGTTAACGTGTTTCCAAAGTTGTTAAAATGTCGTAGTTGCTATTTCTACTGTGTGTGTGCCAATGTACAGATATATGCTGTATGATAAACATAATGACCGCTAATTTAACATTTTATGTACATTTTGCCTTTAAATTTATTTTGCGGTCGTTTTGGCCCTATTTTTTGGGTCGTTTCAGCCTTTTTTCATTTACAGCGTAGCCCGCAAATTCGTACGTCAAGGACACAGAAATATGAGCTCTGGGAACGAGAATGCAAGCAACGTTTTTGGTGCCAAGGATAATTTTGGCGGCTTTTTGACGACATATCCGAGAAGCAAAGCATTCCGCAAGTAAATACAATTTTTAGACTGGTTATGTCGTTATTCGTTCGTTCGTTCGTTCGTTCGTTCGTTCGTTCGTTCGTTCGTTCGTTCGTTCGTTCGTTCGTTCGTTCGTTCGTTCGTCCGTCCGTTCGTCCGTTCGTTCGTTCGTTCGTCCGTCCGTCCGTCCGTCCGTCCGTCCGTCCGTCCGTCCGTCCGTCCGTCCGTCCGTCCGTTCGTTCGTTCGTTCGTTCGTTCGTTCGTTCGTTCGTTCGTTCGTTCGTTCGTTCGTTCGTTCGTTCGTTCGTTCGTTCGTTTGTTCGTCCGTCCGTCCGTTAATTCCTTCGTTCGTTCGGAATCAATAGCAAGCGACGTTTTTGGCGCCAAACAGGGCGCTGTACCTGCACTCACTGTGTCTGGTTCTTCGGCTTGAAAAATGACGCAATCTTTGTCAGAGTGTTTTTGTAACCCAGGCGAAGGGCCTTGTCGCGGAGACCGTACACAAAAGGATTTACAGAAGTCACACCAATGTGATAGACCCACGTCGACCAACTAAACTGCATGTATTTAACTTTTGAGAAATTGTAGTACAAAATCCACATGACTAGAGTTAAACTTGACCCTACGGCGTAAACAGCAGAAACAATGAGACTCGTCACGACCGCTTGTTTATTCCTTGCTTGTCTTGTATTCTGAAGTACAGCGTTTTGACTTCGACTGTTCTTGGTTGCATCTGACGAGAAAAGATTGTTCATGGCGCGTTCGTGGAGCAGCAGGCGACGACAAATCTTTATATAGAGAAAGCATAAAACTGAAACAGGAATCACGCATTCGATGAGCGCTGTGGCAAGCGCGTATATGATTTCTTCAGGTTCGCTATGCTTTTTAGCCATGCAAACGCCGTATTGTGATTCCGACGATAAGACGTGTGGGATCAACCATATCGGGGATACGACGTACATCGAGAACAGGATCCGTCTGATTTTCCGTCGACTCATGGGGGGCTTGAGGGGATCGATGACTCCGCGGTATCGGAGCGTTGCGATAAAAACCAACAACTGCGCTTCGATAGCATAAAGCATTTCATCAAAAGGATAAACGATCTTGCAGAAGAGCATCGGACGCGGAAACTTCTCGTAAGATATCCAAAAAGGCATCACAGTGCTACAAGCCCACAACAGAACGAGAATCACATCGCAAACTGCCAAATTAAGAACAAGCAAGTAGTAGCCACTCTGAAGACGACGTTCGCGGAGAATCGAAACAATGACAAGAACATTGCCCAACGTCGCTACAAAATCGAAAAACCCGAGGAGAATAGTCAGTCCTAAACGAAGGTTGAATGAATATTCCAGAGCGAAACGGTCGTCCCATGAGTAATTCCACCACGACCAATTTCCGTTCTCATTCCATGTCCAAGTTGAGTTTTCGTTCCACCAGGAAGAATTTTCGCTTGCCTGCGAAGAGTAGTTTTCTTTTCGCCAAGAATAGTTTCCATATCCGGAGTAATAATCATTATTTCCCCACGTATCCTCCATCGAAGCTTCTTTTCAATATATTTTTACTTTATATATAATGATGCCAGCGTAACTGTGAAGTTTTATATATTAAAAGGGCACATGTATGCCCCTTTATAAAGTTGCAATTAAAAGATCGTTGTTGGTAATGAGTGTATAGAGACGAGTAAATAAGAATTTAATTAAAAGAATATGGCAATAAAATTCACAATTACAAGTTTCTGGATTTTTGATTAACAAACTTTTTTACATGATGTCTTACACTGCTAAAGTCAACCGAAAAATTTCGGCTGACTCGAGCGGGATTTGAACTCGCACCTTCGGGATTCCGGTCCGCCGCTCTACCTGTTGAGCTATCGAGCCGCACAGGGATTGGAGGCAAGTTCTATCCAAAATTTTTCGGTTGACTTTAGCAGTGTAAGACATCATGAAAAATTTTCTCATGTTTCTGAGGATGATTCTGTAATAAACTTTTTTACGATTGTCATATTCATGTAAACAAAAACCGACCCTTCAACAATAACCTGCATGTATCGAAATACAGTAAGGTTAGATATATATACTCGGCTCAACACTCTGCCTACGCAGCACGCTACTTTTATTTCAAGAACCATGTATGTTGTCCGCCATCTTGTTTTAATACAACTAGAGTGTTAACACCAGACTGTCACAAGGCGATTTCATATACTAATAAACCAGGTCAACAATCGAATGTGAGCTACAACAAGACAACAAATGAAACAGTTTCATTTTGTTGTCTTGTTTTAGCTCATAGTTTTGAGTTTCAACATGTTTATTTTCAGTTTATGATTTGTTTTGTATTTTTTCAAATTGTCGGCTCGATGTGGGGATTTTATATTTTGTGTATTGTAATTTCTTATGTTAAAATCTAAATTTAAATTTAAAGAGCCCACAAAAATGAGTTATGGCAAACGCATCATTATATAGCATTCAAAAACTCATTAATAATTCATCAGGACATTCAAAAGAAATTAATGTTTAATCAGTGTCTTTATATGTGATAAAGATACCTCCTGATTTACATAAACTTAATTAGCTTTGATATTCTTGGGTTAGACAAGGTTATTTTTCAAACTTACTACGCCAATGAACTTACCAAGTGGTTCGTTTTTGAAGCCGTTCAATAAACTCGCAGTTCGTGTTTTATCAGATATAAAAACACTCGGCTTCGCCTCATGTCTTTATATCTGATAAAACACTCCTGCTCGTTTATTAAACAGTACATAAAATTCTCAAACTCATTAATAATTCATGAGATAATCAATCAATCAGAAGCGCTGAATTGCACCACGTGAAGGGACTTGAAATACCAGGGAAGTACTGGGCAGAGGACTTGCAATATTATTTCCAGTCCAAGGACTGGAAATAATATTTCAAGTCCTTGGACTTGAAATATTACTTCACACAATCGGTTATTCATCCATACACTAATTACTAATGCACTAATTCATTTTGGAAATACACTAAGTGATTTTGAAAAGTCATGTAAAGGTTCGCCTCGGACTGGAACGAATTCCTCGTACTTGAAAACACGGTCTAGTCCTCATGAAACAACAATCGAAATATAGTGAGGTTAGATATACTGCCGAAACAGAGAACGCAGGAGTCTAACGTTTCGAGCGAAGGCCCTTCGCCAGAGAGAAACTTGATGAAGGGCCTTCGCTTGAAACGTTAGACTCCTACGTTGTCTGTTTCGGCAGTATATCTAACCTTACTATGTTTCGATCATTATATAGCAGTTTGGCCGGCATGTATATTAAAACAACTTAATAACTTTCTTTAGTAGAATTAAACAAAAAGTTATTGCAAAAGCGATCGAGAACAGCTGCAAGTCTGAAAAAAGACAATTAAGAAGGTCCAGCTTACGTATTAATAAGTAACGGGTAATAGCATGGTTTCGAGTGCAATTTGGAAAAAAACAAACATGCACGATTGAGTTTTTCAAAGACTAACAACATCAATTTTGAAACGTCACTGTTGTAATAGCAACAGATGAAACACTTCATCTGTTGACAGTATTGATGTCCTAATTATATGGTCGACCCAAATTTTGAAATTGTTCCTGTTGAGTAATACGGCGTATTTTCGTCGTATTTAATAAGTCGAATAAATTACAGTTCTCGAGTCGTAGGTCTGGAAACGATGTTACAAACATGAATTGTGGGTAGAAACTGTATTATCATATTGTAAATTATGTATGCATATTTTTATTCGGCGCATGAATAGTACGCCGTCGGTAATCACTCGGCATCAACGCCGTATACTTGAGTCGTACTAGGAACCTAACGAAGTACGACGGCAACTTCAACGACAACGTCATCTAAACAAAAGAATTCTAGTTGTGGAACAAAGAGAATGAATAATTTTTAGTCCCTAGAGTAATCTCAACATCGTCCTCGTTCTTTTTACAACGCCACTTAGAGCATTTTCACGTCTTCAGGACGACGTCAACGGCCAAAAGATGAGAACTGTTGTTTACGATTGACTTCAATACAGACACTATACAAACTTTTTAGCAGTACTGCGGCGTTTTGAAAGTCGTTAAACTAGCTTCAAATATCAAATATAATAGTCAGTTAGCCGTGACTTTTTTTAATTGCTGCGAGCCGTAAGGCGAGCAGCTCACTAATCTTGACGAGGTCTGGGCCGAGTTTATATGAGTTTGGGTTTTGGTCGAGGGTCGAGTGTCGAGGGTTGCTGCTAGTCGAGGGTCGAGGGTAGTTGGTCGAGGGTCGTAAAATACGCTAAAATTTACGCACATAATTTCCTTCCAGCGGCACAAATAAAACTTCGACGTATAGGCTAGACAAAAACAATTGCGGCGGAAGATATATATTTTTTGGACATTCGATACGCACGCGGCAAGGTGCTTTACTGACAGGAAATATTTGGTAAATTTGTCTAGAAAACTGGTAACCTGTTAGCCATGTTTTCGCATTTTTATTCGTGTATTATCTTAATGTATTCCGATCCTTTACCATTTCGCAAGCGGTATGAGCAACTCAAGGGATAAATAGAAGCAAACCTTCCGCGCTATTTTTGTATAAAATCAACAGAGAGTTGCCTGCGGAGGAGGCTTATATTAAATGTACATTAGATTTTGGAAACAGGTCGTAAATCGTAATCATACAAATTCTTGGTTTATGAAACAACTTTACTCGTCCGGAAAAAGACGTCTTCGAAAGCCATGCAGGAAAACTTGAATCAGACCGTCTTCACAAGTCTTCCAAAACATTGAAGCATCATCCACTTTGCGTAAATGCCGCGGCAAGAGTTTTTTTACTTGAAACACAAAATAAGTTAATTCATAATATTATATATTTCAAAAATATTTTTAGCATATTTTACGGCGACCCTCGACCAATTACCTCGACCCTCGACTAGCAACCCTCGACACTCGACCCTCGACCAAAACCCAAACTCAGTTTATATGCGTTCACAAACTCGATTCTTAGGATTTCGTGGGCGATGATCTTCGGTATACGCAATGTCTACCGATCAGCGGCAGGCATTAAATTGTGCGCTACGCTACACCACGTTGTCTTTCTTCCTCGAGGACGTTTCTTGGCAAGTTTGGCGCTGGAATATATTGATTTATTAAAGAGTAATAAGTGTATTTTTCTACTATACTATTATATCAAACACAACTCTATTTGTTGCTGGAAGTATATATCAAGGCCACAAAATGCTTAGCGACATTTCGAGGGGCAGACAGTGTATTTATACGAGTCTTTGTTCATTAATTTTTATATGACATTCCACACCATTGTGCCAGATGATTTCACTTAACATTCAAAGCATGCGACGTTATTGTCAACACTCACGTCACGCGTACAAAATTGAGCCATTAAAGATGGCAACAGCCGTTATTGCTGCAAATCAACAACCTAAAACTGCATAGATTGCCGTTCTTCACTTCAAGCAAGAGTGCTGACGCCATCACTCTTTAATGGCTCGATTTTCATGCACACGCGTGACGTCCAGGTTGAGGAAAACGTCGCATGCTTAAGCTCTTTAATTGAAAATGCTTCGGACGATAACAAGTATTTTACTACTAAATAGTAAATGGTAGCAACTCGCAGCACTTCACTTTTGATAAAAACTTCTAGTTCTATGCATAACTTTAGTTCCGTCCTTTTACAAAATATCCACGCAGACTAAACTAAACTAAACTAATCTTATTTAAACTGGATAGCTCTATCAGTTATATCTAATTGTTCTCCATAGAGGTCCAGTAAGGGCAATCCCTTATTGGTCCAGTGTTACTACAGGAGGAACGATCACTGATCTATATAAGATCAGTGCTCGCGACTTCGTCGCTCGCTCATCGCTGCATTCCCCCCAAGTCCCAACCCCAAGCGCCGCTACGCAGGCTAGAGGAAACCGGAGTACCCGGAGGAAACCTGCGATGTTTGGTAGAGTCAAACTGGAAGCACTCTTCTCACATGCGGCCAAGGAGAAATTTTAGTCAGATAACTGAACCGAGCAGGTATCGAACCCCGGTCGCAGAGGTGAAAGGCTCGTGCGCTAACCATTATGCCACTAACACCCCAGACTTTTCAAGCTTGAAATTTGCATTTTTTCACCTTTCAAGAAACCATAGGGGACCGCCTCTAAATGGTTCTTTTTGGAAGCATGCAGACTATACTACATTCTATCCTGGCTATACAAAGTCTCTTTTCCACTGAGTCATCGCAGAAACTGGGTCGCAACTCGCTGCGAGTACTTGCATTTAATTGCAGCACCAAAGCACTGCAAGTTATTTTTAAGGGCCCAGCTTCTGCGACGTCTGTATAGAATAGACTTCATCAATGCCAGCTGACAATTTTACTTGTCACGGGAAATCTCTCAGTCAATACTGAAAGGTTTAATAACGATCTAAAACCCATCTGATTAACTCATTTTCTCACGATAACTTGCGTGCAAACTCTACTATTAATTGGTTTGCACTTGACGTCATGATCATGTTGGAGGAACTTAAAGGTCAACTCATGAGCAAATTATTTTTCCGGCTTGTTATATGCGCCAAATGGAGAATACGAAAATGATGATGAAAATTTGAAACAAACCGTAGTTTTTGTTGATTTCTGAATTTTTTAACGAAGTATTCTAAAAAAAGCCGTGTTGTATAAATAGTCTGGCACTAGCAAGTTTGTGACGTAAGCAGTTGAACCTGGACGATTGAAGCCCTAATAAAGCCATAAAGCCCATAAAGCCCTAATCAAACGAGAACGCAAGTCATCGCAAGTTGGCAGTCACGCTATCTCAGCCAGCTACTCTGAATAATTTCTCGAAAATATCATGTACCGTGACAAAGTTAAAACTTGTTTAAAATACTCATGAAACCTTTATTTTGTTAATTTGGGTGTTCCAACGACCGCTACAGAAATTCGTGACTGCCAACTTGCGTTCTCGTTTGATTAGGGCTTAAGAAAAGCTGATTTATGATAAATAGAACTTGTGCAAGTTTCCAAACGCACATGCATTAAAGTAGTTGATCCTTTTCGAGTGTGTTGCATGTGTAACGTGCCGAAGTACAACACATCGTGCAGAGTCAAAGCCAGAGTAGAGAACGATTTAATCAAACAAATTGCAATATTATATATCAAAACATTGCGTGAGAACCTCACCCAAAGTAGGAAACTAGGTCATTTACATATTTCATTAATACATTATATATCTCAAACTCATTAATAATTCATGAGGAAAACACAATGGAAATCAGTTACCAAGACGTTGTTGTGAAATGTGGTAATAAACGCCCATAAATTCAGACAAGTTTTCCCTCAAATTTCTCTTTAAATACTGATTTGTTTGAGATGCTATACCGTACACTCGAAAGCCGTTTATTATCTGATTTAAAAACACCTCGAAGTGAGTTAATAAACTCGGCTATCGCCTCGTTTTTCAACACACTTCTTGGTGTTTTCAAATCAGATAATAAACGGCTTCTCGTGTATGATATATTACATCAACACCTAAGTACTGCAGGAACCAACGAAAGTTCTCCCACCTAATCCGACTAGTTAACTACGTATATAGAGGTTTAAGGTGGAATAACAATCTCAACAGCTTTCCCACGAAGCTCGAAATCATGTTTTCGCAAACACAATTTGAATTTATAACAAACACATGAACAAACACAACTTATAAAATAAAAGTTGACGAAAAAATATTAGTAAAGGCAAACTTTATCGTGTAGATAGATAGATAGACAGACAGACAGACAAACAGACAAACAGACAGACAGACAGACAGACAGACAGACAGACAGACAGACAGACAGACAGACAGACAGACAGACAGACAGACAGACAGACAGACAGACAGACAGACAGACAGACAGACAGACAGACAGACAGACAGACAGACAGACAGACAGACAGACAGACAGACAGACAGACAGACAGACAGACAGACAGACAGACAGACAGACAGACAGACAGATAGATAGATAGATAGATAGATAGATAGATAGATAGTTAGTTAGTTTAGATAGATAGTTTATTAACAATAACATTGCAGCCAAAAACGCTGAATTAAGTTAAGTTTACAAGGATAAAATAAGTAGAAAATTTAAAATCACAAAATGTATATATACAATATTAGAAAACATTAATCAGGTTATTCTTTCAACGAATTAAAAATAAAACTTTTTTTAAAACGGTCCGTTTTGACCCTAGGCAGTATGAATGCACTCTTTTTTCTTAAATTTAGGGAAGTATTATTTACAGTAGGTAATAACTTATGTACTTTGTGAGTATCGTCGTTCAGGATTTGCTGGAAAAGTTTATCGGTGATTTCTTGACGACGTCGAAAGAGAGGGACTAGTTCCGCAGTTATCAGGGCTTCGTGATACGGTATACATGGATAAATAATGCGCATAGCCCAATTTTGGATTCTTTCAAGGTCCTTTGAAGAAACAGTCGAACACGTGAAGATTCTGGGTTTGAATGTGTCAAACAATTTGAAATGGAACGTCCATATCAACGAAATAGTGAAGAAAGCATCAAAGAGACTTTATTTTTTAACCCAGTTAAAACGTTGAAATGTAGGTTGCAAGGAATTGGTTCAGTTTTTTAAATCCTACATTAGATCCTTGATAGAGTATGCTTGTCCAGTATACCATGATAGTCTTCCTGAGTATCTCTGGGAAGTGTTGTTTACCATAATTGGATCAAATTCCTTATTGGGTTTTGAAAAACTGATACACAATTCTTTACATTTAGAATTGTTAAACTCTGGATTTGTTGGCAACATCGTCGATAATTGCCTGGATATGACTAATTTCGTCTTTTTGAATAATTTCGGCAAACGTTGAGTCGTCAACGTACTTCCACATATCTACACCAGAGATGTTAAGATCATTGATCATTATGATGAATAGCCACGGACCCAATTTATGATGAATAGCCACGGACCCAAAATACTTACTTAGCTTCGATTTGCTAGTGCAAGTGCTTTTACATGGGAAATTTCCAGCCCTACTAGTAGGAGGGTTGGCCCTCTTGTCATGTAAATGCAAATTTTTACAAGGAATTACACTGAGATGCGGGATCTCGGCAAAGAGAGCTAGCTCTACCCCCTGAAGAGGTTATATTTCTGACATAAGATAAGTAAGGCCTGTGAGTGACAAACGGCGTATTTTTCATGCGCCGTACGTATAAAATACCTATTATGGTTGACCCAAATTCTGAAATTGTTCCTGTTGAGTTATACGGCGTATTTTCGTCGTATTTAATAAGTCGAATAAATTACAGTTCTCGAGTCGTAGGTCTGGAAACGATGTTACAAACATGAATTGTGGGTAGAAAATGTATTATCATATTGTAAATTATGTATGCATATTTTTATTCGGCGCATGAATAGTACGCCGTCTGCATCAGCGCCGTATACTTGAGTCGTATTAGGGACCTTACAAAGTACGACGGCAACTTCAAACAACAACGTCTTCCAAACAAAAGAATTCTAGTTGTGGAACAAAGAGAATGAATAATTTTTAGTCCCTAGAGTAATCTCAACATCGTCCTCGTTCTTTTTACAACGCCACTTAGAGCATTTTCACGTCTTCAGGACGACGTCAACGGCCAAAAGATGAGAACTGTTGCTTGAGATTGACTTCAATACAGACACTATACAATCTTTTTAGCAGTACTGCGGCGTTTTGGAAATCATTAAACTAGCTGTGAATTTTTTCAATTATAAAGTTTATGTTGCTTTTTAACCACCGTCGTCGTCCTAGCATCGTAAGGTCCCTAGTGTGATTATCGAGGAAGTTATATATCTTTGCTATTATCAAATATAATAATCACTTGAAGATCTACATGTTTGGACCACGTCCACACGTATGCGTTTTCATAGCGTTTTTATATTGTTCTCGGTCCTCAGGGGAGCAGAAAACAATGGTCTCATTACCTGAAACAATATGAAAACCCTAGGAAAACGTATACGTGTGGACGTGATCTTAGTGTTGTGGGCGAAACCCATATCTACATAACTCATTATGCACCCACGACGTCAAAATGTTTAATTTGCATATCAAACAACTACAGTCAACCTCGTCCCCAGGGCATTTTGCCCTGGCATCGGCTGGTCGATTCTATAATCGGATTGGCCGGTTTAAAAACTTGATTAATTCAAATACAGTGTAATTTATTCATCAAAATATGAATTGCAATAAATCCACTCTGCGAAGTTCATCCAAAGAATTGTAACGATAGCTTTGGTTAAAGTCAAGAACAACATTAGACATATGTTTCTTCCAGACATTTAAATGTATCCTGGATAATCGTGGGGAGTATCATGATGAATAATGCTAGCCAGTTTCATTTATAATAAAGGTTCACATGAGTGATTCGGCAGAGCGTTAAATATTTCTTATTTATTATTCATGTATACGTATTATACAAAAACGAAACACAAAGACCGCATAAATTTTCTTGACAAAACACCCCAAAATTCTGGGTGTCACGTGACCAGCCGATGCCAGGGCATTTTCGCCGACTCCCAACGTGGAGGCAAAATGCCCTGGGGACGAGGTTGAACTACAGTATAAACTACAGTTCAAGGTTTGCACCATTGCACTAGAATCGCAAGGTCGTGGGTTCAATTCCTGCCCGAAGGCCTGTGTAGTTGCATTTTTCGTAACTGGTCCCGGTTTGGTCTTAAAATGTATATATTCTACACTCGAATTTTCCTTCACCCCCAAATCCTTAGAACAACCTATATATAGACCCTTTCAATAAGTATATAGAATACGTAATTTTCATCCTATGCCCTATGCATGGTGTCAAATTCTTTTCAATTTTTCTTTTGAATTCTTTTCAATTTCGTTTATTTTTACTGGATTATTTGTAAACATAAAATCACAGCTCATTAGATGCGCTTTGAGGTCTGCCGAGTTTCCAGACATTTAAAATTAAATACAGAATTTCCGGTATGCAAGATACAGAACTGATCGAGGACTTTGGCTAAGATTTCAACAAGAGTGCTCCTTTCTTCGTCACCATGCCAAGGAAGAATGTGAAAGAAATTATCAAGGAGAACCGACTTCTTTTGAGTATCATAGTCGGTGTGATAATCGGTTGTATTATAGGTGTCTCCACTCACGATGCCGTTCAATCGTCCGAGAATCCAACGCCCCGACGACTAGTTATGTATGTGAAGTTCCTGGGCGAGTTGTTCATCCGAATGTTAAAAATGATAGTCGTGCCTCTGATTGCTTCGAGTATTATCGTCGCCTTGTCGGATACCGAACAATCTTCGGCAGGTCGGTTGGGGAAAAGGACCATAGTTTACTATTTAAGTACGACTGTTTTCTCCTGTGTTCTTGGTCTTATTCTGGGCTCGGTTATAAAGCCTGGCAGCGGGGTCAACGAAGAAAGTACAGGATCGGGGAAGACACACAGAAATTCGTTGGACAACTTCCTAGATTTACTAAGGTAAACCAACACTATGTTTGTGTAAACACAATCCGTACTCCCCGGCCAGAACAACATTTAGGAACCAGATTTTTGCTGCTTATTTGTAACATTGCATAGTTGTGGGGGCGAGGCGCGGCTGAAGCGAGAGGGAGAAGGAATTCGCTATACCAAAAATATTCTGTCGAAAGCATTCAAGCAGCACGAAATGTCTTGATCTAGCGTTTGTGTATAAAACGTAGTCCCCATGCAGAACGACATTTAGGAACCAGATTTCTGCTTGTTTGTAACATTACATAGTCGTGACGGCGGGGAGCGGCTGGAGTGAAGGGGATTCCAAATACTTTGAAAGCATTCACAAAGCGTCTAACATTCCTGTCCGATGGCTTCCCCAGAAGTGAATAAAATCGGCTGGAGATAGCCAAAACAAAATATTAAAGACCAATTTGGACAGGAAGGAGTTATTAAAGAGAGAGTTTATAACTCATTTCTGCCCGAGAACTTCTCCAGAGGTGAATAAAATCGTCTGGTTTTCGGATCGGTTCTGATCAAAATGTTTGCTTGGAAGCTAAGCGGTCCTTTTGTGGCCTCAAAGCCGTTGTTCAATTCTGGCCGGTTAAATAACAGGTTGGCCACTCACTGCATCAGGTATTTTCGTTTTGTTTAGTTCTGTTGGCATTCTTTGGCAAAGCATCGTCAATCGAGATATGGTCTGGAAACTCAGCTAAAGTCTTTGGTCTATCTTTTTGTTTGCCTTTATGCATTTTTGTGCACGGTGTACGGTCACTGAACACGTTGTATTTTAGTATAATGAACGAATTGCCCAATAATAACGTTTCAGTTCAATCACTCAACCGTGCTATTTCAATATTAATAAACCTAAAACAAAGTATGTGCACGGTGAAAGGTACGGTTCAACATAAAATCACAGCTCATTATAGGCGCTTTGAAGTTTGCCGAGTTTCCAGACCATAGAGAGTCGATTAAGGCTATGTGCACACGGTAACGTTTCCGAGCGTTTTCGTATTGTTTCAAGTAATGAGCTTTTTTCCGATTCCCTTAGAACAATAAACAATACGAAAACGCTCGGAAACGTTACCGTGTGCACATAGCCTAAGATCACGCAATCTTTGTTCCAGCGGCGTAACAAAGGGGGGGGGGGGGGGGGGGTCAGGTTGGACGCTAGCCTGGTACCCTGGCCCAATCAAAGAATATGGGCCAGGTAACCACTAAAGACTTCTGCTTTCCTATTGGCTAAAATTTCGCGCGTTTTTAGTGGCTATGAGTAAAACTGCAATCGTCATAAGTGGATTTAGCCCTGATGACGCGAGAATGAGATTAGTGGTTGGCCCAATTTCAAAAGAAATATGGGCCCGGTAGGGTACCAGGCTAGTTGGACGCGTGTATGCACACAAATTTCAATGTGCAGGCTCTCTTTCACCTCCCGCCCTCGCCTCCCAGAGAGCGTAAAACGTCACCGCTTAGGAGCACATATTGCTATGAAGTTTCATCAACGGTTAGAGCGTTTAACCAGTCATTATCAAATTCATTAATAATTCATAAGGAAAACTCAAAAGAAATGAATATTTAATCAGGTGTTAATGATTTAGTAAATCCCCATACAGATCGGACGGCACGCGAATGCTTTATTGTACTTGTGAAATGAAACAATAGAATGAAGCTAATTAGTATTCTTAACTTTTGATACAGATCACTTTGTCCAAAAGATGATCTTTCTTGGGATTTACAAACATATACATGTGACTTGAATGCTACGTTTTGATTGCTTCTTAACCTTATTAATTATTCATGAGTTTCACAAATACTGTTAAAACATTGATTAATAAAACATCAATGTTTTATAAAACATCAATGTTTTATCAAAGTTATTAAACACTAGCGGCTCAAAATGACTTAAAATTATCTTATCTAACGTTTAAACAAAGTATTCATCATGTACACTCAGAATTTGATAAGTAAGTTAATTCGGCTCGCCATTGAAAATGCCCATTTAGAAGGTTACAGGTTCGATCACTGTCTGGAACTCAGAAATCTTTTCTGAGTAATTGACGTTGACGAACGTCCACCAAACGTCTGTTGCATTACACCAAGCTTGCAAACGTACCACATGCACTACATGTATACGTACAACTTATCCGTATCACTTTAATAACATCTCATATGCAAATGCCACCGCATTGAATTTGCAACCTTAGCTCTCCATGAATCTCAGTAGCTCGAGTGGTTAGAGCGTCTAACCGGTCATCAGGTTGCACGTTCGATCCCTGTCTGAGGATATGAGCTTGTCGAACCTCTACTAAATATCTGTTACATCAACCAAGCCCGCACATGCACGCACCACATGTATTAAAGACTTATTAACCGAGTGTGAGGTCTGAACGGGAAAGTATTTGCCTGAGGTTTTCGTACAGACCGAGCGACGAAGGAGCGAGGTTTGTGCAATAAAACCGAGGGCAAATACTTTCCAGTACAGACCGAGCAAACGAGGTTAAT
>OZ036013.1:4922500-4957500 GCA_964035015.1 Corallium rubrum
TGACTGCCCTGGGAACTGCGTCAAGGTTCGTCCATAATTTCTGCTAAAACAAAAAGAGTCGAGGTTAAAAGGTATAACTCAAAAGGACCCGCGTCCAGTCCTTTCGCGGTTTTTCCAAAATATGTCGTCAACACGATCGGCAATCGCATAGAAAATTTGCCACTTTCATGGGGCAGTTCGCAGTCCACGTGCGTGCTGGCTCAAGTGAGTTCTGAGGACATTTGAAACTGATGAATTTGAGAAGGGTATTTGGGTTCGTACATCGCGAAAATTCCACGAGTTGTCAACAAACCGTATTCTATGGCAAGCCCAAGCTTCGTGCTATGCGCTCGTGGAAGAATTATGGTCGAGCGACGATTTTGAGCGGAGATGTTTCATGTTTGACTTTGAGCTCGGAGTGTCCTCGCTCCTGTCGGCCGTGTATTGATGACGTTTACACGCAAGTTATTCGTTCTACGCATGTGCAGCTAAAACAGGTCAGCCTGGATTAGTTTTTTCCAAATTTGTCGTCGAGCTTTAGTGAGTCTCAAGATTTTAGCAATCTTTTCAATATCCTAACCACAACAAAAACCTTAACCCTACTCAGAAATCTGGTTTACCCGTAGCTTTTTGGAAAAGCATACTTGACGACATACTTTTGAAAAGCCGCGAAAGGACTGGACGGATCCTTTTGAGTCATTCGTTTTAGCCGAAACCAAACGAAAGATTGAACTTCACTTCACTTCACTTCACTTCACCTCACCTCACCTCACCTCACCTCGCTTCGCTTCGCTTCGCTTCGCTTCGCTTCGCTTCGCTTCGCTTCACCTCACCTCACCTCACCTCACTTCACCTCACCTCACCTCACCTCACCTCACCTCACCTCACCTCACCTCACCTCACCTCACCTCACCTCACCTCACCTCACCTCACCTCACCTCACCTCACCTCACCTCACCTCACCTCACCTCACCTCACCTCACCTCACCTCACCTCACCTCACCTCACCTCACCTCACCTCACCTCACCTCACCTCACCTCACCTCACCTCACTTCACTTCACTTCACTTCACTTCACTTCACTTCACTTCACTTCACTTCACTTCACTTCACTTCACTTCACTTCACTTCACTTCACTTCACTTCACTTCACTTCACTTCACTTCACTTCACTTCACTTCACTTCACTTCACTTCACTTCACTTCACTTACTTTACTTTACTTTACTTCACTTCACTTCACTTCACTTCACTTCACTTCACTTCACTTCACCTCAAAAAAAACGAATTACTTTTAAAGGGGCCTGGGTAAGAAGCCAAAATTGTCTATTCCAATTTCGATTTTATTTAGAAGCGTTTTAAAATAAAGAGGAATAGCCTCTTTGCTTGTTGAATTTCTCATCTTGTTCCAAACATAGTTTGGTTTTAAAAAAATGCAAATAAGTTACCTTATGACGTCTTGAGTAATGAGTAATGATTTATTTTAACGTCGTAAGCACAGGATGTGGTCGCCCAATCATCCGTGCCAGAGGCTCATGTTAAAGTGCACGACATAAGCTAAGACCGAAGTGTTGATTTTACGGAGGGAGGAAAACCGCAGAACCCTGCGAAAAACCCTCGAAGCACAGGAGAGACCAACTAAACTCTACTCACATGAAATTCAAGTTCGAGAACGGGGTTATTCCCAGACGTACGGTCACCCATCCAAGTACTAACCTCGTCCAACTGGGCTTAACTACAGCGGTGAGAAGCAGTGCCCTAACAGCACACGCCACCCGTGCTTCCCTAATCCATATACTCCACTAATTCCGTAAAGAAGGAATATATACGCAAATAATAGGTAGATTGTGCTGAAACTTTGAAGCTGTTCTAATACGAATTAGAACCATTGCAAATGTACACAGTTATTTGTCGATATATTCCTCACTTAGGAAAGTTTGTTTGGTCTGTGTGGAGTAGATGACATCATAAAGCATCTCATTTGCTTGTTACAAAGACCTGAATATCTCAAGAACAAGATGAGATATTGATTTAATACGAACGCTATACTTCCTCATACGGAAAGGACTTCTAGATAAAATCAAAATTGAAGAGATTTTCCATTTCACCGCCCATTTAAAGTGAATATAAACCCAACTTTTTTTTTATCATCTGAAAACGTTCTACATAGAGCAAACAGTTGTTCAGTCAAATATTTTTTTGATTGGAGCTATTCTTCAATGTTTTTTGGCGATTCGCATTTCTAGTATGGTAATGAGATGACGTCTATGTAGGCATTTGGCTTTCTTTCTCTTTTTGGCAAGATAAACTACCTGAGAATTCTTGTGGAAAAACTCCTACAATATGGAACATGTTGTTCAAACACACCATTAATGGAAGAATTGGGTCGTGTCACTCATGCAAATAAATATTGTATAGATATAATGATGACTACTTTGGCGTCATCTCATTACCATTTTGAAAACAAAAATATCTATTAAAGCAATTACCTGGCAGCCAGCCAGGTAGTTGTTTGAGTAGTTTTCGATCCGAATTAAATTTTTTTCCAAATATTTTCAGATGCTGTAGCGATGTTTTTTTGTAAACATAGAATGAAAGAACTGTAAAATATAACCTTAATATTTTGACAACATTTTTACGCCTGCCTCAGTAGCCTATTTCCAGGCCCCCAATAGAAAAGAGGGCAAGGGGGGTTGCATTAATGTTTTCTAATCAGGGGGTATTTACAAAAATTCAGGTAAATTAAAGCGGGCGAGGGGTTATTGCATTTATGTATTTCTAGTTATTAGTTAATTTCTACTTTTAGTGCCGCTACTCTGCCTACAACCATCGAGTGTTGTGAATCAAAGGTGAAGATCCATAAACGTGTGACAAGATTTGTTCTTCCCGTTGGAGCAACATGTAATATGGACGGAACAGCTCTGTATTATGGAATTACTGTTCTATTCATAGAACAAATTGAGCCAGACGTGGAGTTGGGTATTGGAGAGACCATTCTGACAGTGTAAGCACTTTACGAATCATGTTATGGATCACAACAATAATGAGTGGTGGTCATATTACTAATGACGATTGTTCTTATACCTATGACTATGATTACATTATTATTTTCATTATTACACTTTGGGGGCGACGAATCATACTGACTACTATTTTTGTTAGGATTAAGATTGCAGTTGGTCATGACGATTATGATTATGCTGATATGGTTATCATCATCATCATCATCATCGTCATCACCTTCATTGTCATCATTGTCATCATTGTCATCATCATCATCGTCGTCACCTTCACTGTGTCATCATCATCGTCATCATTGTCACCTTCAACGTCATCATCACCTTCATCGTCACCTGCATTGTCATCGTCACCTTCATCGTCATCATCATCATCATCATCATCATCGTCATCGTCGTCATCGTTATCATCGTCGTCATCGCCACCGTCGTCACCTTCATCGTCATCGTCGTTGTCGCCTTCATCGTCACCTTCATCGTCACCTTCATCGTCGTCGTCATCGTCACCTTCATCGTCGTCGTCACCTTCATCGTCATCGTCACCTTCATCGTCATCATCACCTTCATCGTCACCTTCATCGTCATCGTCATCGTCACCGTCATCGTCACCTTCACCGTCGTCGTCACCTTCATCATCATCGTCACCTTCACCTTCATCGTCACCTTCATCATCATCGTCACCTTCACCTTCATCGTCACCATCATCGTCACCTTCACCTTCATCGTCACCTTCATCGTCATCGTCATCGTCACCGTCATCGTCACCTTCACCGTCGTCGTCACCTTCATCATCATCGTCACCTTCACCTTCATCGTCACCTTCACCTTCATCGTCACCTTCACCTTCATCGTCACCTTCATCATCATCGTCACCTTCACCTTCACCTTCATCGTCACCTTCACCTTCATCGTCACCTTCATCATCATCGTCACCTTCATCATCATCGTCACCTTCACCTTCATCGTCACCTTCATCGTCGTCGTCACCTTCATCGTCGTCGTCATCGTCGTCGTCACCTTCGTCGTCATCGTCACCTTCATCGTCGTCGTCACCTTCACCTTCACCGTCGTCGTCACCTTCATCGTCATGGTCACCTTCGTCGTCATCGTCACCTTCATCGTCGTCGTCACCTTCATCGTCATCGTCACCTTCATCGTCGTCGTCACCTTCACGGTCGTCGTCACCTTCATCGTCATGGTCACCTTCATCGTCATCGTCACCTTCATCGTCATCGTCACCTTCATCGTCGTCATCTTCTTCATCGTCATGGTCACCTTCATCGTCGTCGTCACCTTCATCGTCATGGTCACCTTCATCGTCGTCGTCACCTTCATCGTCGTCGTCACCTTCATCGTCGTCGTCACCTTCATCATCAGCGTCATCGTCGTCATCTTCATCGTCACTATCATCGTCATCGTCACCTTCATCATCATATCATCGTCGTCATTGATATTACTATTGATTGAATCGTGGTTATGAATATGATTCTTTTCTAGATTTGTGTGCACTGTAGTTTCTGTTGGCGCGGCTGGAATTCCAAGCCCTGGCCTAACTAACGTTATCATAATCCTCGAAGCTGTTGGATTACCAATTGGTAAAATGGGACCAGTTTTTGCTGTAGACTGGTTTGTGTAAGTACATAACCCTACACCAAATTTTAACTTTTACTGCCAGTCGACTTCTATTGTTTTACTGTCTATAACACCAGACTATTTTACTTGGCTAACACCAGATTATTTTACTTTGGCTAACACCAGACTATTTTACTCTGTCTAACACCAGACTATTTTACTCTGTCTAACACCAGACTATTCTACTCTGCCTATTACACCAGACTTTTCTACTGTCTAAAGGCTAGATTCCACTCAGGAAAATCTTCCGCGGGACCGGAACGGACAGGGAAGTTTTCACAACACAAAGGAAACTTTCCTGTCCGTTCCTATCAGCAGAAAATTTTCCTGAGTGGAAGCTAGCCATAACACCAGACTATTTTACTCCAACACAACATTATTTTACTCTGTCCAACACCAGACTATTTTACTCTGTCTAATATTAGACTATTGTACTTTGGCTAACGCCAGACGATTTTATTCTGTCACGGTAACCAATCAGCACGCATCGTTTTACGTACGGACCGAAAAACGAATCATGCAGCTATACAAAAAGTTATTTTACTGATTGGGGTTTCTTCCATCTTACCCCCCCCCCCCCCCCCTTGCACTGTCAGTTCATTTATTCTCCCCATACCGTTCTTTCCCCTCCACCCCTACGAGTAAACAGTAATTTCCATTAAATCGTATTTCGTTTCAAGGGACCGACTTCAAACTACCATCAATGTGATGGGGGACACCTATGCCGCGGCGTTTATTGAGAAGATGTCACTCAAAGAGCTGTACGAAGAAGACGAGGACGGACTGGGAATGAATGGGAACAAACCAATGACAACCGAGGATTCGGCGCCTTCTCTAAACCTCATACCAGAGGATGATGTCGAAGCAAATGCTAGCACACGTTTTTAATGAAATTTGTTTTCTTATCTTAAAAATCTCGAGTTTTTCTAATAATTTACCTACAAAACCGCTATCCTTCAATCCTTTCATTCGCGTTGTCGTTGCAGAATAACGTTATCATATCTAATTTACTCTGTCTAACGCCAGACGATTTTACTCGTCAAGCTGGCGGCTAAAGTGACCAAGCTGGCGAAAGGAAGAGAGAGCTTCCTTGCGAAAAATACTGCTTTGAATTAACGGAAAAGGAGAATACGTTCAAGACAGAAGTGTTTTTGATAGTTTTGGTTGGCAGTTAAAGGCACAGTGTCACAATGACACAAACTTGAA
Source organism: Corallium rubrum (assembly GCA_964035015.1). NCBI lineage: Eukaryota > Metazoa > Cnidaria > Anthozoa > Scleralcyonacea > Coralliidae > Corallium > Corallium rubrum. The sequence goes on from OZ036013.1 coordinate 4,928,334, forward strand.
GAACTTCGTGGAGAAATTCAAGTTCATGATTAAAATTATCGCGAATATCACACACGTCAAAACTTGGACTAAATAGTCCATAAGAAAATACACTACTGACTTACTATTTTAAGGTTTTATGAATATTATTCCTTTTGTACATGTTTGCACACAAATATAATTTTTGTCTCACACGAAACCATTAATTAAGCGGTAATTTAATACCTGATACTGTGCCTTAATTCCCGAAAATACCATATACCGTGACAAAGTTGAAACTGGTTTAAAACACTCATGAAACCTTTATTTTGTTAATTTGGGTGTTCGAACGACCGCCACAGAAATTCGTGACTGCCTGAGGGATTAGGGATTTAAGCCCTAATCAAACGCGAATTTCTGTGGCGGTCGTTCGAACGCCCAAATTAACAAAATAAAGGTTCCATGAGTGTTTTAAACAAGTTTTAACTTTAAACACGTTTTAACTTTGTCACGGTATATGATATTTTCGGGAAATTATTCAGAGCGGCTGGCTGAGATAGCGTGACTGCCAACTTGCGATGACTTGCGTTCTCGTTTGTTTAGGGCTTAATTTAAAAGCCATTCACCAGTTAATGACCAGCCGTGGGGCAGTGTTTTGTTTATTTTAACAATCTACGTCAATGGTAAACAAAAGTATCTTCACAAAAGTATTTCTAAAAAACATTTAGGTAATTATCTTAAGGGAATTAAAGCCAAAAAGCGAGTGAAATAAAAGGAAGAACTTCCATCGATTTAACCGATCCAAAATTCGGACATTACGAATAGAAACTCATCATTTTTCCGAACATACCCCCGTAAGTAGCGGCCCCCAAGTCATCGCTTGATTAACTCGAAAGTGTTAAGTTTCAACTATCAACGTACCAAAGTGTATAACAGTCAGAGTTGAAATGGCATAAGGAAAAACTAAAGCATATTAAATGTGGTAAATAGGAAGGAACAAAGAAGAATATTCCCCACAGTATGTTAACGTATTTTACCACCCGAAAGTAGCGGCCCCCCATAAGTAGCGGCCCCCCGAAAGTAGCGGCCCCCCATAAGTAGCGGCCCCCCATAAGTAGCGGCCACCCGAAAGTAGCGGCCCCCCATAAGTAGCGGCCCCTCGAAAGTAGCGGCCCCCCATAAGTAGCGGTCCCTCGAAAGTAGCGGCCCCCCATAAGTAGCGGCCCCCCGAAAGTAGCGGCCCCCCATAAGTAGCGGCCCCCCGTAAGTAGCGGCCCCCCGAAAGTAGCGGCCCCCCATAAGTAGCGGCACCCCGTAAGTAGCGGCCCCCCATAAGTAGCGGCACCCCGTAAGTAGCGGCCCCCCATAAGTAGCGGCCCCCCGAAAGTAGCGGCCCCCCATAAGTAGCGGCCCCCCGTAAGTAGCGGCTCCCCATAAGTAGCGGCCCCCCATAAGTAGCGGCCACCCGAAAGTAGCGGCCCCCCATAAGTAGCGGCCCCCCGAAAGTAGCGGCCCCCCATAAGTAGCGGCCCCCCGTAAGTAGCGGCCCCCCATAAGTAGCGGCCCCCCATAAGTAGCGGCCCCCCGAAAGTAGCGGCCCCCCATAAGTAGCGGCCCCCCGTAAGTAGCGGCCCCCCATAAGTAGCGGCCCCTCGAAAGTAGCGGACCCCAACAGCGGATAAAACCGAAAGTAAGGGGGGCCGCTACTTTTGGGATTCTACGGTATACTGATGTTGTTTGGAGGTTCCCGACAGGCTTGAAACATTTCTTTACAGTTAGTTTTTCTTGAGAGTCCCTCCAAGTGACTTGTCCCATTAGGGTCATTTGAGCTTTTGCCCGGTCACGCATCCAGAGCCAAGTCCGCTATCTCTCCTGACTTCTATATATATGAATAGATTTCAGATGGTACGATGATGTTGTGTTAACGTGTTTCCGAAGTTGTTAAAATGTCGTAGTTGCTATTTCTACTGTGCGTGTGCCAATGTATATACCGAGATATATGCTGTATGATAGAGGCCTTGCATATACTATATACATACATTTTAATATTTTATGTACATTTTGCCTTTAAATTTATTTTGCGGTCGTTTTGGCCCTATTTTTTGGGTCGTTTCACCTTTTCCATTTATAGTGTAGCCCGCAAAATCACGTCAAGGACACAGAAATGTGAGCTCTGGGAACGAGAATGCAAGCGACGTTTTTGATGCCAAGGATAAGTTTGGCGGCTTTTTGACGACATGTCCGAGAAGCAAAGCATTCCGCAATTAAATACAATTTTTACACTGGTTGTGAGTTTACCGTTAATTCGTTCGTTGGTTCGGAATCAATAGCAAGCGACGTTTTTGGCGCCAAACAGGGCACTGTTCTTTAGCACTCACAGTGTGTCTAGTTCTTCGGCTTGAAAAATGACGCAATCTTTGTCAAAGTGTTTTTGCATCTCAGGCGAAGGGCCTTATCGCGGAGACCGTACACAAAAGGGTTTACAGAAGTCACACCAATGTGATAGACACACGCCGACAAACTAAACTGCATGTAGTTAACTTTTGAGAAATTGTGGTACAAAATCCACATGACTAGAGTTAAACTTGACCCTACGACGTAAACAGTAGAAATGATGAGACTCGTCACGACCACTCGTTTATTCCTTGTCTTGTATTCTGAAGTACAGCGTTTTGACTTCGACTGTTGTTGGTTGCATCTGACGGGAAGAGATTGTTCATGGCGCGTTCGTGGAGCAGCAGGCGACGACACATTTTTATATAGAGAAAGCATAAAACTGAAACAGGAATCACGCATTCGATGAGCGCTATGACAAGCGCGTATATGATTTCTTCAGCTTCGCTACCATTTTTAGCCATGCAAACGCCGTATTTTGATTCAAACGAAAAGAAATTTGGGATCAACCATATCGGGGATACGACGTACATCGAGAACAGGATCCGTCTGATTTTCCGTCGACTCATGGGGGGCTTGTGGGGATCGATGACTCCGCGGTATCGGAGCATCGCGATAAAAACCAACAACTGCGCTTCGATAATATAAACCACATCATCAAGACGTTAAAAGGTCTTGCAGAAGAGCATCGGACGAGGAAACTTCTCGTAAGACATCCAAAAAGGCAGCGCAGTATTACAAGCCCACAACAGAACGAGAATAAGATCGCAAACTGGCAAATTAAGAATAAGCAAGTAGTAGCCACTCTGAAGACGACGTTCGCGGAGAATCGAAACAATGACAAGAACATTGCCCAACGTCGCTACAAAATCGAAAAACCCGAGAAGAATAGTCAGTCCTAAACGAAGGTTGAATGAATATTCCAGAGCGAAAAGGTCGTCCCATGAGTAATTCCACCACGACCAATTTCCGTTCTCATTCCATGTCCAAGTTGAGTTTTCGTTCCACCAGGAAGAATTTTCGCTTGCCTGCGAAGAGTAGTTTTCTTTTCGCCAAGAATAGTTTCCATATCCGGAGTAATAATCATTATTTCCCCACGTACTATCCTCCATCGAAACTTCTTTTCAATATATTTTTACTTTACACACTAATGATGCCAGTGCAACTGTGAAGTTCTACTGATATTAAAAGGGCACATGCACGCCGTTTTACGTTGTTGGTAATGAGTACTGAGTAATGTATAGAGATGAGTAATGAGAATTTAATTAAAAGAATTTTTGTTTTTGGCTTTTTGATTAGCAAACATTTTTACGATTGTCATATTCATGTAAACAAAAACCGACCTTCAGCTTACATGCAAAACAACATCGCTAATTTCGACAAACGACGATAACCATGTATCGAAATACAGTAAGGTTGAGATATACTGCCGAAACAGAGAACGTAGGAGTCTAACGTTTCGAGCGCAGGGCTCAACACTGCCTACGCAGCACACTACTTTAATTTCATTAACCATATGTTGTCCGCCACCTTGTTTTAATACAACTAGGGCGTTAACACCAGACTGTCACAAGGCGATTTCATGCAATAAGCCATCACCAAAACTCAAAATATGAGCTAAAACAAGACAACAAATGAAACAGTTTCATTTTGTTGTTTTAGCTCATAGTTTTGAGTTTCAACATGTTTATTTTCAGTTTATGATTTGTTTTGTATTTTTTCAAATTGTCGGCTCGATGTGGGATTTTATATTTTGGGTATTGTAATTTCTTAAGGCCTGTTTAAACGGACCCAACATTGTCCAACATTGTTGGTCCGCCAACATGTTCAAACGGATGCAACAACATCCAACACAAGTGTTATTAATTAATAATTAACAATACACATCCCATAAACAAACCCGCTCCACAAGCATTTCAAGAAGCTCGTCTATTTTCGCGTCAGTCCACTTCCTTGACTTAATTGCCTTTGATAGACCAGTCTTCATTTTTTTACTTGAAGTAGCTTTTGCTATCGCATCTTTCTCGGAATTCTCGACATTTTTATTCTTATTATTCAGAGGAGTTTTAGCGAGGGGTTCCTCACGTTCCTGCGTCAAACTCTCGAACAAACTCTCGTCACTCCCACATTCCGCCATCTTGAATGTTTTTACCGCGTCAAATGACTCAATTCTCCATGGAAACGATGTCGATGAGCTCGTTTTCCGTCAAATGTTGGACAATGTTGAATGAAAAGTTTGAACGGAATCAAACTTGATCTGACAATGTCCAACATCATGCAACATTATCCAACATGGTGTGCAAACGAATCCAACATGTTGCATTCAACATTGTTGGATGATGTTGGACCAACATGTTGGATCCATTTAGGTGACTCCACACAGTTTCTTGAAGAATGGAAAATACCAGTTTGAGAGTCCAAAAGACATGCATAGACAATTCCAAAAAAGAATAAAACTAAATGTTATGCATGATTAAACAGTCTGACAATCAAAAACTGTTACCAAATAAAGAGCAACAGTTGTTGCTATGGCAACAATGACGTTTCAAAATGGCTGCCAATTACCCTTCAAACTAATTTAATTCAAAAAAAACTTTGGTGACCCCCAATTTTTTTTTCATTAAAACTTTTCTTGAAGTATGAATAATTAATAGGCCGATTAAAAAAAAATTCTGTGGAAGGAATAATTGTTTTTTTGGATAAATCGTGTTTGTTAATTTTTAAAAAATTTCGTTCTACAGAATTTTTTTTATATCGGCCTATTGATTACTCATACTTCTGGGAAAGTTTTAATGAAAAAAAAATTGGGGGTCACCAAAGTTTTTCTCGAATTAAATTAGTTTGAAGGGTAATTGGCAGCCATTTTGAAACGCCATTGTTGCCATAGCAACAACTGTTGCTATTTATTTGGTAACAATTTTTGATTGTCCGACTGTTTAACAATGCATAACATTTAGTTTTATTCTTTTCCCGAATTGTTTAATCACGTGTTTTGGACTCTCAAACTTGTATTTTCCATTTTTCAAGAAACTGTACGGAGCCACCTTAAACAGGCCTTTAGGTTAAAATTTAAATTTAAATTTGGAGAACCCATCAAAAATGAGTTATGGCAAACGCATCATTATATAGCAATATAAGTAGCATACTGCGTATAGGCACTGTAGTGTTGAAACAACAATCGAAATATTGTAAGGTTAGATATGGCCAAGTAAAAAAACAACTTATGTTTCTCGTCCGGATTTCCAGCAAAAAGCAGGGAAGCGGGGTCTTTTTTTTTCTTTTTTTTTTTTTTTTGTCAAAGTAAGTTTAGGCAAAGGTTCAAAGGCTACATAGAACAGTAATAAAGAGCACAATGAAAAATTAATAACAAAAGGCTTTAGTTTACTGTAGTTTATTTCACAAATTAATTTGAACAAATGACTGACTTCAACATACAAACCATCGTTGATATAAAAATATTCATCAAGCCCGATGACGATGACGTTTTATGGCGTAGTGTTGAAAATGGTCAGCGGGTAAGACTTTGAATGAGCCTGCGGTCGTTTCACAAGGAAATACTTCAAGTAATCAACTTAAAAGTTAAAAAAACTAAAGTTCTAGCTAGGGAAGGGATTTGGACAGGAAAACAAGCAAAAAATAATAAAAAATAAAAAATGAAGCGGTTAAGGAAAAGGAAGCGGGCGGGGACGCGAAACATATGGGTTTTTTTACTTGGCCTATACTGCCGAAACGTGATGAAGGGCCTTCGCTCGAAAAGCTAGACTCCTTAGCCTACGTGCAGACAAAAGAATGCGGTATATGGCTTTAGGCCAAAAAGCGCATCTTGCTGTATTTTTGTTAACTTGTGAAGGCAACGACGGTTGAAGCTAGGCGCAGTGTAAATTTGATACGGGAGTAAGTTAAACAATTATAAGAAATGATTAAAGATACGTAAGTAATATTCAGTATAAATAGTACAGTACAGTACAGTACAGTGCAGTGCAGTGCAGTGCAGTGCAGTGCAGTGCAGTGCAGTGCAGTGCAGTGCAGTGCAGTGCAGTGCAGTGCAGTGCAGTACAGTACAGTACAGTACAGTACAGTACAAGCGCATTGCTTAACTCCTTGACGTCCGGTCCTATGGTCATAATGAGACCTTCACTGGCGTTGTGTGAGGACTAATTTCGAGCATAATACTTTGTGTTCCGGTATGTTTCATAAATTTGCCAGTTTTTTTCGCTCATTTTTGACCACGGCAGTTAAGTTTCACACGAAGTGTCTAGTTTCAGTCGATAGGTCATAAAATATGTGGTTTGAAGTATGTTTGGGAGAAGAATGAAGCATGGAAGGATTTATGTAGGTCTGTGTTCTTTCAGTTTGGATTACCCTCGACGCGTTTCAACCTTCCAGTCTTCTTCAGGAGGGATTTTGAGTCGATGTTGAAATCAGTAAATATGTTAAGACGAAAATACAGATGTTAGAAGACGCGTGTAACACTGAAGTATAATAGACAAGTTAAAATAAAAATAAAGTCTACTGAATGTCTGTGTAGTTTTGGTGTAGTCCGAAACGTACTGGCATCCGTGGTCTGCTTTATAAATTGGTGAATTTCTCGCTCCTCTGTCCTATGTCGATAGTTGGTGTAAACAGGTTCGTTATACAATGTGTATCAAAAAACCCTGAACCCTTAGAAAACAACCTATTGTAGTAGTTTGAAAGCCCTAAGCACTTCGCTGAACCCACAGGTGCGTAAAACACACGGTCTTATACACCTGGGAAATTAAGATAACTTGAAGTGTATGCACGGTGAAAGTATTTAAAAGCTTTTTCTCTTCCTGTTTAATTTATTTTGATTAATTTATAACGCAGCGCTTTTAGGGCTTTCAAACTACAACAATAGGTTGTTTTCTAAGGGTTCAGTTTTTTTATACACACTGTAGTATAATATATCGTGCGTATCGCGTGGTTTGTGGTTGTTACGTCAGAAATAAAAGGGTTATTGTATAATCTGTCTAGTGTTATTGTATAACGTCGGCTTTAAGCCATCTATCTGGCTCAAAGCCTCCGTCCTCAGTATTTATGCTATACTTCTTAAAGTTCGCTTATGGGACAAACAAGACAAAACAAGAAGTTTTCTTTGTTTTACTGTTTTCTCTAATCAATCGTGTTTGAGTCCCACAAGAGAGTTTTAAGCTTTGTTTTCATAAATCAAGATTCTAAAAATCGAAGAGCTGATATATACAGGGTGTATCAAAAAAAAGGCTACCTTAGAAAATATAATTAACATTCTTTTCAAATAACCTATTGTATATTGACAGCCCTGGACACCTCTGAAGTCACGGATGCGTAAAAAACAAATGGTGAAATTCGCCAAGGCAAAGAATTTTATAGTTCAGTTCGCACCTGCATATGGTCGTCATGCTAGAATCTAACCCTAGGCCTAGAATTACTATGCAGGTAAGTGTCAGTGAACTAAATTACTTCAATCATTGAAAGTGTAAGTATATGAGTTTAAGATATAGTAAGGTTTGCTATACTGCCGAAACAGAGAACGTAGCAGTCTAACGTTTCGAGCGAAGGCCCTTCGTCAGAGAGAAATCGAAGGGTCTTCGCTCCAAACGTTAGGCTCCTACGTCCTCTGTCTTGGCAGTATATCGATCTGACCATATATTTCGGTTGTTGTTTCAACACTGCCTACGCGCAGCACACTACTTTTATTTCAGAGTTTAAGTGGGTGTTCATATGATCCCGGTTACCGGGCTGGCCCGCTTAGTGGGGATCTCGCCTCGTAGTTATTTACCTATAAAAATTTGCTTTGCATTCATATGAGAAAGCGGGCTCGCCTGGTTACCGGGATCTCGGCAGCGTGTGCCGAGATCATAAGTAGGCGGATGAAATTTTCCCATATGAACACATCGTCCCGCTTACCGGGATGAAGTCATTAAGGACAAAAGTTAGTTATTTTTTGTGGAATTAAGGATAGTTGAAGATTTTATTGTTTATTGGCATATAAATCACAATTGTATAATAAAAGGATTGATTATGAAGCATACAAACATGTGCAATACGACAAAATTGCGATCTTTGATGGCTGATGTCTAGTCACGGATCATCAGACAAGCTAATTTTAGTCATGATTTCTCCTCGGTAGGCGGGATAAAAACTACCATATGAACACAAAACAGACTTCGTTTTGCTTACCGGGCCATCCCGCTTACCGGGATCATACGAACACCCCCTAAGATAAGTGGACAAGTCTTACAATTTAAGATTATGTCGAATAAAGACACTAATATCGAGCGCTATGAACTGTAAAGATTCGTTCACACAATATCAATTCTAATAGGGGAGCAATTATAGCAATACCCCCGCCACATTTGAGTATTTCCTTTTTAGAGACAAAAATACAATCGAGGATTCCCTAAAAACTCTCGTAATGCATAGCCGAAGGTTTAACTAGCTAAACAAACTAGCTTTCGGGCATTTCTAGCTTTCAGGCATTTTTAGCTAGCTTTCAGGCATTTATCGCAAGCTTTCAGGCATTTTTAGCTAGCTTTCAGGCATTTTTCTAGCTTTCAGGCATTTTTAGCAATATAGCTATTTCTGAGAGCCATAGTATACCCATCGATTAATTAATCTTTATATCGGTTTATATAAATAATTTAACACAAAGGGTACAAATAAAATTGTTGTTATTGTTGTTGTTGTTGTTGTTATTGTTGTTGTTATGTGCTTGTTGTTTGTCGTGAAAGGTTACTTGTACAGTGTAATCAGGTAATTTGAAAGAACGAAAACATGATTTTCCCCTTGTTTTTCAGATGTGCATTTGCCACGATGAAAAGGAAATACTAACGTGCCGTTGGTGTAGATTTAAAGTCCTGGGGCGAATACGAAAAACTTGTCCAGTCCACCCTAAAGTCCTTTACTTAATGGATCTTATCTGTTGTCCAAAATGTAAAGCATCTTTGCGATCATAGAGACGCATTACGCATTGAAATGGCTCGATCAACTAAACATACTGCATATGATGCATGCATGCTCTTAATTGTGTGTCACAAATTATAGACAATTATTATTGACGACTTGCAAAAGTTAAAACAGTTATATTGAAGTGTTTATAAACCCAAATATGATATTACTGCATATGGATTCTATTTAATGTGTATAGTTGAATGTCAAAATATTATTTGATTTCAACATTTATTTGTTGTTATATTGAGGTTTGTATTTCTAAAATGGTAATGAAATGACGTCTATATGTACACTCTAAAAAAGTTAATATTTGGGAATTTGAACTGCCAAAAATGGTTTGCATATGACCATCTTCATGTATACCATGTACAGTATATAATTAGTAGTTATTATAGTAAGTGACTGTATACATGTACTTTAATGTCATCCTGATGTAAACACTCACAGTTCATGTGTTAAAATATATTGAAGATGTTGAAAATGTTAAATGTTTTTAAAAATGTTTATTTTCTCTTAGTCATTGTGTTGAATGACATGTTTCAAGGTGTGTTATTATGCACACCTACATGTGTAAGATAACTCATATCAGGGCATGTTGCATAGCACACCTTTGTATTAACACACCTATACATTAACACATCTTAACATGTGTTAATATAACATACCAAGGTGTGTTAAATAACACACCAAGGTGTGTTTGATAACACACCAAGGTGTGTTTGAAAACACACCAAGGTGTGTTTGAAAACACACCAAGGTGTGTGCAATAACACACCTTTTTATATAATATTTGTATAATTATTTAATATATTATTTATATAATATTTGGACACGCCAAAAACACACCTTATGGTGTGTTTTTTAAAACACCATAAGGTGTGCTTAACACACCTTAAGGTGTGTCGTTCAACACACCTTAAGGCGTGTTTAACACACCTTAAGGTGTGTTAGAAAACCTAACTTAAAGTGTGTTAAAATTTGGACAATGTTAATTTAACACACCTTTTTTTAGAGTGTAGGCATAATTTGCATACGCAGTGTTCCGTTACACTGAGAATCGAAATATTACCCAATTCACATGTTAATTATGGATAGTTGAATAGTATATTCTGTATTTTATCATTTTTTTTTTCATTAAAATCTTCAAGCGGTTTATCATAAGAAAAGAAAAAAACACACACACATATGCCTACATTGACGTCATCCCCATTACCATTTTGGAAATACAAACCTCAATATAACAACAATTAGAAGTTCACGTCAGAAAATATTTTGGCATTCAACTATTCACGTTATATAGAATCCATAACCGTTAAAATATCTTATTTGAGCTTATAGGCATTTTAAATTATAAAATAAAGTGTCTCACCCCGTGCAGCTCATGAGATTACGAATGACGTAAAATGACGTGGAGTGGCGCGAAATAAAGTTTATTTAACAGAAAGCAATATCATTGGAAAGTGCTCCATCTGTACCATTGGAATATAATTTATATATGACAGACTTAATGTGTTTGTCCCAAATTATAACCGATGTTTACAAGTGATTAAAATAGTTATATTAAAATAGAGTTTATATATAGTTAACAGAAGCCAATACCATTGGAAAATGAGTTGAGAGTGAGAAGACGCCTGATGCTAAACGTCGCACTCAATAGACTAATTTAATTCAGACGAATTCAAGTGTTTCAACAGAAAGATTGTTGAGTCGTTGTTGTAGTAGTTCGTCTTCTGTAATGATACGGCGATATCTGAGTGCTTGGCTGTAGATAATGCCTTCTTTGCATGTTGGTGGGTGAAAGGAGTCATTGTGCAGTAGTAGCGTCCTGTCTGTTGGTTTGATGTATAGGTTAGATAGAAGTTGATTGTTTTGGTTAATGTAAATAGTAGTGCCGAGGAAGTTGACTGATTTGTTGGAATAGTTCTAGTCAAATTTGATGGTTGGATGAAATGTGTTGAGATAGTCAAGGAATGGTAGAAGTGCTTCGACAAAACTGCGACGTATAACTGGATTAAATTCGACAGACGAATTAAATTCGTCTTGGCAATTAAATTCGTCTGAAAGACGAATAATCAGATAATGCGACGATATTAAATGCGTGTTCGTCTGAACTAGTTAAATGCGTCTATTGCGCGAAGTTTAGCGCAGGTCTAAGATCTACGACGTCAACCTCAACAACGTCCTTTAAACAAAAGAATTATTTTTGCAAAATAATGAGAATGAATATTTTTTAGTTCCAAGAGTAATCTCAACACCCTCCACGTTATTTATATACAACGCCACTTAGAGCATTTTCACGTCTTCAGGACGACATAAACGGCCAAAAGATGAGAACTGTTGCTTGAGATTGACTTCAATACAGACACTACAATCATTTTAGCAATACTGGGGCGTTTTGGAAGTTATTACTTATTAAACAAGTTTCAAATATCAAATAGAATAGTCAGTTAACCGTGACTTCTTTAAATTGTAAAACTTGTCTTGCTTTTTAACCGCCGTCGTCGTCCTAGCATCTTAAAGTCGCTAATTCAGGCTAGAACACACCTCTTTCACTTGCGAGAACTGAGTCTGCGTGTACTTTAACGCATATGGCAACGGTGTTTTAATGAAGGTTATGGGGCTCCTATGTCGAATAGTGCGCGTGTACATGGGCACGTATACCAGCACACTATTAGCATAAGACAGCTGTCAAATGTAAAATTATTCAAAGCAAGAAAGCGAGCCGATTATCAGTTGTGCTGAGTAGAGTCTGCAGAAGGAAGCTGTGTGATCAGACCAAGACAGCAAGCTCGAACAAACCTTCAGCGCAAGCAAATCAACTATGAATCTTCCAAAGATTGACTGTCCTTTTGAAATCCAGATTCCATTCAGGTATATAGAGGAATATTATTAAGCAATAATTACGCAATAATTAAGCTATAATTATTAGTTTGATTTTCATTCTGTTTAACAGATATCCATTAAGGACAAATAATACGAAAGTAAAAGAAGGAACCTATATTTTAAAGTGTAAAAAAAAGCAGAGTCCTGCGTAGGCAGTGTTTTAGATAGAGCAAAGTGAAACGGTGGTAAAATAGTTTTGACGTTTCTAGCGGAGCCCGTCGTCGGAGAAAAATATGACGACGGACAACACTCGGAACGTCCGTATGATAGTTTGACGAAGGTCTTCCTTCGAAAAGAAATTACTAGTTCGCTTTTACCTTTTCCGCAGTACATTGCCGTCAACGTTTTGATACACGCCTTTCAGGAACGCTTCGTATTCCCATCACAATCGCGTATGCAAGTCGGATTGATGAATCCTATCTATAATAAGAAAACAAGAACAGACGTTGTTCAGACAGTCAGTTGGACATTATTGGACAACTACCAGTTCCGTCGAAATGGAATATGTCCGTTCCACTTAAAATTTCGAAGAATTATAGACAAGCAAACGACATTTAGCAATCGTTAGCTTAAAAATAAGAGAAAACCAACCGAACGTACCCTCTACCGGAAATATTTCAAAAACTTTGATAAAAAAACGGTAATCGTGAGGGTATGCACGTTCGCATTGTATCCGTTGCAAATAGTCCGCCGACACTTTAATTGACTCGGGCTCAATAGACACTTTTACGGTTAGAATTGCATGCTGGGTAATCAGGGCGAACTTGATAATATAAACAGACGAGAAGCAGGCGTTTGATGAGTCAAAGAAGATACTAAAAACGAGTTTTATCGAAGACATTTCAACAATTTATCATCAGTGGATAAAGAGAAAGGTAATTAAAGGATTTTGTGTCGCTTTGGTGTTCATTTGTAGCTCTTTGTAGCTGGACCTCTTCCTGTGCTGAATAAAATCGTCTGGCGTTAGCCAGAATGATCAAACTACTAAAGACTCGTCTCCAGGCTTCAAAGTGTTAAAGAGATCGCATAGGCACTTTAAACAACTTGGAACAGTCCAGTGTATGTGCGTTCTTTTCTTAATACGCGTGCATGTACGTATAATCCTTGAGAGTGATGAATTACTGATGATCCATGCATTTGGCGGTTTTTCCTTTTAGATGGAACGAAACGTTCAAAGTTTTCTACGACAATATGGACGGCGAACACAAAGGGCTCTTTGACGCAATATTCGTCATGAATGAAAAACGCTCAGATGCTGAAGCCATTAAAGACTTACGCGAGGTCAGTTAAGAAAGATCTTGCGCAGTTGCGGTGTCTTGACGAGTTCGCTGCGCAACGCAGCGGTTCTTTGGCAGCTTTATATTCTGAATTAGTAGAAACTTACTAGTATTCTATTGCAAATGCTGCAATCTGATTGGCTACTCTACTCGATATCTATTACTTGTCCGGCATGGTTCGTCACTCGGAGTAACACCTTATTCTCCACCCGAATTCACTGTCCCACAATAATCATTCGAAACTGACATATCTCAACGACAAAGCATGCAAGGAGACGAAAAACTGCAAAAGATGTTACTTTGTCATTTTTAGTGTTCTTTCAAATAGACTTTACACTTCATATAGTGTAATAAAAGTAGCGTGCTGCGCAGGCAGTGTAGAAACAACAATCAATATAATAAGGTTAGATATACTGCCGAAACAGAGAACGTAGGAGTCTAACGTTTCGAGCGAAGGCCCTTCGTCAGAGAGAAACGTAGAGTGTAATCACTGTAAACAAACAACGAGCTTATATACGATCGAAAGGTAATCATGTGACCAAAAATAAGCCAATCAGATAAAAATGATAATAACAAATCGATAATGAGATGCAAAAAATTAGCCAATCAAATCAAAATAACAATAACAAATCGATAATGAGATGCGAAAGACATTTGCTGTTCATACCGTCGATGAGCAAGAATGAGGGGTGTAAAAAGGATGAGCGAGAGTAAAAATAGATAAATATATAAAGTGAAAACGCTGTTTATGTCCGCCCTTGCTAAACAGAAACAATGTCTTCTGAGGTGTCAAATAAAAGAAAAACGTTCGTTGAGTCCGTGAGGATGAATGGTACCAATTTTGAAAATGAGATGCTTTTCTAGTCTTTTGCGGCTGACATTACGTCCAGAAATGGGTGAGATGGCACAAACTTGCATGTCCGAAATACAATGGTTGGCACTATTAAAATGACGGGCAACAGGCTTGTCAACATTTGACTTGAACTTTGTTTAATATTTTTTTCTTACTATAATTATAGAAAGTCAAGTCCCATTTTGAAGATGAAGAGAACGACATGAAACGGGCTGTTGAGGCTGGAAATCTGACAAAGACATACTTCGATGCGCACGCAGCATCCCACAATAAGTACATCGCGATTCTGTCAACTTTCGAGCCAGTTGTAAGCGATGAGGCTGTGGATTACGCCATGAAATGGCTGGTGACTCACATCAAGAAGGTGGATTTCCATTACAAGGATAAGCTCTGAAGCGTCGAACTCAAATGTTATGATAAAGAATAGCTCAATAAGAGACCGCATCATCATCATATACCTTCGAGCCACGAGAATAGAGTATTTTTGTTTAATTAATCAAGGCCGCGTATAATGGTTTACTGTAGTCAAATAAAATATTACTTTTGTTAAATCTTGTTCACGAAAGTCTTTTGTTGCCTTCGATATTCTGAAGACTGAATTGCTACAGAGTTCATTTTACACATATTAATTAACAATTAGACAACGAGCCCGAGTTTTCTATGAGTTTTCTTTCTCGTTTTTTTGAATAATTTGAAAGAACTAAGGTACACAATGTATATTCTACACTCGAATTTTCCTTCACCCAAAATCCTTAGAACATGCTGTGTAATCGAGTGAGATGCCCAACATTACTTATAAAGTAGACAAGTTAGTTTCTACTAAAACAATTACATTATTCGCTCTCAGTTTCAATGAGATGATAATTGACTCAAGCTCCGCTCTCGTCAACTGTTCACTCATAGAAATTTCGAGCTCATAATCTAATTGTTAAATAGAATCTTTTATCCAACCGAAGGAAAAGATAGAAGATGTGAATACATGAAATAATGAGCAAACTGTTGTAAAAGAATTAACTATTGGGATAACCTAGAGCCAAAGAATTTGGCAAGCAATGAAATTGCTTTTATTCAAGCCAAGACAAGACACACATAGGAAATGATTAAAGAATCAGAGCATATTGCTCATGACATTGAACATGAGTATCGGTACTTTTAGTGTATATCAGCACGTAAAGAATGGAACAGCAGAGCTTACTACTTTCCATAAGACAAAAAGATAGTAAGTGTTTTGGCTTTTAAAAATTCGCTATGGAATGCGCCGATTGCAAATATGGCGCCGATTACACGAAAGCGAGGCTTTTCGGTGACAACCGTTGCTAAAACCGTTGCTAAGGGCAAAAGCGCTACTATTTCCTTTGTGAATGAGACTTTGTTGACAGTTTTGAAAGGTGGAGTTCATGCGCTGGTACGTTTAAAAAGACTATGTAGGACCTACATACGATAAAACGTGGACTCTTCTCTATTTTGAAAGAAGTTTTACCAGGATATGTTTGCTTTTGAGCGTAACAACTCCTCTTCTGATACGTGTATTACGGCCGTACGATTATTGAACCTTGCTTGTAAATATCATGTGTCGAACATTCATTCTATTGAAATTTGCCGTGGAAGCTTTGCATTTCTTACTCGTGGTTTGCCGTATTTAGAACTTGCCGTATATTTTTCGTTTAGTTAAGGTTTTAACTGGTTAATCATGCGCCCAATAATTGTTGCGTTCCTTGCTGCAAGATTGGATATCGTGTCGATTCACATGGAACTGATGGAAGAAGGCCACTTCTCACGGTCTTCCGATAAAGGATCCAACAAGATTGAAGGTGTGTTTTACTATTTTGAAAATAACTGCATGTGGCTGTGGCAGACTTATGTTTCCAATTTGTTAGTCTGATATTTCTTAATACCACTTTTCCAGACGTGGCTCGTGAAAATCCGAAGAGATGTTTCATTGTATTTTCGAACCACAGAGTGAACAAAAATCATATGCTCGTTACACTCAGACCAGTGCTTCAGACCAACTGATTTTCGTGTGAGCATATCGCTCACTTAAAGATGAAGCCGTTCCTTTGATATTTCCATGGTCGCGAGTATCTCCAAAACGAAAATCGCCCCGTATAGTAGTGAAATGTACACTTAACTCGCTGTTTTCATCTCGTGGCACTTCCGTCTGGTCGTTGCCTAATCGTCTCATAAGACGAGGGCATTTCAGTCCTAGTTGGGGTCACAAATAGTCTCTTACGCGACGATTTTCGTTTCGGAGATACTCCCGACCATGGAAATATCGAAGGAACGGCTTCATCTTTAAGTGAGCGGCGACCTGATGTGCTCACACGAAAATCAGTTGGTCTCACGTGTAACGAGCATATTTTTGTTCGCTCTGTGATTCGAAAATACGGTGAAACATCTGTTCGAATTTTCACGAGCCACGTCTGGAAAAGTGGTATTAAGAAATATCAGACAAACAAATTGGAAAGGTAAGTCTGCCACAACCACATGCAGTGATTTTCAAAATAGTAAAACACATCTTCAATCTTGTCGGATCCTTTATCGGAAGACTGTGAAATGTGACCTTCTTCCATGTGAATCGACACGGTATCCAATCTTGCAGCAAGGAACGCAACAATTATTGGGCGCATGATTAACCAGTTAAAACCTTAACTAAACGAAAAATATACGGCAAGTTCTAAATACGGCAAACCACGAGTAAGAAATGCAAAGCTTCAACGGCAAATTTCAATAGAATTAATGTTCGACACATGATATTTACAAGCAAGGTTCAATAATCGTACGGCCGTAATACACGTATCAGAAGGAGTTGTTACGCTCAACAGCAAACATATCCTGGTAAAACTTCTTTCAAAATAGAGAAGAGTCCACGTTTTATCGTATGTAGGTCCTACATAGTCTTTTTAAACGTACCAGCGCATGAACTCCACCTTTCAAAACTGTCAACAAAGTCTCATTCACAAAGGAAATAGTAACGCTTCGGCCCTTAGCAACGGTTGTCACCGAAAAGCCTCGCTTTCGTGCAATCGACGCCATATTTGCAATCGGCGTATCATGTTTTTAGCCAAGCAACAATTTCTTAACCATTTTATTAACCTTATCCAGACTGGGGGGGGGGGGGGGGGGGGGCGGAAAGTGCCCGCGCTGAATTTAAAGGTTAATATCTCCTAAACCAGTACAGGTATTGTTCTGAAATTTTATGACTTTTCCTAAATATGTATGGGCTTTATGTGTGGAAAATTTGTTGAAAAAATATCACGCCAAAAAAAAGTTACAGCGGAGTCGTGAACACCTACCAACACAAAATTTCAGCCGACAATTTTTATTATGTTTGCTTTTATAATAGTTACAATAAAAGTAAGCACTTTTTAATAAAGAGAAACTATTTTTTTGATATACTACCTTTTTTATGTTAACAAAACAATAGGAAAAATTTTTTTTGAAATTCTAGTAATCCTGGGTTTTTGCAATTAATGACGTCATAATGACGTCATAATTTGTCGCCATGACAACATAAGTGTAATACATACTTGAACAAGGCATACTATCCACCTGTAAAAGTTTCGTCGGAATACACCAAATGGTTCAGGAGATATTGACCGCGGGCACTTTCCGCCCCCCCCCCCCCCGTCCCAGAAGACAAAAAAAAAGCCCAGTCTGGATAGGGTTAATAAGTAAACTTGTTTAGTAAGTTACAGTTATAGTTCTAACTTCTTATTAACCGAACGCGAGGTCTTTACAGAGAAATATCGGACCGAGGTCTTCTTGGTACAGACCGAGCCCGTAGGGCGGTAGGGCGAGGTTTGTACACAAAGACCGAGGTCTGATATTTCTCTGTAAAGACCGAGCAAGCGAGGTTAATAAAAAGTTTATTATATGGCATTTTGAAACAACAAACCTTACATTTATACCTTGTCATGATACGTACTTTAGTCAGTTTAGTGTGACCTCGAGCGTGTGACATAAACTCATCGTTTTCAATGTTGTTGCTTTTGTTGTCGTCGCTTTCGGACTCCTAAACTCGCTTCCAGATTGCTCTCGTCCCAATCATACATAATTTAGTCCTCAGGTTGTTGAATTCACAAAATTCTTGCGGTTTTCTTTCTTTTTCTTTGGTTGTTTAGTTGCAAACAACATGGCTGATAAGAAATTTGTTGGGGTTTTTTTCCGTAATGGACCGCTGGTCCATTACGGGAAAGTAATGGACCGCTAAAAATGTTTCTAAGCCAATCACAGTGCGCTATTTCACCGGAAGTGACGCTTGCCATATAATAAAAAGTATTATTGCATGTTGATTTATCATATAACTTGCATGCATTTAACTAATATTTTTAATATTTCGATCTTAAACATTGTAATATTTAATTCTAACTAGGAGAGCCACAAGTTTAGTAGCTTTGCTATTTAGTGTTATTATACAACTGCATTAAAAACTGTCCAAATAACGCTAAAAATGAGTACAAATATACAGCGATATTTGGATAGTTAGTTATTTGGATAGTAGAAAACCGGTTTGACAGATTTTGTTAGCCAATCAAATTTATCACTCGGGAACTACTTCATGTATGCTTATTATTTTGTCTTGGTTTTGTCCTGGTGCAAGTCACGCTACTTCTCTGGCCTTTTTAGAGTTTTCTTTTTCCATAAAAATTTGTTGATCAGAGCAGTTGTATAATAAATCTCTTATTAGATGTTTTGGTGTGTAGTATCGCTGTATATTTTTACTCGTTGTTTGTATTTTGACTCACCCTGCGGGCTCGTCATAATACGGCACAACTCGTAAAAATATACAGCAATACTACACACCAAAACATCTAATAAGATATAATTATTCTCATGAAATAAAGACGTAACTTACGTGCAAGCAATCAATTGAAAATGAGATGTGATTTGGCTTTTGTCAATGGAAATGCGGAAGAAAAAAAACAAAGAGAAGCAAAGATCAAAGGCAAAGAAAGGGAAGACTGAAGTAGCTAAATCAAAAGCGGGCTGTCCAACCAAAAAGAAGTGACATGTCAAGTGATAAGGACTACGCCTATTCACATTTCAAACGATTAATTCTGAACTGGTTTTTTTTCACTTTATTTATTGGGCAGCTTCTGAATAAATGTGGTCATGAAAATTTTCTTACCCAACTATATTAGAGTAATATTTTTTACCCAACCTTTTGCATCTTAGAATTTTCAGTTAACCAACCATTTTCTCTTTGGCCACAACCCCGACCATAAAGAATGACTGGTCCCTACTGAAGTAAACACTTAGTTTACTGAATTTATAGAAAGAAATCAGTGTGACAGTAATCACAGTATATGTCTGCTTAAAATAAACTTAAAGCCCTAATCAAACGAGAACACAAGTCATCCCAAGTTGGCAGTCACGAATTTCTGTGGCGGTCGTTTGAACACCCAAATTAACAAAATAAAGGTTTCATGAGTGTTTTAAACAAGTTTTAACTTTGTCACGGTACATAATATTTTCGGCAAATTATTCAGAGCGCCTGCCTGAGATAGCGTGACTGTCAACTTGCGATGACTTGCGTTCTCGTTTGATTAGGGCTTAATTTGTCTGTTCGACTAGTGGCCAGCACTAATCGAGATTAGGTAACAAACATATCTGTCATACAGTTCAGTTAAACACGAATAACACAAAGCAGCAGTTAACAAACGAGAAAGATACAAAAGACTTACGGTCGCTGATTAGTGTATATAACATGTTATGCAGCGTTGTATTCAAACATGTAGTTTACGACAGGTGGAAGAAGCCGCTACGATGGACAGAAAACAAGCTGGTTCAGGTTCAGCCGTCTGAATAACTATATAAGGTTTCCGCCTGTATACTTCACATGCATTTGTAACTCCAGGTGGTCAGTGTGATTATACGAGAACAAAACGAGCGTTCATTCAACACTGTTGGAATTCAAGGGTAACGTTATGAAGGCGTGATGAATCCTCCTAGAAAGCACTAACTACACGCGTAAAAATCTCGCAAGTTGTCACAGCATTGTTGCCTGAAGAATGCTGTAACAACTTGTTGACATATGTGAACAACACTGATAAACGAACAACATTGTTCATCATTGTTTCAACAAGTTGTTACAGCTTGATGAAACAACAATCGTTGTTCATGCATGTTGTAACAACCGAAGAACGTGTTGACACATCAACCATGTTCACCATTGTTGTAACATTGTTGTTCATCGTTGTTATTTCGTCATGCTGTTACAACATGTTGTATCATGTGCGAAGAACGTTGTTGGCTATAAAAATGTGCTGTTGGAACAACTTGTTCATGACTGTTGATTTATCCGTGAGCAACTGAGTTGTTCGAACCATAAGTGAACAACTTGTTGACAACTTGTTCACGGCGAGCAGCACAACATTGTTCACGACGAGCAGCACAACATTGTTCACGCCAGTTGACAACCGTGAACAAGTTGTGCGTTTTTACGCGTGCAGTATATTAATAATAAATCAAGCACTCTCAGGCGAATATTTCGTTCAAAAAGGCACGGTAAATTGATAGTCATTTTAGCTATGCTTTTTTTCCATGAAAAATGAAAACTGACATATTTACCGAGCTATACCTCCTCCACAGGCAATTATTTCCAGCTTCTTTCTTTCATAAGGGGGTGCAAATAAATTAAAAACATCTGCGGAGGAGGTAGCGTACCGAGTTAAAGCTACCTACTCAAATTAAACTTATCATGCTCGTATGAATGAATCAACGTGGACGAATTAGGTTTAAAATTAAATATTTTAAAACTTTGTCAAAGTTATTTTGAATTTCGGTGAGCCAACACTATGGAGTACAGCCCTAAAACAAGTACTTTCTCAGGTATATGGAAACAGACCTATTGAAGACCAGATCTATAAAAGACCAGATCTATAAAATCGGGATTTTTCTTCAGTATCGCGATCGAGGTCACGTCGGGATTCGGGATTTTGAGGCAAAATCGGATAAATATCCGAGGAAATCGGAATGGTTGGCTACTCTGGTCAGTCTATTTGATAAGTTTAACGACGATCTCTCCTTAAACTCATTTCCTCGTGATCAAGTTCCCAAAACCATCACACCGGACGGTCAAGACGGACCGAAAAGGTAGTCGGATCGACAATTTGGGGCCGACTTTTTCAACCGAATCTCAATTGTTGGGGGGGGGAGGGGGGGGGGGGCACACACACACACACCCTAATGTGCGCCCCTGCTGATATTGTTCATCGGATTATTAAGTCGTCAAGGCTTATTCAATAGACCCTTTCACGGTTTCGGACGCCATCTTGTTTGGGGGGCAAACAAACCCGGTTGCTAGGTAACTACGCATATTATTCCTTGTTAAATGTTGTCAGATTCTACAATTCCATGTGTTTAAACGCTGTTTTTTACCTGAAAATCTGAAAGATATCCATTCATACTGTTTTATCACAACCACCAACACAACACTTGTCTCCACGACCCATCTAAATCCCCAGAAGATACCGTAAAATAGTTGAATTTTGAACGATATTTCACAAATCTAGAAAGAAAGTTTAGGAAAACAGAAAATATCTTCTTAATATGCTAATATAATAAAGCAGTTGTGAAATTTTACATTCAATTTGAAGTATATATAAGCGGCAACCTCGGCGGCAACATCAGAATTCAAGAGATTCAAGGACCAAGGTTCGCTAATCAAGCGTAAATCACATTAAACTTTGTTTTTGTCGTAACAAGACTACTACGTACCTTTCCTAACTTAGAGAAAATTCCTCGTGAGGTATGAATGGATATCTTTCAGATTTTCAGGTAAAAAACAGCGTTTAAACACATGGAATTGTAGAATCTGACAACATTTAACAAGGAATAATATGCGTAGTTACCTAGCAACCGGGTTTGTTTGCCCCCCAAACAAGATGGCGTCCGAAACCGTGAAAGGGTCTATTAGTGCAACCCTTTATACGTACTGATTTTTGCCTTTTTTGGGATCGGTGTGGAGCAGGCAATCTCAATCTTGAGGAAGGAAGAAGAAAGGAGGGAGTATGGAGGGCTCTGGTTGGGATATGTTTCAGTGGACAGCGAGATGCAACTCAAAGACGACATGTCTTCCCCATTGGTAATGCCTTTAACTCTTTAACTGAGGGATCTTTATTACAGAAGAATCCAATGTCTAAAGTCAGACATTAAATGTAGCAGTAACAGTCTAGCAGATATAATATTATATAGTATGTTCTAAGCATTTTGAGTGAAGGAAAATTCGAGTGTAGAATATATACATTTTAAGACCAAACCTAGTCTCCCTCGCAGCCGTTGTTAGGGTCGCCGTCCCAAACTCGCTCCCCACCAGCGGCTGCTCACTCGAGCAACACATTCCATTCCCGCATCTGACCAATCAGAGCAAGCCTTCCAAAATCTGGAAAGCCGACCTTCACCTTGGCATGTCCTTGCCTCGGTATTTTGATGGCGAGCAAGTGTGTGATTTACGTTCAAAACGTTTAAAATAAAAGATCTTAATCCCTATCAACAGAAAGCAGTTGTCCAATTTGTCCAAGGGAATACTGATGTTTGTAAACTTTCCTACCGAGTGTGGTAAATAGCTGATTTTCCAAGCGCCGATACAATCTCAAAGGTTTCTGGCCATGGCCCATGTTATTGTGGTGGTTTCTCCGCTTGTGAAGCTTTTAACATGCAAGAACAAGTAATTCACCCACGAAGTCTTAGGATTTCTTCGGTTAGCTTGAGCAACATTGAGGAAAAGAAATTAAAATACGTAGAAGAAGCAATATTCTCGATCGGTAATTTAATACGCACACCTGAACGTCTGCGAAGGAGACTACCTGGACCTGCTACATTTCGCAAACACTTGTAGCCTTTTCAAAAGTTTTCGTACGCATTTATTGACATGAGCGGCAAGAACATAATTAAAATACCATTCGTCGTAAATTTCGTGAACTTCTAAGCTAAACTACTCGAAATATTAACTTTCAAGTAAACACACTATACCAGTCGCTCTCTTGTTGTTCACCCCATTTCCGTCGGGCTTGTGTTTACATCTTTTATTTCCCTGACGCTCATAACTTCAACGCTTGTTTATCTGCATGTGGTGAAAGAGGATAATCGAAATAGCATTCTTCAAAAATTCGGCGAAGTTCTAAGCTATACTTCTGAAAATATTCGTGATTACAAGTGCCGTGCGGTACGCAGATAATTTTCAGACTTCGGTAATAATTTGACCACACCGTGTGTCAACACGCCAACTGAATATTTCTCTGATGCCCACACGCTTCACATTGACTTTTACGCACCTTTGTTTGCATGGGCAGAAAGAACATAGTCAAAACATTATTCTTCGTAAATTTTGTAATGTTCTAAGCTAAACTTTTCGAAATATTAGCTTTCGATTAAACAAGCTTTACAACAACAACGCTTGCCTCGTCGCTCGCAAAAGGCTGGCGTTTAATTTTAGCAGTGATCATGCTGTAATCTCATTGGTTCATTATACAAAGGGAATGGAATGTGTTGAGACTAGACCAAACCGGGACCAGTTGCGAAAAATGCAAGATAGTTTTTGAAATAGAATTTCTTTTACATACAGTGGAACCCCTATTAAGCGGCCACCTATTACTGTTGTGGCAATAGAAGCGTTCCTAAAATAATTGTGCAATTCGTTTGTTCAAATTGATCAATTCATTTGATGAACTTCCTGTTTATTATTGCTAAACTTCCTGTTTTGAATTTGATTGGTTCCTGGTTTTTGAATAACCAATAAGAAAAAAGATTATTTGCCAAACACCAATCAAATTCAAAACAGAATTCAAAACAGGAAGTTTAGTAATATTTTCATCAAATGAATTGTTCAACGTGAGGAATACAACTGCACAATTATTTTAGGAACGCTTCTATTGCCACGACAGTAAGCGGCTACCCCCTTTTAGGTGGCCAGTTGTCAAAGTCCCGAATTTTCCCCCAGTGTAATACTGTAAATAAAACCCCTATTGAGCGGCCACCTCTATTAAGCGACCGCGGCCACCTTACGACCGTCCCGATAAAGTTTTGGTCTACAGTAACTTACGCTCTTTAAGTTCAAATCCTTCTTGTCCAAGCTTCGTTTCTAACCAATGGAAAATTTATCTCCTATGAAATGGTATTCACATGGAATTCTAAACCATGGCGTCCTAGTCAATAACACGCTTGCCTTTAACGACTGCTTTACCACACTTTGCGGCACTTCGCACAGTTTCACGGATAGCAGGAACTTGCATTGTCCCTAGGAAAATCCAGTGATCTGATGTATGCGTTGCAGCTACATGGCCCAAAGCGTCAGACGCGCGTTCATCACTTTTTTAATTAAAGCGCTATGCTTCCTTTACGGCATAGACATTGCCGTTTGCCTTTTGACAGTTTTGTAATGTAAATACTTGATGGTTTTGTTAATATGGGACCTTATTGCAAGTTTAAAGACGACACCGTACACTACTGGTTGTAGTATATTTTTACGACAATGATGATATGTAAATAACAAGCTGTATTTTGCTTACAAGCCTCTAAATGTGTCTGTATCACAGTGACATGACATCTTTACCACGCCTTATGCTAATATTTGTTGAACTCCTATTAAGCGACCAACCCCTATTAAGCGGCCACCTGCCATTTCCCCGAGGGTAAAATATTAATATTAATTGGGGTTCCACTGTATGATGAATTGATAGGGTTTGGGTTTTTTCCAATTTGGCAATTAACGAATTCCTGTGTAGGGCGTTGTTGTTTCTGCTATTATGGATTATATATTTGTGCCTGTGTTCCCTGCCATCTTCGCTGTTTGGATACTGCGTGGTTTCCATACCGTAGACCATCAGTCCTCTTTGTAGACTTCACCATAAACTGCAAACAAGGTGGACAGGGTGTACACGCCGCAAGTCAGAAGACTAAGCGCGTGATATACGACTACCGTCTTGGAGTATACCGAACGAAGTTCCTTCCAAGTTCCAGTGCTTTTTTCATTTCACTTTACTCCAGCGAATACATTACCTACTGCCCTTTCTATGCTAGCCTGGAAATATCTGAATATCATTTGCAAATGTCGGAAATGGTGTTTCAGGGCATCCAAATTTCAAAATTTTCCTTAGGGGCATGCCCCCAAACCCCTCTAGATAGATCCTGATCTGCACAACTGATAAAAAAAGTCGATTCCCAAAAAGTCAGTCGGTCCCAGAACGAAAAGAACTCCCCCCCCCCCCCCAAGTTTCGAATGTGCGCCCCTGACCATATGGCATATCCATGAAACGTCAAAATTTCTAAAATTCCTGCAGTTTACGGTTTACCATATCATGTGTTTATATGGAAAAATATACAATTAAAAAAACACATCAAATTACGATGCATATCAGATTGCCTCGTGGCATATTAATAACCCCTTAATTAATTCCATAGTGCTGAACTCTTCAACTTAACTTTATTCTGTAACAAGATGTCAAGATTAACTTCATTCTGGCCAACGCAGGACTATTTTATTCACTAATCTTGGACGACGTCTAAGGAGTTTGTGGGCAAATGAAAATTATGCACGTTTTGAGCATTTTCACAATCATATTCATCTACGTGGAAATTGAAGGCGTGCGCTAGTTGTCCGCCCACCTACTTCCGAAACTCTTCAGTGATCATCTGCTCTGTCAGTAAGCGAATGACAGTGATTGTTGTCTCGAGTGCTTGCCTGCTGAGTCCCCCTGACTCTGCTCCTGACTGAAAGATTGATAAGCTACACGAAAAACAAGCCCCAGCTGTAAACGCCGACATTGTTTTCAACTTCGAAGAATGTCCACCGGCTTCGGGAGACGTCGTAAACCAACGTAGCGCTGTCGAGCAGCCTTTCCACCAATCAGAACAAAGAAATATTGGAAAAAGTAGTGGCGAGTGGAAATAAAGCTGTCTGTCTGGACTCTGGAAGTGTTTATATTTTATTAGTCATCCAAAGCGAGTTCCCAGAAAATGGCGCTGCGTTCCTGCCGAGCGAGGGTGTTTTGACTTTTGAACGTCCTTCCTCGCCGTTTCTCTTCCGCTTTCGAGCTCTGGATATTGGAGAACCGATTCGTCGTCAATCGAGACTCGCAAAGGTCGTGGCAGACATCACGAGGTATTCGTCAATGATGCCTTCAGACCGGGAAACAGTCAGTCTGTTCGTCTCGATCACTCTACTGGCCATTTCGTCTCTGGAAGTGAGGGCAGGTAAGCGAAATGTCAACATCTAAGCTCCGAACGTTTTCAGTGTCGAACACGGCGAAGTTACGCTGTTCTACCGGGAATATAATCCTACCGCGAAGCCTCTCTTTATCTGTATAATCAAACAGTAATAAAGTGTACATGTGCCTAGTTTTCGGAAAGCCTTTCTTCTCCCTCTGACCGCCACCAACCGGACGTTTCGCGCGACGACCAGCGCTTCCGAGCCCGCAACTTTTGCGAATTAGTACTACATATTTTCTTAGAACTAATTCCAATGTCGCAATGGTTTTACAGGTCCGTGACTCCGTGCCAAATTGCCAAAGTTCGCTACGCATAATTAGGTTTCCAGTGCCGACAAGTCCAGAGCGCTCTACTCGCTGTTTTCGTTTCGCGAGGGGCAAAAAATGCGTCTCTATTGGGTGTACGGTTTCACGTTGTCTTCGTGCAGCCAGTTCTGGTCGCCGATCTGAGCAAGCAACAAAGTTTCGCCGCCGTGGCTTTGTCTATATAAAAAGCTCTTACAAATTGCCTTTCCGATGAATATTTATAATGTTATTATAAAAAACGTCGCCAGCGTTGCCATTTGAATACTAAGTTCAGTACTTTCCGAAACGTTTCGATGCGACGTGACCAAATCTAGGGTAAACTTCGAACTTCTCAGATTTCTAATGTCTATTAATGAACTTTTCCTACCCTCTAGCTAAATAAACGTCTTTAATATCAAATCTGCTCCGACTTGTTTTGATGGCCTTCCGGGCAAAATTAATACTATCTATCAAGTCCTTCCTGTGCGAATCGATCTTTGGTGTTTTATTCTGCCTTTAACGCCTGACGATTTTATTCACTCTGGGGAAGCCCTCGGAAACAAACAACTGTAATCTGATTAACTCATTCCTATCTCGAAACACATCTATGTACGTATTAAATATTAATTAAAACCATTCTCATTCTGTAGATTAAAATCGTATATTATTATTATTCTTTAGTACAATATTCTATATAACTTCTCACAATTATATTATGGTAATTCTAATTGAAGCCATCTGGTTTAAATTGTTGGTTGGTTTAAACTTAGCTTACTTGAGGACGTTAGGCTTAGCCAATATTATAAAAGCTAAACAGGATGGAGTGGTAAAAGTGTGTAGCATGCGAGGGTAGCTGCCCCCACCCTCAACTTTTTTCCAGGGCAACTCTGGATATACTGAATGGGTCACCCTGTTTATAGTCAACTTGGATGCTGTTTCCTGCATGACCTTGCACAAATGATACAGTGATTTCTTGGCAAGTTGCTAAAAATTTGTATTTTCAAATATCGAATTTCACATAACATGAAGTTTACTTCGAGTTGATTGTTCTGACTTTCAATAGAACTTCATTATTACGTGAAGTTCAATATTCAAAATGGGAATTTTTAGCAACTTGCGAAGGAGTTGCCGTGCACTGTGTGCAAGTCAACTTTGCAATGTTGCTGTCAATCTTGCAAGGTCATGCGCGAAAGAACATCCTGTTGACTGTAAATAATGTTTTGAATTAATCAATTGAATATTTTTTCAGATACATCGCAACCAAAAGTGTCCTATGAAACAACCATACTCCATGGGCATTTGTACGTCTCATGGATCATAGATAAAGATATTCTTCAGAGTAACTTGTCAATAAACTACAGTATTAATTATTGCCCAGCTCAGCTTAATCAAGGCTTTGATCCTTGCCAAAATGTCACCACTATTTGCAGTGCAGCGTACTTGTATACTGGTACAACACAAATCGGAACAATCCAGTCATATCCAGATAATATACTGAAGTATTTAACAAACAATAGCTTTGGAAAGATATATGACACCATAGAAAAGAATGGGCCTTTTGTCGAAGGCAGTTGGGATCAGGAGGTGAAGCGGTTTACCTGTAGGATTTTTTTAAACAGATGTATGGATGGACAACTAAATCCATATTTTCTATACAAAACAAGTTTTAATGGCACAACGATGCCTTCATATCCAGGACATATTAATCTGGGTGATGGTAAGTAATGCACTGAGATCATAGACATGCTGGAGTCCTTAACTAGTTGGGATGTCAGTCACATACAATGATGTCGGATGGCAGCAATGGTAATGGCCTTGATGGTGAAGATGGTGGTGGTGACAATGATGGTAATGTTGGTGATGATGATGGTGGTGACAATGAAGGTGATGGTGGTGATGATGGTGGTGACAATGATGGTGATGATGGTGACAATGATGGTGATGGTGGTGATGATGGTGGTGACAATGATCAGGTGACAATGATGGTGATGGTGGTGATGATGATGATGATAACAATGATGTTGATGATGGTGACAATGATGGTGACAATGATGGTGGTGACAATGATGGTGATGATGGTGATGATGGTGACAATGATGGTGATGATGGTGACAATGATGGTGATGATGGTGACAATGATGGTGATGGTGGTGATGATGGTGACAATGATGGTGATGATGGTGACAATGATGGTGATGATGATGATGGTGATGATGATGATGGTGACAATGGTGATGATGGTGACAATGATGGTGATGATGGTGACAATGATGGTGATGATGGTGACAATGATGGTGATGATGGTGACAATGATGGTGATGGTGGTGATGATGA
This sequence comes from Corallium rubrum, assembly GCA_964035015.1. NCBI lineage: Eukaryota > Metazoa > Cnidaria > Anthozoa > Scleralcyonacea > Coralliidae > Corallium > Corallium rubrum. The sequence continues at coordinate 4,957,472 of OZ036013.1, forward strand.
TGGTAACAATGATGGTGATGATGGTGGTG
>OZ036013.1:4962500-4975000 GCA_964035015.1 Corallium rubrum
GCCCATGCCAGGGTACTTTTCGCAGCGAGCGGGGAGCGGAGATAAGGGCCCCGGGAACGAGGTTGCCTTAAAAAGGGGTTGTAACTATGGTGTTTTATTAAAGAAATGACTGGGACCTCGCCTATAGGTGTCTGCTTAAAAACGGTGTCCGTTAATGGGCGTTCGACTGTAATACTTATCGTGACTAAATAAATGACGCTGTTGTTATGTGATGTTCCTGTAGTGAACCTAAAAACGATCAAGACCGCCGATAGTGGATTTCTAAAAGTGACTTGGCCAGTGGACAAGTTGTTTCTCAACAGAAGACTTCCTGTAGTTCTGACCATTAACTGGTGCACTCCGGATGGGCGACGTCGTCCATTCTTGTGCAATAAGACCAAACCGATATGCACTGCGACCTACGACCCGAGCTTGGCCACGCACGGTCACGTAGTATCGTACGAAAAAAATCTACTACAGTACGCTCGGTATCTTAATATCACAAATGACACGTCTCAGGTGAACGGACGTCCCTTGGCAACAGGCACGTGGGATGACGTCAAAAAGGCTTTCACGTGTTGGATGTATTTGAATATATATTTGAACACTTGCAGCCAGCGGAGTTTCCACGAAGACTTGAAATATGACATCAGTTTTAGTGGGGCAAGTCTCAAAGGACAGTACGATCGCGTGGATCACGTGGACTTGAGGCTAGGTAAGCACCATGTGTTGTTGTTGGGTTTGTTTTGTTGTTGTTGGGGTTTGTTTTGTTTGGGGTTGTTTTTTTGGGTTGTTTTTTTTTTTTGGGGGGGGGGAGGGGGATCCCGAAGCGATACTTTAGGTTTACGTGGCCTGTGTGTTATCTTGGTTTCTGAGGTTTTGTCTTTATAAGTTACGCGAGATTAACCCACTGATCTCTAAATAAACTAGATGGGCCCTTCCCTATGGCCAGCAGTCGAACATTTCGCGGTAGTCGCCGCCATCTTACGTAGTGGAACATATGACGCATTGTGGCCTTAGAACTTGTTCCCAATCCTAAAGTTGACTAGCATAAGCTATCTTCACGTCAGCACGGTCAGATTATCCTGGGGTAGGAATATTATGTGTGCTGTGCCGGGGGAGTTGGAAAAGCTGTAAAGCAAACAACAGATGCCGGTTCGTTTAGTTTTCACTGTTTAACAACAAATACAGTCAAACGATGGCAAGTACACAACACGAAATATTGTTAAGGCATTAAGATTACTATAAAAGACTTGAAATTGAATTCTTCGTAGATTTTATAGTCTGTTTTTCAGTTTATATTATCGTGAAGTTTCTTCATTGTCGGCACTGAAGAAAAACAACGAAATTTAAAGGTTTTGTAGCTCAGTAACAGAAACAAATACAAGAAATTAACGTCTTAAACCTTATTAAGTACTTCTTGTATCCTTACATTCGTTTAAATTTCTTAAAATAACTCTTTTTGTCTGTTTTCAATCTACGAAAACTATGAACTTCAGTGGCAAAAATCTTGGGTAGTGGTCACGTCATCATACAACTAGCACGCAAAATCCGGCCCAATGGCCAATCCAGTTTATAGAGAGAGAGATCAGTGGATTAACCTGACAGAGTCAGATTTTTACTTTTTCGTCTGATTGGTCTATGAGACAAAAAAGCCCGAATAGAGCTCTATTCTGATTAGTTTGTGTACATTTATAATTATGAATTATGATTTACATAATTAACAAAGCGTCTAACGAAGTTAGCGATTCAACGATGTCACAGACGATGTTTAGAGAAGTTTAAAGTAAAAGATCTAAAGAAAGAACAGCGCGGATGTAAAATCTTATTTAGGAAAGCGTTCAAATATTGAGATAAAGAATTGAAAGGAAAACAAAAGGAACGGCTGCCGAAATCCCAATCATAAAACTTAAAAACGTCACAAAATCTCAGCATGAGTGAGACCACGTTTACTACTTAGCAGGCCGTGCTAAACTTGTGTTGTTGTCTTATATATTTTTATATCGTATACTTTCGATATGTTGTACTGTTTAATAAACGAGACACGAGGCGAAGCCGAGTGTTTTTATTCTGATAAAACACGAACTGCGAGTTTATTGAACGGCTTCAAAAACGAACCACTTCGTAAGTTTCTTAGCCGTAGTAAGTTTGAAAAAATAACCTTGTCTAAGCCGAGAAAATCAAAGCTATAAAGTTTATGTAAATCAGGAGGTATCTTTATCACATATAAAGACACTGATTAAACTTTAATTTCTTTTGAATTTTCCTCATGAATTATTAATGAGTTTTTGAAAAGTATCTTCTCAAACTCATTAATAATTCATGAACCAAAAACAAAAGAAATTGTTTAATCAGTGCTTTGAAATCGGAGGAAAAGTACTAGTGCTTTGAAATATGGCAAATTATATTACGTTTCAGAACGTTTCAGAGGTACCTCCGGAGTTTTGAGTTCGAGAAGTCAGTTCAAATACTCGACGTTTGACTTTACCGGGATTACAAAACCCTCATCGGAGATGGGGGGCTGGGGGGGGGGGGAGGGCTTTAATGGTTTGCATGTATAAACTGGTATTTCGCAGTTGTTTCTTGTATAGTCCAAAGCATCCATTCTTAAAGTAAAACGCGCCCAAACAACCCAAAAAAAATCAATTCATAAGAAAATGCACATCTTAATTTGGGCTAGTCTGTCAACACATATCATCTGCGAAGCGTGTAGGTTTAAAAAATATTAGAAACAGCTAAACACGGCATGATTTGATGATTTTGATCAATGATAAAAAACTCTTTACAATCTGCCCCCAAAATGCTGTACGTATGTTGTCAACATAAAAAAATCCCAGTCCAAAATATGAAATTTTATAAACTTCTGAACTGACTGAAAATCACCGCTTAGAATGCAGGAAATGCCATTTGCGGGATTCTATATTTCAAAATTTTCAATCGTACGACTGCGAGATGTATCATTTTATTAAACGATTTATTCATTCAGTTGTGGATTGATCTCATGACCATGCAAATCTTTTCTGCTAAGGTTTCGCGCATTACCCAGAATTACCCATTAATGTCACAACAAGACCATCGTTGGCTGATGCAAATAGTATTGATGTGATTATAACATGGCGCTATCATCGTGAATGCTCGACAGATCCAGGCAATAGAGTTGAAATAGGGATTACAAGCAACAACAAGCAACAATTCAATAAGGTTAGTATTTAGTTCAGTAGGTAGTTTAGTAATTAGATTATAGTAATTACTGTAGCAATTAATTTAGTAATTAGTTTAGCAATCAGTTTAGTAATTATTGTAGTAATTAGTTTATCTAATAGTCGATATTAGCATATACCTCGCAGGTGAATAGTGCTTTTCACGCAATCTGATTGGTTCCTGTAGCTCGGGATATCCTGCACTATTCACCTGCGGGGAAAACAAAATGGCGGTCAGTTTGTTTACCGAAGCACGAGATTTTGTTGATATACAAGGCTGATGCAGTAGAATAACGAGAAAAGTCAACAAAATTAAGTAGAAGAGTGTCCACAGGTATATTTCTTTACAATTTTCTAGCCATTAATATGTTCAAAAGTTGTAAGAACTGTTTTGTCGACAAATATCGAGTACGCCAACTCGCCAAGTGCCGTTAATAGTGCCCAAATTGCTAGCGGCCGTGTCTTGTATAAAATACCGAAAAATATAAGAATGTTAAACTTGTTATTTCATTTATGAGGTATATGCTAAAACAATTATTCACCTCAGTGTCGGTGAATAATTGTTAACTATTCACCTGCTGGGAAAATAAAATGGCGGTCAGTTTGTTTACCGAAGCACGAGATTTTGTTGATATACAAGGCTAATGCAGTAGAATAACGAGAAAAGTCAACAAAATTAAGTGGAAGAGTGTCCACAGGTACGTTTCTTTACAATTTTCTAGCCATTAATATGTTCAAAAGTTGTAAGAACTTGTGTCGACAAATATCGAGTACGCCAAATTGCTAGCGGCGTGTCTCGTATAAAATTCCGAAAAATAGAAGAATGTTAAACTTGTTATTTCATTTATCAGGTATATACTAAAACAGTTATTCACCTCGCATCACCTCGGTGAATATCCAGAACTATATTTGTTATATAGCTAGAGTTTCACTGGATACAACGATGACTGTCATTGGTTGGTTTATGGTCACATGACCTTAGCTAAATTTCAATGTCTACCGAGCAGGCAATAATTGAGAACTTATTGCCTGCTCGGTCAATAAGTTTTCAATTGTTGACCGCTAGAACTTTGAACTCTTTACGGCATCCTATAAACAAAAGCTTGTTTGGTACGAAAAAAAAGAATATTTATAGGTCTTCAAAGCATGTGTGAAGATTAACTGGAGAAGTGTATTGCTGTTCTGTTGTTTCAGCGAAATTCAAGCTATATAACAAAACACTTAATGTCTGATCCCTCGGGAAACAGTTAGTTTTGTTTTCCCTCGATCGAGTCTCGATGTTTCCCTCGACTTCGTCTCGGGAAATATCAAGACTCTCGGGAAAACAAAACTAACTGTTTCCCTCGGGAGCAGACATTAAGTGTATAATATTCACCTCCACTTCGGTGAATAATTGTTAAATATTCCTCACTAGAACTTGCATTAACGGCACGATGACTCACACTTGCAAAAAACCGATTATTTTTTTCAGAAAGAATTAAACTCTAATCAGTACTATTCATGGAATGAACAGTATGTCACGTATAGAGAGACATATAAAGGCCTACACCCTTTTACAGCATACCAAGTTCACATTACAACCATCCTCAAATCCAGTAAAAGAATAGAGTCCGAAGGAAAACATTTCTGGACACCAGAAGGAGGTAAAAGTACACTTTGTTTTGCGGAATCATGCTAAGAGAAGGATGATTGGCGTATTTTGTTAGCGCGCTGTGGTTGCGGTCACAAGTTGAGCCTGGTCGGAGTGACGCTGGTAGTACTGGGATGGATGGCTGACTCTGGAAATCACTCCGTTCTCATTATTGGGCTGACGGTCTTCGTTAAGGTTTGCAGCTGCAGGGTCACTTCAGTAAAGCGCTCTCAATTCGTCAGAATTTATGCCACAAAAATAAAAGCTATATATTAATCTGCGAGTGTTATATTGTCACTATCAGGATTGATTTTGATATGCCTTTCCCTCAGTCACATTTGGTCGGCGTCCTTCGACGACTCTGTTACCAACTGCAAGTAAGGATGATCATTCCCCAACCACATCATGTCCAGCACGTCACGTCCGGTCGCATCACCTTTGGTCACGCAACGTCACGTCCAGTGACATCACGTCACGTCCTGTGACATCACGTTTCGTTACGCCGCGTTCAATCCCGTTGAGTCCGGTCACGTCACATCTGTTCAAATCACGTTTCGTCACTCCACGTCACGTCCAGTCATCTCATGCTACATCGCTTCACGTCATTCCATTCCCATTTCGTTTTTATAATATACCAATCCTGGTTCTATATTATTTATACAGTATATTTCTTCTATTTATTTAGACGTAAATATTTCTCCTTTCAACCAGTTATCTCTTCTTCGTTTCTCTAGTTCCAGTTGCCAGCCCGTCAATAGAGCCAATAGTGGACGGGACTAGTACTTGTGTCGATGATAAAAGGAATGTGACCGTCCAGTGGAAGGTAAAACGACACGTTTCAAAACAGCGCGCAGTTTCCTCGCAATCTCGCCTGCGGTTGCGAACTGTACAGCAACAGGAGGGCCTGCCCGCGGCTACGAACTGTCTGGTGCCAAACTGCGCCTGAACGGGCCCGCAACCTTTTGTAACATTCTCAATGCTACCCATTGAATATTAAAATGCAAATGACATGAAAATTAAGTTTGTCTTATTTGAAAGAACACTTAGAATGACAGAGTAACATCTTTTGCAGTATTTCGTTTCCTGCTTCGTTCTTGAGATATTTCAGTTTGTTTGATATAAGTAAATGTCACATATTGTGACTTGCATATATGACTTATCGAAAAAAGTTATACATCTTTGTTCTTATAAAACCAAACTTAATTCGAAGCAAGCGTGTGCGTGTGTTTCTCCCACAACACCATACATGCAGGATTTCAAGTAGTTTCGTTTGATTATATCAAAGATACAGTATATAACCTTCTCCGCGGCTAAGTCTTTATGCACGTGTACGTCACAACATGTTACATTTACATATCAAACAAACTGAAATACGGTTTGTTTATCAACGTGGTTTGTTAATTGCCTCTGCTTCTCGGTTATTTGGTGCTAACTGGTATAATTTTTCTGATTCACAAAAGATTCAAATGTTCTTGCACGGTTCAGAATTACTCAAGTCATATATAATTAATACCAAGCGATTTTGTTAAACTAAAAAATTAATTATATAAGTGTGATTACTGATTTGCAAGAATATTTGATTCTATATTTGTTTCTATTATTCTAATTTAATTGTTGTGTGTAAATATGCACTTTCTCATACTTTATTTATGATAATATTGGAACATGATCTCCCTCGATGAGCTTTTAGCTCTTGGAGAAAGTGTTTTTATTTCGGAATATCATGGCGAGAAATGGTGGACATGGAGAGGCGGAGCTAAAGCCCTATTAAACGAGTACCTATGTCGTGCGGTCGTCACAGTTCCGCGGTTCAGAAGAAAAGAGAACAACTAATTTATGCAATGTTGGATGAAATCTTCATTCGATGATCAGAAAATACTGAAACTTTGAGATTGAAAACCGCAACAACGACAAATACAGGCTAGAAATGAAGAATATCATCGAAAAGACGGATCTTTATAGTAGCCGAGTCAGATCGAAACTTGTACGGAAATAGTATACCTCTGTTCGATTTTCGATAACGTGAGCAGCAAGGTTGGTACAATTGGCGTATTCGCCATATTGGCTTATGTTAGACTTGTGCTCAAAATAGTATATCAAAAACCGCAACGGATTTAATATCTGTGGCCTATCGCTCTTGATATTTATATCGCAGATGTGTTGCACTATACGATTCAGATTGAAACATTTGAAATAATTTAAAAATTGACACTGCTACGACGATTGTTTCACTCATCCTCTATGTAAGTCCTATTAATCTTGCAGAACTTTTCTAGTAAAAATTTTTGTAAGTGGGCATGCATTACGCGCATGCGTGACCATTATTTCTCGCCATGGTTTAAATAAAAAAACACAACTGAAATATCTCAAGAACGAAGCAAGAAAACGAAAAACTGCAAAAGATGTTACTCTGTGATTTTAGTCGTTCTTTCAAATAAGACTGACTTCATTTTCGTGTTCACAATTATCTTATTGTTATATGCTTCTACATTTATGCTCGTAATATGTAATAGAGTCTATGTGCTAATAACACTAAGAATCTGAATTTGCGTTCTTTCCTCAACATCGATATAGAACCCCCCAAAGGAGCAAACGAACGGTATTATAAGGAGCGTCGAATTTGTTTATTGGAATACAGATCATGAAGAAGACAGGAAGGAATTGATTCTAGACAATGTCACCTCAACCGATCTCATCGGCTTGAAATGTTATGCCGATTATCAAGTTCAATTGCGTGCATGTCTTAAAGGAAACCAGAGCTGCAGCCCCTACAGCAAAGCTGAAGAGATCAAATCAGCAGGCAAGTTGGTTCTATGTTTTTACTTAGGGGAAGTTTGGTCGAGCGGAGCGGAGCGGCAGAAGGTCTGCGTAGTAGTATTTCAATCAGTGAAATCCGTGTTCTATGGTTTGCTTCTCTACCCAAAAGTTAAGCGTAATTCTATCAATACTACCTTGTCTTGCCTCCCCTTGCCTTATGTAGTTTCCTCACCTTTCCTTGACTGACCCTCTTCCCTACTTCACCTTGAGTCACCCTACCTTACCTGGACTCAACCACCTCACACTGACTCACATACTCACCTTGACTTACCTCACCCCACCTTACCTGGACTCGCCTCACATCACCTCACCTTCGTTGCCTCCCCACCCACCCACCTGGCCTTGACCCCCCCCCTTATCTTGACTCCCCCCCCCCCCCACCTCACCTTGACTCGCCTCACCTTGACTCACCCCACCTTGACTTACCATATCTACACTATACCTTAGTCAACCTTACCTTATCAATGCAGGATAAGTCAACGCTTCTCTCTTTGTCTATTTAAAACAGAAAGAATTAAGTCAAAAAGAAGGAATATTGGTTATATTTTCTTGTGGACAAGCATCGGAGTTGCCTTAGGCTTTATAGTGTTGGCTCTTCTGACATGCCAGTACTGTTATCGCAAGTAAGTCGTTGTGGTCCCGCGCGCTACTGTCTCCCTGATTATTACAATGTTAAGTAAACTAGCATAACAACTAACTTGTCATTCTGAACGTTGTCTTGCAGGAAAAGAAGAAAACCTCTTGCCAGAGTAAGTAGTACCAATAAGGGATGGCCCTTACTGGACCTCTAGGAAGATCAGTTAGATATAACTGACAGCTATCCAGTATAAAATAAAATAAAATAAGATTAGTTTAGTTTAGTTTAGTTTAGTGTTTAGTTTAGTACTTGTATTTATTAAATGACTTATTCCGTTAAACAGCCTCTTACTCACGAGAGAACTGTCTGTGTAACACCGTCGCTAATCGTGTTCTAGGTCACGTGGATTTTCCGGTCGAAAGATGTCTGATTGGCCCTTTACAGTCTAATTATATTATACAAGTTTTAATTGGCTGCTGCATGTCCAACTTGCTAAATAGCATAATTTGTTGAACGAAGTAAACATTTCTCCGAACCACTGTGCCGCGAATTATATGCACATATATGTCATTTCGTATATGCACATATATTTTAAATTGTTATTTTCTGCAGTTTATCTAGTGGGGCCTTGAGCCTGTTATAAACTTGCCTCATTGTATTTTAGCTATAAATTTATTTCAATACAATGAAAGTCGAGTAAATAAATAAATAAATAAATTTCTAAAGTTTCATTCGTTTTTGTTGTACAAGTTGTCGTAATTATCTTATTATAGGAAATTAACGCGACATCTAATTAACGCGGATTGCTTCTAGGTCTTTTAAAATCGGATTATATTAACGCGAATCTGATCTCCATGGTAAACAAGTTAATTAAATTAACGCGAGTCGGTGTGATGTACAGATTAATCAAAGTCTTTGGTCGAAGTCTTTGGGGCAATGAACTTCAAAGCAACCGCCGTCTTTGAAAGGTGTTTACATTGTCAAATACTTTAATCAAAGCATACTTTGATCACAGAAACTTTGATAGTGTAAACCAGCCTTTAGTGTACCTTAATATGCTGTATTTTGATATTAAAAGAGTTACTGTTATTTAAAACAAATCAAGGTCTTTTTACAGTAACGATAACTAAAAATTGCATACTTGAAATTAACGATGACAAAAATTAACGTTAATTAAATTAACGCGAATTTTTAAAATCCGCGTTAATAAAGTGCATCGTTAATTTCCTATAATAAGGTGGACCTCTTGAGTTTTCTGAATTTAACAACTTACTAGCATTTAGTTTGTATTAACGTTTGTATTAACGTTATTAGCGTTACTAGCATTTAGTTTGTATTAACTAAGTAACTTTTCTACGTTGTTATCCGTACATAAACATTTTTTATCTGGCAAAGCTAATAAAATAAAATAAAAATAAATAACTTACGACAACTTGTACGACAAAAACAAATGAAACTTTACCAACTGGCATATCTGTTGAAGAAAGTCCCAGAAATTGGTTTGTGTTTTTTTCACTAACACAACATTCATGTTTTAGATTACCGAGGACAGCTTGAGTAATAGTTATACAGTGCCGTATGAAGAGGAGTTAGCTGCTTCAGGAGATTACTACAGGCTACACGAAAACGAGGAGCTGTAGGTATACTTAGTATTTTATTTATTTATTTATAATATTTTTTTATTTAGTTATTACATTTCCACCTAATTGACACAAGGTGTGGGACCGTACAGCAGAGCTAGGCTCCAATTTAAGTACTTCCTTCAAAATTTTAAAAGTTTACATAAAATACAATAAACTTACAATAAATACAGTACGTAATAAAAATTACAATAAATACAGTACGTAATAAAAATAAGATGTAGAAATAAATATGAGTTATGCAGAGAAGAAGATAGGTTATATTTACGTAAATAGCAGCAAGGGTTCGAATTAGGGAGTATGTCTCGTGAAACACATCATTTTAAACAAATAGATTTCCAGGTGCAAATGTATAGATATACATTAGTATAGTGATTAAAAAGTTGAGTTTTAAACTGGTTACCTGAACCAGAGTTTCGTATTGTGCAAGGTAGATTATTCCAAAGCCTATAGGTATTGCGGTTAAAGTAACTGGTTTGAAAGAGTTTCGTACGGCACTTATAGGAACTGGTATATCTAATTCTGAACTATTTCTGGTGATTCTAACTGGATTTTTAGGTTGTACAAAACTATTAATAGGAATACTGTAGTGGCCGGTACGACATTTAAAATAAAAACAAGATAGTTCAGTTCATGCCAGTATGATTGTTCAGTTCATGCCACTATGATTGTGGATGTAGGTTTTAATAACTTAAATGTTATTCTGGCTACATATAGTCTTCGAGCTACAAACTCTCAAAGTTTGCTGTGGCTAACTTAGCAAAATTTGGGCTCTATGTAACAAATACCGTACGCAGATGGACAACTATACATAAGAACAATAGATTTTAGCACCAATTATTTATCTGCGTACGTCATAAGGCATTGTTATAACGAAGCTTAAATTTCGCAAATAAAATACCAATTCACTAGACCATAGTTAATAGAAAATATACATGGTTTGGAAACCGGGCAAACTTCAAAGCGGTTAACAATCAAGCTACGATTCATGTTGAAAGGTACATGAAGGTGCCAAATCCTTTGTTTTAGGTTTATTAATATTTAAACAGTACGATTGAATGATTGAACCCAAACGTTGCTATTGGATGATTGCTTCATTATACAGAAAACACAATATGTTCAGTAACCGTGAAAGTGCAAAAATTTCCATAAACCTGAACAAAAACATAAAACAATGACTTTTGTTGAGCTTCCAAACCATGTATATTTTCTATTAACCATGACTGGACATGGCAAAATTTTAGAGTTCATAACCCGAGAACTATACTTCAAATTCTCTTGAAATTTTCAGTGAATGCTACTGTCATGATCTTTCGTTGATTACAATACAATACAATACAATACAATACAATACAATGCAATGCAATGCAATGCAATGCAATGCAATGCAATGCAATGCAATGCAATGCAATGCAATGCAATGCAATGCAATGCAATGCAATGCAATACAATATTTTATTGGAAGTACGATTACTAAATTTATATAAATATATGTTACATAATGAGGTACTATGAATTATAAATAATTAGAATCATTAAAAAATTGAAAACAAAAAGTCGATGGCAAAATTAAGAACAAGTTTCTAAAAGATGTTTTCGAAGTTTACTTTTAAAAATATGTATTAACGCGCTAGATTTAATGTTCACTGGGAGAACGTTCCAGAGTGAAACGGCGCGATAATAAAATGTTCTTTGGCCGGTGGCACTTTTGTATAAAGGAATGTTCAAGGATTGCGAATTTTGGGTACAGCGTCCACTTGTAGTGCCTCTCTTCACAAATTGCTTGGATAAATAATCAGGTGCTGTTCCATTAAAACAGAAAAGTGCCAAAGAGTTTTTGCCTTCATAAACACTATGTGGTTGTTACCATTTATGCAACACAGTACTTTTTTATAACCCTCTCTTTCCTTTTTTTTTTCAATGAACAGACTGTGAAACAGTACCACCGTGAACTTTCCCAGCGCTGCAAGCAATGTTATGGAATAACTACCATGTGCCGGTGCCTACCCACGACGTGCAACGTCCTGACTGGCAACCAGTCCCTCTAAAGTATACAAATTAGCATGGAGCCAATGTAAAAATGGCCTTTGGTAGAAAAAACCTGAAAGCTGTGATAGCCATTTTAACGTATATGTAAATTTAGAATTGTATCGACTAATTCATATTTCTTTTATCGAAGAGTTTTGAAAGAGCTTAAAAATCTCAGAATAGGCTTATTACCCACGACGTGCAACGTCCTTAGTGGAAACTGCCCCTCTAAAGTATACGAATTAGCATGGAGCCAATGTAAAAATGGCCTTTGGTAGAAAAAAAGCTGAAAGCAGTGACATTTTAACGCATATTTAAATTTAGAATTGCATGACAAATTCAATTTTATCAAAGAGCTTTGAAAGAGCTTAAAAATCTCAGAATAGGCTTAGTAGCCCAAAAGACCATTGTCTTTGACAATAATACTGTAATGACAATAATACTGTAATTGACAATAATACTGTAATGACAATAACCCCGCCCTCTCGCTAGAAGCCCCCAAAAAGTCCCCCTGCATCTTATGCAAACATTTTCTTCGAAACTAACATCCGTCACTCCACTACTACAGTAAAAACCGGCGTATAACAACCCCAGGGTAGTTGTTTAAAAACTTTCAGGTTTAAATCTGG
>OZ036013.1:4980000-4985000 GCA_964035015.1 Corallium rubrum
ACAAAGAAATCCTTTGTCTTTTACTAAATTTCGCGCTTGCATATCTATTACGCAAACAGGCGGTCCTAGAACACTCACAACATTTTTATTAACAGACATCTATTCTACAAACACAAAGCATGTCCCAAAGGTATAATTACTTCAATCAATAGTAAAACTCGTAAACAACTTCACTCAACCATACAAAAACAAACACCTAAACTTATCTCAGCATACTTCTCTGAGTTTTCCTCGGCGATCATAATATTACAAACTGATAACATGACTTATAGGGAAATTAGCACTGTGGAAATTAGCGATTAAATTGCCCTTCGCCTCGGGAAGATTTGGAAAACTTTCACAAATCTTCCCTTGGCGGCGGGCAATTTAATCGCTAATTTCCCTCAAGTCATGTTATTACTTATAAGAAGAGAAAAGTAAAGGACATTTTATCTACATTTACAATTGATAGAGACGTGAGAAAAGCAAGTTAAAGAAGATTAAGAAGCATACTGTATATATTTATACATGACCTACTGTACTAAAATCTGGCAATGCAAATTGCAATTTAGAGCATATTACGTTGCTAGACTTTGAACAAACAAAACTATTTAAATACAAAAAAAATGTTAAATACAAAAAATCACATTGTAATTTGAATTCATTTCCATGTTCATACTGATTATAGTTGGGTTTTTTGTCTTATAGTTTAGGTAGGTGCTGACCCATATAAAACAGTTTTTTGCAGGGTCATTGTCTTCCGACTTTCAAATTTTAATTTCAGATTGGTACATTTTGGAGTTTACTCACAGGTGGCTGCAATATCATGTCTGGTTTTTGTCCTTTAATAACAGTCTATCTTACGAGCAGATACCATTGGAAGATTGCAATGTTGCTACCAGGGTTCGTAGCCTTAGCCATTGCACCACTAATTTATATGACTATTTATAATTCTCCTCACGAAGCCAAGCTACCTGATGTTCGAGTCAGTGCCTCTAGTGAAGCCAAGCAGCTGAGGATAAGTTGGACTAAAATGGTCATTCAACTTCTTCGTAGTCCATTTTTGTGTGTGTTGATTCATGGCTACTTTTTGGCTTCCCTCATGCGAAATGCTCTCAGTGATTGGATTCAACTCTATCTTATTCAAGACAAGAAACACTCATTGTCAACAGGTTTAACTTTACTGTCTTTTTTGTGGCACCACTAGTATTCCAGTCCAAACAGTGCATGCTTAAATTGCATATTCATTTATACTTGTAAATCCATTACAATCTTTTGTATATTACTCATAGCTGGTGTAGCAATGAGCTTATTTGAAATTGGTGGTGTGGCTGGTAGCATACTAGTTGGAGTGATCACTGACAAGTGGATGCAAAAGGTACCCTAATCATACAAAAAAAATTATCTGTGGACCAACTAGCTATACATTACATTACATTACATTACATTACATTACATTACATTACATTGCATTGCATTGCATTGCATTGCATTGCATTGCATTGCATTGCATTGCATTGCATTGCATTGCATTGCATTGCATTGCATTGCATTGCATTGCATTGCATTGCATTACATTACATTACATTGCATTGCATTGCATTGCACTGCATTGCATTGCATTACATTGCATTACATTACATTACGTTGCGTTACGTTGCGTCACATTACGTTACACTACACTACACTACACTACACTACACTACACTACACTACACTACACTACACTACACTACACTACACTACACTACACTACACTACACTACACTACACTACACTACACTACATTACATTACATTACATTACACTACACTACACTACACTACATTACATTACATTACATTACATTACATTACATTACATTACATTACATTACATTACATTACATTACATTCAGTATTCAGTGCACCCCTGCTTACTAAACTTTTCATTCTTTCTGTAGGACAATCCAGCTAAACAATCTAGTCCTCGCATGCCAGCATTTGTTTGGCTATTTGCATTATTTGTTATTTGCATGCACTTACTAAGGACAACAGTGGATCCTGCATCATCAATGGTAATGTTTAAATGTGATGAACATTTCGATATTATGGGACATGAACATTTTTTTTTGAAATTTAAATGAACATTTTCAAAAATACGGCTAATCTTAGGGGAATTAAAATTATACATGTAATGTAATGTATAGAAATATGTATAGGTTATTTTGAGGCCACGAGGGGATATGTGATTTATTCACCGAGGGCAAAGCCCGAGGTGAATAAACACATATCCCCGAGGGGGATATATTCACATGGCGAGGTTGACAGGGTTTCAAGGGGAGCACGGGTGGCGTGTGCTGTTAGGCGCTGCCTCTCACCAATAGTTAAGCCCGGTCGAACGGGGTTAGTACTTGGATGGGTTACCGTTTGGGAATAACCCCGTACCCCGCCAGCTTGGGACTTATGTGAGTAGAGTTTAGTTGGTCTCTCCTGTGCTCCGAGGGTTTTTCGCCAGGATCTCCGGTTTTCCTCCCTCCGCAAAATCAACACCAAGGTCTTAGTTGTCTACACATAGGAGTTTGGTGTCAATTGGTACGGAAGTTCTGTTCCTCTCTCCTGCCACACGTTAAATGGAAATTTAGTAAATTAAAAATTAAAATTAAAAAAATAAGGAGTGGTGCAGGGGATATTAGACGGGAAGGTTAGAGGAGGATATGATAGCGAGGAATGGTAGAGGGGAATATTAGAGCCTTAAAGGGGAATATTAGAGGGAAATATCATTGTTTTGCCACCGTATTGAATCTATTGTTTTGCCAGGGGTTGAATATATTCCCCTAAAAGAACAAAGGAAACCGAGGCATGTGAAAAATAAGTATATTTTGTCTTTTAATTAGTCATGATGTACATGTAAGCTGTCAAAATGATGTTGAAGTTACGTGATGCTGGGCTGATAGCCACATAATTTCCCCCATATGGTGATCCCTCCCCTCCTCCGCATTTTGAATCATATCTAAATAGTCTTCAACTGTTTATATTAAGTCTTTTTAATAGTTATTTATAGGAATTTTACTGTTTGGTTGTGGAATGGCATTATCAGGATCTATATCACTCTACGGCTTAGTAGCAATGGAAAATGGCCCTCCTGGCTTCTCTGGGACATCGCATGCTATTGTAGCCCTTGGCTCAAGTGGTAGGTCAAACTACAGTTGTACTGCTAAATAAATTGAAAGTGCAGAATACTGCTGTTCATATTTTAAACATTACTTAAAGGTTATTGGCAATGAAAATTAAGTTTGTTTAATTTGAAAGAACTCGTGAAATTGTAATGGAAGATCTTTTACAACTCTTTTGTGTCTTTCTTCGTTTGCAAGATATTTCAATCTAATAATTGTCAGTTGTTTGCTGTACAAGCTGTGTTAGTTAGTAATATTCATGCAGAAAAACTCTGAGCTCTAAGCGGGACTCGAACCCACAACCTTCTGAATGCTAGCCAGACGCTCTAACCATTGAGCCACTAGAACTCAGATAGCGGAGCAAGGTTAAGTAAGGTACTATACCTTAGACTGTGCCCAGTCCTCTAGGAACGAGTCTTAACCGAGTATTACTAAGTATTTCTGAGTATTACTAACTAACACAGCTTGTACAGCAAACAACTGACAATTATTACTAACATCAAGCTGCAATTTCTGAAACTAAATATTTCAATCTGTTTAATATGTAAATGAGATGGGCTCTGACGTCAGAAGCAGGGAACAGTATGTATTTTTACACAAAGCAAAATCACTATTGAAATGTTCAGTGTCACAAGACGGTTTTATATGCACAGTTTCAAGTGATTTCATTGAACAAATTTAGAGATATAACTGATTTTGCTAGGTGTGAAAAAACTGTACCCTGTTCCTGACGTCAGAGACCATCTCATTTAATCTCATTTACATATTAAACAAATTGAAATATCTTGAAAACGAAGAAAGATCCGAAAGAATTGTAAAGGACCTTCTATTACAATTTTATGAGTTCTTGCAAATTAAACAAACTTAATTTTTGTTGCCAATGTCTTTTAACTTATGCTTCAAATTCTCTCCATACAATAATTACGTAGTCATGAAATTCTTTTGTACTGTCATTATTTTTATTTCTTATTGTTATTCATCTCTAGTCGGTGCAGTCATGGCTGGCTATCCACTTGCAATGTTTGGAAAGGTGTATGGATGGCACCAAGCCTTCCTACTCCTTCAAGTTTTGGGTGCTCTTAATTTCTTGGTTCATGTGTTTACATGTGGTCTGAAGAGGCAAATGGTTGACATTTCAAAATTCGAGTAATTAGATAAAAAATGGCTTTTTTTAGGTAGTAGAAAAGCCTACACTACAAAATACAGTATTTAATACCAAAAGAAAATTAAACCTATCTGACAAATTATTTATTCATTATAGTATACATGTAAGCTGCATAAGTCGATATTTGGTACTGATTCAATATATGTACAATATTGTTTTACACAATCCTCTATTTTCATAAGGACAACATCAATTCACTCTAAAATGTACATGTTTGTACTGTACTGTACTGTACTGTACTGTACAGTAGATTTTCTTTATAAAATTTATTTTTTTTGTTTGACATGATTCTCATTTCTCCACTTGGCTACTTGATATTGTCTGTCTTTACTCAAATGTTTGAGATACAAAATCATGTTTAACTATTGACAAAATTTTGTACATATTTAGTTATTAAAACTATTGTCAACCTGTGAAAGATTTTGTACATATTTAGTTATTTTAGTATATATATGGAATTATACAACAGTTGTATCAATTCGGCTGCATTGTTGGCAAAAATAAATACTCAAATATATACTTCACTCAAGTTTTTCTAGTCTTAAACCAGCTAAGTTTTTTGGCAAAATGTATTGTTCCAGAAATAACTTCTTTCATCTCCAGCATGGTGGAATAAGATGTTTGATTAGTAATATAATTATGTGTCTTTCAAGACTAGAAAAACCTTGAAGTACCAGTATTTGTAATACTGAACTGACAAAT
>OZ036013.1:4990000-5017500 GCA_964035015.1 Corallium rubrum
TGATTGAGAGATTCAGATCCACGTGTAATCAAAAGAGCAATCGAACCACATATGATTGCCCCCAACGTGTCGCGAACACTGTTCAAACAGATCGCAGAGTTGCTAGTCAGAGGCCGAATACTGAGACACAAAGTAGTAAACTACAGAAATTAATATGGCGGAAGCAAGGTCGGTACTTGCTTTGTTTATAGTTTGTAGTACAATTGCTGCCGTTGTCCTGGCCAAGGATGAACCGGTAAAGGATAAACCGGTTGAGGACAAAGGCGAAGATCCGAAGAAGGCCATGGAAAACCTCGGGGCTTTCTTTAAAATGATGTCGGGCGGACAAAATGGAAGCTGCGAATTTACTTGCCCGGAAGGTTTGTAAGAAGATATCATTTTCTTTAAAAATTCACAATTAAGCGGCTTTTCCCTCAGAAATATTACCTACTCGTATAAACCCTTTAGTCATTTGAAACAGCCGTTTGCCTCTCTAAGTGGTATTGAAATGACAGAATTATCCAAGGTTGTTATATTTTGTTATTCTTGCGTAATCGATTGTTGCAATTTGCCAATCATTTGTTACATTTGAAAAATGTTTATTATAAATAAATATTCAAATTGCTACATTACGATTTTGACAGGCAGTTAAACAACGCGAACGGCACCTGTTCAACGTGGCCTAACAACAGCTTGTCGTTCAATAAAATAAAGGAATATTTTACTATTATTTACGGGTATTTTTAATTTGAAAACGTACAGACGTTTTGTTACACAGATAGGAACTTGGCTAAGGGATTTTCCCTGAGGAATATTGGGCTTGAACTACCGTAAGCTCTTTAATAGACCACTTAATGTATTGGTGTATTTAATAATTGTTTGACGATATTTAAAATCACTTGCAATATTTTAAATATTTTTTTACTATTAAAATAGTGAGTCAGAACAAAATTATCTGGGTCAATATCCCCAACTGATCAAATAATTTACTTTATATTCAAGCCAAAATGATTTTTGAGACGTTTTGGGTGATAATTGATTTGAGGATGGATGATATTGAAATATCTCAATATTATTAAAATATCTTATTTTTAGTACACTGAAATAGCCAAAATATTGAAAGGTATCTTTACAAGTTGTTTAACCCATTCCTACTTGAGCCGGAGAAAAATGGTCCCTTTTTTATACTCTAAGGTTTTATACTCTGTCTACTACCAGGCGAATTCGAGACCGGTCTCGAATTCGTCCTATTTCGCCGTGTATAAACGGGCGGAACCGTACTAATTCGAGAACGGTTCCGAATTTGTCTTCCGTGTAAACAGGCCAACCTTGGGATTTTATCCCAAGATTTTGAGATTTTTTGAAGGAGTTGGGATTTTGGGGGGATTTTTTTCTCAGGGATTCAACTTCGGATTTTTCCAGAGCAAACAGTTTCGGTTTTAAAAAGCTGATTTCAATGTTAATTATTATTTTTTTAATTTACTTGATCATTAGATCATAGCCCCTTTATGTATTCGTTTGATTTAGACAAGATGAAGTACTATATCCAAATGAAGTATCACTGATACAGTGGGCTCAGATTGCTATATGTCAAACGGCGATAGAGACCTGGGAACTAGTCAGTAAATGAAACTGTGAACCTCGGGATTTTTTGGTAAAAAATAGGGAATCTTGGGATATTCTCAGACCTTTATTGGGATTTTTACGAAACTTGACTTGGCAACACTGTTCGAAACCAGTTCCGAATTTGTCTTCCGTGTAAACAGGCAGAACCGTACGAATTCGAGACCGGTTCTGAATTCGACCGGTACCGTGTAAACGGGGTCTAAGGCCAGATGATTTTACTACTCAAAAGAAGAACCCTCAGACATCCTAGGCAGCAATGGTTTAACAAGTGCTTAACCACTGAACTCTATATACAACTGGATGGGCCATTGGGCCGGATTTTGCGTGCCAGTTGTATGAAGACGTGACCACTACCCAAGATGGCTGCCACTGAGGTTCATAGCTTTCGTAGATTGAAAACAGACAAAAGGAGTTATTTTAAGAAAATTTAAACGAATGTACGGACACAAGAAGTACTTAATAAGGTTTAAGACGCTAATTTCTTGTATTTGTTTCTGTTACTGAGCTGTAAGACATTTAAATTTCGTTGTTTTTCTTCAGTGCCGACAACGAAGAAACTTCACGATAATATAAACTGAATTTATGCCACAAAATGCTGACACCGTTTTGCTGGAAGTTATCTCGGAATCAAAGTACAACAAAATATTTTGAACAAAATAAAACGCTTTGTTCTTAAGTCGCCCCACGTGAAGCCCTCTGATTTTAATTAAAAAATTCACAACTATTAACGGTTTGTGTTTATCGCAAAACCAAAGCCACCATTGTATTCTACAAATTCATAGCTTTCTAATGATATCTATTTTATTTTTGTGGCATAAATTCGGACGAATTGAGAGCGCTTTACAGAAATGACCCTGCAAACCTAAACATTGTCGCGCAACCATAGATAATGGAAGGGGAACTGGATAGGAAACGTACGAAACCGGAAACGATGTTTGCACAACTTGCTATGGTAATTATCCGCTTATAAGCGGGCAATGCACCTAACGGGGTGGTCCCACATGGCTAAAATCAGACACTGCTGAACTTAAGTGATATTACACTTTTGTCTAATTTCAGCAATAGGTGCATTAGCTGCTTTTAAGTGTGTAATTACTATAGCAAGTTGTGCAAACAACGTTTCTGGTTCTTTAACCTCGTTTGAAGTTTCCTATCCAGTTCCCCTTCCATTATCTATGGCGCAACAATGATTTTGTTGCAAGTTGAAACAGCATGTTGCGGCAAGTAGAACTGGAGTCTACGTTTTTCAACAAATGTTTTCACCTTGCAACAAGATCACTATTTCGTGACAATGTTTAAGGTGGGTGGTAATACTTGCAACAACGCTTTTCAACTTGCAACGCAACAAACTTGCGTTGAAAGTCGTTGAAGAAATATGTTGCCCGTATTACATCACCTTTACTCTTTCTGACATGTTTTCTGTCCATAGGTTTAGTGCCATTACCTAGACCTGGCCATATTCCATCAAGCAATGGCTGTGGTTCAATGGGAATCAAGGTAACAGTTGACCTTTCAAATTCAGATCTTTTATCTTCTCCCGACTACTTCAACTCCAAGACCTAAAGTTCAATAATTATAAATTATCAGTTTGTTTTAGGGGTATTTGGTTGGCTACAGATACTTTGACTTACATCACCCTTTTGACATAGAAATTCTATTTGATTAACACTAATAAGCACCCCTTCTCTAATAAGCACCAGTGACTTCTCTAATAAGCACACCTTCTCTAATAAGCATTCCTTCTTTATTAAGCACTCTTTCTCTACACCCTTCTCCACTAAGCATCCCTTTTCAAATAAGCACCCCATTTCAAATAAGCACCCAACCCCTTCTCTAATAAGCACACCTTCTTTAATAAGCACCCCTTCTCTAATAAGCACCAGTGACTTCTCTAATAAGCACACCTTCTTTAATAAGCACCCCTTCTCTAATAAGCACCAGTGACTTCTCTAATAAGCACACCTTCTTTAATAAGCACCCCTTCTCTAATAAGCACCAGTGACTTCTCTAATAAGCACACCTTCTTTAATAAGCACCCCTTCTCTAATAAGCACCAGTGACTTCTCTAATAAGCACACCTTCTCTAATAAGCATTCCTTCTTTATTAAGCACCCTTTCTCTACACCCTTCTCTAATAAGCACCCCTTTTTAAATAAGCACCCCATTTCAAATAAGCACCCCACCCCTTCTCTAATAAGCACACCTTCTTTAATAAGCACCCCTTCTCTAATAAGCACCCCTTCTCTAATAAGCACCCCTTCTCTAATAAGCACACCGTCTTTAATAAGCACCCCTTCACTAATAAGCACCCTTTCTCTCTAATAAGCACCCCTTCTCTAATAAGCACCCCTTCTCTAATAAGCACCCCTTTTCAAATAAGCAACCCATTTCAAATAAGCACCCCAGCCCTTCTCTAATAAGCACACCTTCTTTAGTAAGCACCCCTTCTCTAATAAGCACCCCTTCTCTCTAACAAGCACCCCTTCTCTCTAACAAGCACCCCTTCTCTAATAAGCACTCCTTTAATAAGCACACCTTCTCTAAAAAGCACCCCTTCTCTAATAAGCACACCTTCTCTAATAAGCACCCCTTCTCTCTAATAAGCATCCTTTCTCTAATAAGCACCCCTTTTCTAATAAGCACCCCTTCTCTAATAAGCACACCTTCTTTAATAAGCACCCCTTCTCTAATAAGCACCCCTTCTCTAATAAGCACACCTTCTTTAATAAGTATCCCTGCTCTAATAAGCACCCTTTCTCTAATAAGCACCCCTTCTCCAATAAGCACCCCTTCTCTAATAAGCACCCCTTCTCTCTAATAAGCACCCCTTCTCTCCAATAAGCGCCCTTTCTCTAATAAGCACCCCTTCTCTCTAATAAGCACCCCTTCTCTCTAATAAGCACCCCTTCTCTCTAATAAGCATCCCTCCTCTAATGAGCACCCCTTCTCTAATAAGCACCCCTTCTCTCTAATAAGCACCCCTTCTCTAATAAGCACACCTTCTCTAATAAGCACCCCTTCTCTCTAATAAGCACCCCTTCGCTCTAATAAGCACCCCTTCTCTAATAAGCATCCCTTCTCTAATAAGCACCCCTTCTCTAATAAGCATCCCTTAGGGAAAGTATAAGTAGGGTTCCTCTCTTCACGAGCACGTCAAAACATTGGATCACTGAAAACTCCTTTTACGCTAGAATAACATCAAAATTATACGCCTGTCTCTCTAAATAAATTCAACAGTTATGCTTCTCTCTAACATATCTCTCGCTTTTTTCTGTGAACCGTCGTTTCAGCTGGACACCAGTATGTTTCCCGGTTTCGAACCGTGCTGCGCGATCCACGACAAATGCTACGACAAGTGCAACAGCAAACGCGACACATGCGACTTGAACTTCAAAGATTGTCTTGAGGGAGTTTGCAAGAAGATCAAGCTGACGGCGAGTCGGCAAAGTGGTGCACTGTGCGACAACGCTGGAGGCGTGATGCAGGCGGCCGCTACTGGACTAGGTTGCAGCGTATTCAAGAAAGCACAGACGCAAGCGTGCGTCTGCACTAGTGGAAACGCCATTGGCGAAGATGACGACGATGAAGAAGATGACGAAGATGATGACGATAGCATGGGAGAGCAAGATGAAATTGAAAACGATTACATGGACAAAGTGGAACTCTGATGTACTATATATATTTAAGGGATATATTTGTGAGAAACGTTCTATGAGCAAAATGGTATTTATAATTTTACGAGTAAGATATTGTTAGGATATTGTAATAAGTATTTTTTAATACTTGGCTAAGCAGCCGTTGTTTAGCACGATTTAAACGTTTGGATGTTTCATCCTTTTCTTTATCTATATACAAGTTCCGTAAAGGTCCTTATCTTACCTCAGTTTAGTTTAGTTTAGTTTAGTTTACCTTACCTCACCTCACCAGTTGCCTCACCTCACCTCACCTCACCCCACCTCACCTCACCTCACCTCACCTCACCTCACCTCACCTCACCTCACCTCACCTCACCTCACCTCACCTCACCCTACCTACCCTACCCTACCCTACCCTACCCTACCCTACCCTACCCTACCCTACCCTACCCTACCCTACCCTACCCTACCCTACCCTACCCTACCCTACCTTACCTTACCTTACCTTACCTTACCTTACCTTACCTTACCTTACCTTACCTTACCCTACCCTACCCTACCCTACCCTACCTCACCTCACCTCACCTCACTTCACCTCACTTCACCTCACCTCACCTTACCTCACCTTTACTACCCCTCACCTCACCTTACCTTCCCCCACCTCGCCTTACCTTACCTCACCTCACCTTACCTTACTTGTCCGTTTTCATGTCTTCCCTCTGAAGTTTCACGAACTTTGTAGCACGGCTGGCGATGATGGACGCCATTTCTTTGAAAGGTGTCGCACTTTCTGATGGCGTCTTTTGAATTCCCAAAAACCTCCGTACAGAAGGAAATTTCAGGAAAATATTCTGGACCAAGCCAAAACCTGCGGAAGCACTCCAGTATAATGACATTGCCTGTAAGGGGATAATAAACAGTTATTGTATGAGGATTATCAAGGTCCAAGTCTGTATTATGATGGTAATAGTGATGATGGTGGTGGTGTTAATGATGCTGGTAGTGGTGGTGATGATAGTGATGATGGTGGTGGTGTTAATGATGCTGGTAGTGGTAGTGGTAGTGATGATAGTGATGGTGGTGGTGGTGTCAATGTAATGTTGATGGTGTTAATGTTAATGTTGATGGTGGTGTTAATGGTGATGATAGTGGATATGATGTTGGTGCTGTTGGTGGTGGTGTCAATGTAATGTTGATGGTGCTTGCGTTAATATTAATGTTGATGGTGGTGTTAATGGTGATGATAGTGGAGATGATGGTGGTGATGCTGGTGGTGGTGTCAATGTAATGTTGATGGTGCTTGCGTTAATGTTAATGTTGATGGTGGTGTTAATGGTGATGATAGTGGAGATGATGGTGGTGGTGTCAATGTAATGTTGATGGTGCTTGCGTTAATATTAATGTTGATGGTGGTGTTAATGGTGATGATAGTGGAGATGATGGTGGTGATGTTGGTGGTGGTGTCAATGTAATGTTGATAGTGCTTGCGTTAATGTTAATGTTGATGGTGGTGTTAATGGTGATGATAGTGGAGATGATAATGATGATGTTGGTGGTGGTGTCAATGTAATGTTGATGGTGCTTGCCGGTTAATGTTAACGTTGATGGTGGTGTTAATGGTGATGATAGTGGAGATGATGGTGATGGTGTCAATGTAATGTTGATGGTGCTTGCGTTAATATTAATGTTGATGGTGGTGTTAATGGTGATGATAGTGGAGATAATGATGATGATGGTGATGGTGTCAATGTAATGTTGATGGTGCTTGCGTTAATGTTGATGGTGGTGTTAATAGTGATGATAGTGGAGATGATGGTGGCGATGTTGGTGGTGGTGGTGTTAACGTTGATAACGATTGTGGTGACGATGATAATGATGGTAGTGATGGAAAGGAGAAGGAAGATGGTAATAACAGATTAGAACGATTCAAAATGGTGAAAGTGATCATAACTAATGATAACGGTGGTCGAGATGACAAAAGCATTAACGTGGGGAAAATATATATATATCGTAGTTAAAATTTAGGCTCATTTTCTTCTTTGATGACACTTACGGCTGGAACCTTGAAAGCAATGACAATCATGCATATAGAGAACGATCGGAAGATCATGGTAATTGTCCGTTGTTTCATCGTTGGACTTTTCCTCTTCAGCGCGTGAAGCTAGAAATTGAAAATGATTATTAAAATATTTCAGACAACTTTCCAAGGTCTAACGACGCCCATACACATTGTTTCCCAAACAATAAACTTCTGTCTCAAAACCGTGCTCGTTTTGCAAGTTGAACGTTGTTCATGCTTGGCAACACAACGTTGCATGTTCTCAGCCTGTTAACAAGCCGTAAACAAACTGCGCGTTCTTATGTACGTGGCAGTGTAACCCCAAGCTCTATTTTCAAAAGATTTTATTGCTAGCCCGTGCTGAAAATCTTCATGAAATCAGCCCCTAACGCTGATGATACCTTAATGTCCCACGAAACACAAAAGATTATGAAATCCTATAACAACGCCATGAAATTGCTTTCTGGCCTTTAACCCTTCCATTTACATTGTTGTTGTGGAACAACTTTATCTTTTTACTCTGTCTAACGCCAGACGATTTTACTCGCCAAGCGGACACGTATCAGAAAACCATATCGGCATATAAGGTTTAAAGCACACTTTATTTGTTAATACTGTATGAGCCGTTTCAAACGTAATACAAGCATTAAGTGCGGAAAAAGAGCGGCGTTTGAATCAATTAAGAGCGTCAGATTGTATTACGAGCGGCAGATTGTATTTGGAGCGACAATTAAGGCCTGTCGCACTATGGGACGTTGGAGGGACTCTGATACAAACATCGAACTTCTCATTAGGTTCGACGAATTAAAAGCCCATTTACACGGTACGGGGCGAATTCGGAACCGGTCTTAAATTAGTATGGTTCCGCCTGTTTACACGGCGAAATAGGACGAATTCGAGACAGGTCTCGAATTCATCCGGTATCGTGTAAACGACGTCGCTCCAGAGCCGCTCCAACGTTGAATCTATTTGTATTAGGTTCGGCTTATGAGAAGAGCGACGTTTGAAACGGATCCACGAGAAAACTGAAATGAGGCGAATATTTATATAAATACGAGCACAGACAGGTACCAGAAAAGATAACAATCACACTCCCAAACCTGATTCACTATATAAAAAGATCATACGTCATTATACTGGTTGCGAAAATTAGCATAATACAAATAATATTGAGGTGGGGTTAGAAATACGATAATATTCTATAATACTCCTTAATAAAACAGTACTATGAAAACTTAAAAACACGTATTTCTTCCTCGAAGAATCTAGAAGAGTTCGAAAAGCAACATCATCTAAAACGTCCATTCGACAGGCGTTGGGTTTTAGAGATACATGGGAAAACGTTGATTTCGATACTGTGTGATAGTCGGTAAGTACTGTACGCAAAATGATTTACATTAATTCGCGTTTGTTTGGGACCATTACGAAATAGCAATAGCCAGAATAACGTACGTGAACGCTAGTTTAGATGCTCTTTTTAATCTGGAATACTCGGAATATCATCCGTTAAGCTCAACTCTAGTCTAGATTAACCAGAATAACGTTAACGTATAACGTTTGGAAAACGAGAAATCAGGATATTGTGGAAAATTTCAGAAATTACTCTGGAAATCCGAAATAGCACAAACAAACGCACGCTAAGTGTACAAGACAGAAACGCAGCGGCAAACCTTCTTTCTCGCTATTGCTTATCTGAGCTCTCGCGGTAAGGACATCTGCTCGCTTCCTGATCTCGTACCTCAATGTTGGCTAGATTGGCCATGCCCAGAAAAACTGGGAGGACGCCAGTGGGGTCAGGAAGTGTGAGGTCTGGAAACCATAGTACACCTCCACTTGACATGTCAGCGTGAGGTGACGGAGCACTTGAACCTAGGAATGAATCGATATCAGAAAAAACACTAGAGTCAAACCCACAATCTTCCGAATGCTAGCCAGAACCTCTTCAACCATTGGTCAATATACTCAGATGGCAGACCGAGATTAAAGCGTCTGACCATGCCGCACTACATTGCACCACAACACTACACCACATTACACTACCACTACCCCACACCGCACCACACCACTCTAAGCTAAACTAAACTAAACTAAACTAAACTAACTAAACTAACTAAACTAACTAAACTAACTAAACTAACTAAACTAACTAAACTAACTAACTAAACTAACTAAACTAACTAAACTAACTAAACTAACTAAACTAACTAAACTAACTAAACTAACTAAACTAAACTAAACTAAACCAAACTAAACCAAACTAAACTAAACTAAACTACACCATACCATACCATACCATACCCACCACTCACTACACCGCACTCCACTCCACTCCATCGCACCACACCACACTACAACAAGTGGATAAGCGCATTAGATCATATACATATGTATTTTGCGCTATATAAATTCTAAATATTATTATTATTAAACCACACTACACCACACCACACCACACCACACCACACCACACCAAACCACACCACACCAAACCACACCACACCACACCAAACCACACCACACCACACCACACCACACCACACCACACCACACCAAACCACAACCACACCACACCACACCACACCACACCACACCACACCACACCACACCACACCACACCAACACAACACCACACCACTACACCACACCACACCACACCACATCTGACTTGTACCCGAGTATCTCATAGATTTATAATTGTCTTTGTCATTAAGGAAACGTGGGACATGTCGACAAATGAACATTACCGTTGGTGGGAAAATCCTGGTGCCATAAAGAGAGTGTACAGCGAAGTACTGGCGAACAAAATAAAACAAACCAACTCGAAAAAATCGAGCAATAAACAAGCTGAAATAATACAGAAGACAGACATACTAGAAAACCAATCAAAAAAGGCAACTACCGATAAAAAACAAGAAATGCCAAACAAAGATTGCCGCAAATACTATGAAAGTACAGAAGTCTTTAAAAACGACGAAAAAACTTCAACTAACAACAAGATGTTCACCAAAGAAGACAGCCATTGCGAAGATACAAATGAAAAGCTCGATAAACTGATAGAACAAATTCAAGAAATTTACGCTACAAGACGACGAATGGTAAAAGATTGTACTGAGATAGGAAAGATAAAAGAAGACCTAGAAGAATCCATGAAATTAGTCAGTCAAATTAAGAATGATTACAGTGAAGTAGAAAGCATCAAGAATAGTTTGTGTGATTTTAGAAATAGCATAAGAGAATTGCAGAATGACATTTGCGCTGTTTGATAAAAACAATTAAACAGCTTCACAAGGTCAAAATTTGACGTTGTTTTGCACTCTCAAAATAGACTGGTTTCTTTTCTTTAAAAATGTGTAATGTCACTTTACTTTACTTTGCTTTGCTTTGCTTTGCTTTGCTCTGCTCTGCTCTGCTCTGCTTTGCTTTGCTTTACTTCCCTTCCCTTCACTTCACTCCCCTTCACTTCACTTTATTTCATTTCACTTCACTTCAATTCAATTCAATTCACTTCCCTTCCTTTCACTTCCTCTCAAGCCATTTGACCATTCACTTCACTTCCTTTCATTCCACTCCACTTCACTTCACTTCACTAACCCTCGCTTCACTTCCCTCTACTTTCCTTCACTTCACTCCATTTCTCTTCTCTTCTCTCCCCTCCCCTCTTCTCTTCCCTTCTCTTCTCTTCTCTTCTCTTCTCTTCTCTTCTCTTCTCTTCTCTTCTCTTCTCTTCTCTTCTCTTCTCTTCTCTTCTCTTCTCTTCTCTTCTCTTCTCCACTTCCCTTCACTTCATTCTATTTCTCTTTACTTCACTCACACTTCACCTCCCTCACTCCATTCAACTTCCCTTTACTTCATTCCACTTACCTTTTGAATCCCATCTTAATGCACCACTAAGGTTCCTCAATGCCAGTGATATCACAATCCACAATGGTATTTGTGCCCAAGGTAATGTGTATAACTTGATTGGATTGCAGCCGTTTGTACTGTACAAGTTGTAAGTATATTTTCGCAGCTGTTCGAAGCAAAGAATATTTATTGTACATAAAATGCTGCACAACATAATAATTAACACTTTCCCACCTAAATTGCCTGGCATTTAGCAGAGTAAAATGATCTGACCTTAGACAGAGTAAAGTAATAAGGGGCCATTAATGACCGGCTAAATTAAATGGCTATTTTTTCCGCATCTGGCATTATTAATTTGTTATTGCTATTTTTAGTTTTATCTGATTGACTTATTTTTGGTCACATGATTATCTTTCTTATATAAGGTTTACCCCTCGTCAGGCCAACACAGCTGCAAAAGGTTTTACGCATGCGCGACGTCCGAGCTCGTCCCAGGCTCGTCCTCCGAAAAAGAGCGGGAAAACACTGAAATATTTGGACTTGTCCAAGAGTCCGACACAAAAGTTAAAATTATAAGCATACTACCAAAAAGATAAGGTAGGTAATTTGTGCATGGCTTCTTTGTCAATATTGTAACATATTCTGAATTTACGTACCCCTTCGTAATTTTCTTTACCCTTTTTTTAAAACACAAATGAATAGTCGAGTCTTACTTAGTCTTCACTGTCTGGTTGTTGTTGCCACAGCTAGTTCCCACTTCTCTTGCAATGTTTACTCAACGAATTCACGCACGCGCAAACGTTTGGCAGCGGTGTTCGTCAGGCCTCCCTAATAAAGTAGCCTAATTCCGCCCGTGGAAGAGTTCCTTTTACTAAAAGGGATCACTCAAAAAGACCCTTCCAGCCTTTCCAAGCCTTCCAATGTCGTCAAATTTATTTTCCCAAATTTGTTATCAGGCTTCAGCGAGTCTCAAGATTTTAGCAATCTTCTGGATAACCTCTAACTAGGTCGTTGTTTGTTTACACTTTTTACGTTCCTCTCTGATGAAGGGCCTTCGCTCGAAATATTAGACTCCTACGCTCTCTGTTTCGGTAGTATATTAAAGACTTATTAACCGAGTGCGAGGTCTGTACGGGAAAGTATTTGCCTGAGGTTTTCGTACAGACCGAGCGACGAAGGAGCGAGGTTTGTGCGATAAAACCGAGGGCAAATACTTTCCAGTACAGACCGAGCAAACGAGGTTAATAAGGAATTTATTATATGGCTATTGGTTCATTTTATTTTAAAGCTTCGAGCGTTGTTTTCGTCTTCGGAGTATGCTGTTTACCTTACCTGTTGACTTTTTCGTGTCGCTTCTTGGCCTTCTTATTTATCCCAGTTCGGCTTTTATTTGTCGTGTTTTTAGATAAACAGCTTTAAAGAAAACCAGCAGTGATGTTCCAACACATTTTATTGTTCAGAATGTTTGCATAAAGATACCTATTTCTCTTTTATTTGTATTCAAATCAACTCAGAAATGTTCCCGCCAAAACTTACAGGGCCGAGAAAAAAGCGTATTGACCGGTCGGTCAATATCGTAAAATCCCGACCTCTCAGGAACCAATCAGCGTGTCTCGTTTTGCGTACGGACCGCACAGAGACTAAAGGGGGCCCGGGGCAAAATAAAGAATTGGGGCCCCCCTTGCAAAAATTTCGCATGCCATTTTACGGATAAATCTGATATAAGGATATTTCAAGTGAAAATGTTTCAGTTTTACATGTGAAATGACAACGCAAATTTTCGTAAGGACGTAAAAGATGTACATTTAAAATAAAACCTTTAAGGACAAAATACAGTAAATAATCACTAACAAAGAGAAGCAGAAAATATTATTTGATAACTTTCATAATTTCAATAACACACATACTTTGGCGGATATTGCGCTTGACGAGTTGACGGTAACACAGAATAGTAAGACAACCAGAAGTCCGACTCGCGTCGGAACCTTTGAAGTTTATGTCCTCGCGCATGTCGCCTCGCGCATCTTGATTCCTCGCCATCCGACGCCATCCGACGCAATCCTGGCAAGTTCCCCCGGCAGTTTGGACCTTCAAAAGGTTAAAACTGCTGGGGGAACTTGCCAGCATTGTGTAGGATGGCGTAGGATGGCGTAAAATATCGCGCATGCGCATTGAAGAAATTCGGACAAGCTTTCACTCGAGTCGGACTTCTGGTTGTCTTATTCTGTGACGGTAATGCTTTGTTGGTTTCAACACCAAAGAGCCTGGGCCAAGGGAAGACTATAGTCTACGTTCGATTATTCGATTAAATTAAGCAAATTGGTGAAGTTGTTGGGAGACTCTTGCCCTACTACAGCCGCTTGGCTACCCCGTCTATCGAGTCTCTACAACGTAAACTAGCAATATAATTATATAATTAGGGGCCCCCTCTCGAGCTGGAGGCCTGGGGCAAATTGCCCCAGTTGCCCCCCCCCCCCCCCTCTGGGCGGGCCTGCATATAATAACAAATCTTACTACATTTCGATTGTTGTTTCAACACTTCCTACGCAGCACGCTACTTTTATTTCACTGAATGAATTAAATGCTTGTCCATATATAACACCAGCCAAGATACCTTTTTCTTATAATCACGATTAGCAGCTTGTGACGATAATCCTTTTCTCCTTCCCTCAACGGTAACTTTATGTTTCAATGCCTCTCCCAATTCCTTTAAAGTCGGTTGCAATAACTCGATCTTCGTGATGAGTTTATTCTGATGAACAGCCAACGGCAACGTTATGATAGCACGCAATCCAATGCACGTCACAAGAATCGTACACCACCATGGGAGATGGCCATAATGATGGACTGACTCGAGAAAGTTCTGAGCTAAAGATACTGGTAGGTATTCCGAAGCATTTTCACTAACATTGTTTGTGGTGCCAGAACACCATCGTTTCTGACTCTTGCTCTGAATCAAAGATACACAACCAGAATGGCAGACACATTTCCATTTCTAAACGCAAAAAGAAGTCGGACAGCTTTAAAGATTGACAACAAGACAAGAGCTTGTAGCAGCTTCATCAGATGCCATAATTTGTTCAGACGTGTCAAATGAAGAGAAAGGCCAGATAATGGAAAGAGACACGACAAAGTGTGATTAATTAGGAGAGGAGAATGCAAGAGAGAGAAAAATGAGAGAGAGAGAACTTTATTTCAATACGGTAATTTCATCAATTTACAAATCGTATTAAAATACATTTAACTAAATCTATAATTACAAATATTATTATTAAACGTTTTTATAGTATTTATACTTCTAAATTCTGATGGCAGACTATTCCATTATAAGAGGGCTCCATTATATGTTAAATACTAATAAAATGTTTATACCGTAGATATATAAAAAACCTGTAACTTACAGCCCAAACATTCACATCGCCACATGCTTTAAATGACAAGATCCTGGCCGACATTTTGAATTTTACACTTGAGCCGCCTGTCTAAACCCAAAAACGTCAGCAGCTTCCCTAGCAACCATACAAAAATACTTTAAGTAGCATAACTAAAGAAGCCTGTAAAGAAGATTGTACTATTTTTCGACAAAAATATTTTCTGATTAAAATTTGCCTTTCTAAGGTGTCTGTAACACAATTTTCTGTGTTTTACGTGGCTTTAAGAACATCTTAAAACCGTAAATGAGTTTTCGACTGAAGGATAGACCTTATTCATAAATGACCGACGATTTAAAACCTTTTATATGTGCATATAAATTAGCCCCTCTGACCTCGATTTAGAGTAAAGATTCTTTTGAATTTCGCACATAAGGGTCCACGGCCATTTATGAATATGGTCTGTATCGACCAATAAAAGACTTTGACCAAATTAATCACCCTAATCACATCGGAAATAGACTACAAGACTTCCTTCAGTCTTCTTTGAACTCAAACCAATTATTTCACCGAAGGAACTGATCATAGTTGTGGCTCATAATTAACTCATTCATGTCTCAACTTTGTTCAGTTGTCAGTTAATTAAGTCGGGAAAATTTTCTCACCAATTTCTTTTTGTCCGAAACGTTTACTTATCCATCCAAATCGATTTTTGTCGCAATGATAATATCCGCTATAATGTAACCATAGAGTCAATACGTCAGCCTGTAGGTTCACTGCAAGCATGTAGTCAATATCGCTGAGAGGAACTTAATTTAATAACCGTGTTCCCCGAGCAGAAGTTGGTAATGACTTTCTCACTTTCATACCCCTAAAAACTGCCAGTATAGAAAAACAAAAACAGTCGCGGATTATTAACGGCGTAATGCCTTTATTTATTTATTTAACAAATAGATTCCATTTTGCCGTTGTCTCTTCAGTTTATAGATGCACAGAGACCACGAGAGGCAGTCGAGTGGGTCACTGATGTTTTTACCACGTTGTTACGTCTTCTGCATGTGCATCTATAACTGAACAGACGGGAAAAGAAATGGAATCTATTTGTTTTATACAATACAAAAATTTAAAAGGTTTTTATCGAAACTTTTCCGGATTTGGGGGCGGCATGCTAAGTCACCTGACGTGATCTGTGACGTGTCCGTGTGTCTGTCCCAGTATAGATCATGGCCAACAACCAATCGCATAGCATTGTATACTGAAACTTTGATATTCGCCAGTTTGTTGTGACTTTTTTTTCGAAGTCCTCCACGGAGCACTCAGCTTACATCAAAATATACTTTAACTCCAGCCTTGATGACCTGTAAGCCAGATATGTTACACAATAGCTTGGGGGGGAAAACTTGAACCAATAAAGCAAGCGGTTTGCCAAGAGGGAACTTGGCAGATACTACCAAATATAGAATTCAGAGCTGACATTTCGAGTGTGTAAAGTTCTTGGCATTGCTGAAGGCGCGGTATTGTGGCTTTCCAAAGACAAAGCATGGACAAAGCTTGAAATAAACAACAATCGAAATATAGTAAGGTTAGATATACTGCCGAAACAGAGAACGTAGGAGTCTAACGTTTAGAGCGAAGGCCCGTCACGTTCCTCTCTGACGAAGGGCCTTCGCTCGAAACGTTAGACTCCTACGTTCTCTGTTTCGGCAGTATATCTAACCTTACTATATTTCGATTGTTGTTTCTACACTGCCTACGCACTTCTATTACCCTATTTGAAATAAACAGTTGGTTTTGACAGCCCCACTTGTCCGTTCTTTCAACCGGTGACGTAATTCGGATCCACAGTATCTAATATCCGTGATTTAACGTTCTTTGGAAGTTGGAGTTAAACAGACTCTTGAAAACGTTTTAGTAGGGGTACAACCACTTTTCTTTGCATATACGACAACCCGAAACACGTCGAAACAGGGCAATGTACATTTCAGTGATTTCTCACTCACCAGCATATTTACAAGTTCCGCCTTTTTCTTCCCCCTCTCCCGCCTTTCCGCTCGCCCACCTTTCCACCCGCCCGCAAAAATTAGCGCTGAGGCGGACTTGGGGCAAGTCTAGTTACTAAGTTATATGGAGATACATGGCTCAACTCAAGATACTGAGTATCAGAGTATGGCTGCAAATCATAAGCAAAACGACTATATATTTTAGAACTTGAAAGACCGACGAAAGCGGTCAAAAAATTCACCGGTGAATTTTGGCGCGCTGCAGGTGGGAAAAGTCCTTTGCAACGAGGAACCGAAAGGTCAAAAATGTTTGAAAAGGACTTTGAGAAAGTCTACTGTATATATTGTTCAAGAACATTGCCTTCTGTAGTTAAGTACAAAAACCTGCCAATAAAGACAAAGTGTCTCAAATTAAAACAAAATTATGCACAATGCCGTTTTAATTGTCGCACTTAAAGAGGGCTCAACACAATACGAACATTTGTTCTGAAGGACTTGATTCAACTCAGTGCATTTAACTGTTACGTCTCATTCGTGAGAAGGTTAGAAGTCTCTTTTTTTGCTCAGGAATGTCTTGGCGTACGTAATGTTTTTATTGCTGAAGCCAAAGCCGTATAAACAGCTTATAACTGGCATGTTAAACAGCCTAAACTCGCGCGTTTGACGTTCCCGTGGAAAGAAACTTGGTCACTCAGCCAAGATTTCAAACTCTTCTCATCGGAATGCCGGATTTTATTATATAGATGCGAGTGTTTTATTAGAAAATATGCAGTGTCGTATTTTCCATATCCTCAAGTGAAGATATCGATGACGTCGTTAAGAATTTTATCTCTTTTTGCATTGAATCTATATAATAAAAAGAAAATTACACTGGCTGGCTTGAAGATATGAATTTTATCTTCTCGTGGTAAAAACGATATTTTACTTATTCGCTACGCTCATTCGTAAAATATTGTTTTCACCACTCGAAGATAAAATCCATATCTTCGCACCACCGTGTAATATCCTCTATTTATTATATAGATGCGAGTGTTTTACTAGGAAATATACAGTGTCGTATTTCCCATATCCTCACTAGTGAAGATATCAATGACGTCATTTAGAATTTTACCGTTTTTTGCATTGAATCTATAATAATATAATAAAAAGAACATTACACGGTGGCTTGAAGGTATGAATTTTATCTTCTCATGGCAAAAACAATATTTTACTCATTCGCTGCGCTGATTCGTAAAATATTGTTTCCCCCACTCGAAGATAAAATTCGTATCTTCGCGCCGCCGTGTAATATCCTCTCGAAATTCCACTCGGACTCGAGTATTAATATTTTAAATCACCCTCGGAAATCTTGAAATCGTCATTGGACACTTAGTGATAAAAAATAGTTTCTGAACAGTGAGTGCCAAGAGTGATTTACGTTTCAACCGCGTAAAAAGTTAAGATTAGGATGGTATTGTTTGGTTACGGCAAGATAGGGTCGGCCACAGTCAAAGACAGAGGCTACAAACGATTCGGCACAAATTCCGTGAAAATACAGATAATGATCGACATTTTATGGGATTGCGTGATCTTGTATTCCCGTTGATATAATATCCACCCATCATCTTATCCTGTTGACGGATATTGTCTTTTAATGTAGCGATACACATGACTCAAGCACAAAGCAAAAAGCCGGCTAATATATAAGCTTCGTGGAAAACAAAGAAGCCGAAGGCTGGAGCCAAGATTCGAGAGTCCAATTCTCTCCCAGAATATACTTACAACGTACTGCGGATCAACGTCCAAAGGGCAACGACTTCGCATGGTCCGGCCATCAGTCACGTAAACGTGTCTTTGACGGCTTGCCATTCAAATGAACACGTTTTTAATTTCAAAGACATTAAAGTGTTAAAGATAAGCTTTCGTCAGGTTACATGAGGTAAACAGTTAAACGACAAACTCCGTTTGCACTTCAAGCAGCTGTGTTTGTGTGTTCGTTGATCTGTGTATTTGGACCCACTTACAGTGTAATACACGAAGAATAAAAATTAATCAGAACATGGTCCACGAAAACGCCACCACAACGACAACAGACCCAGCGTCGCCAATGACCAAAGCTATCATGGCATCGGTTTATTTTATCGTCTTTTTAATATCCGAATTGGGTAACGGTTATGTCATTCTGTCTATACTGTGGCTCAAGAACCGCAAACGGCGTAAAGCTATGGATTTTTTCGTCTTAAACCTAGCGACAACCGATTTTCTCTTCACGAACCTGAGTCTGTTCAACTGCGTGGAGTACTTGCAGGACGAATGGAAATTTGGCAAATTTGCTTGTAAACTCCAGGGTCAGTTCATGGAAATCACGTATACTGTGTCGACTCTGACGTTGGCTACGATAAGCTTCACTCGCCACAGAGCCGCAAATGCGGTTAATCCGTTCAGACTTCTCCATGATAAACCAAAGGTGAAGTGGAACATTGCTTTAGTATGGCTCGTTTCGTTCGTATGTAGTATCCCATTAATGTACGCCTATACGATTGTGTACAATGAGTTCAACCACCGGCAGTGCACCAACACGAACTTCGGTGAAACGACGCGACAAATGTACTATCTGTTTCAAACGATCGTCTTATTTTTTATCCCACTTACCATTATGCTCGTGTCACAGCACAAGATCACGAGGAGCCTGCGCTGGCAACGGGAACTGGCGGACAGCGTGACGGTGGAGGGGAGCGGCACCGCACACGACCGTGACATGAGGAGCAGTAGTACCACTGCGCCAACCACCGTCCGCGACCTCCAAGACTCAACATCAAAGCGACACCGAAGGACGAATTTCTCGACACGAGCTGCCCTGACCGAGAGACTAATCACAAAGCTGCTTACTTGGGTGTGGATCGCATTCACCTTGTGCTGGGCGCCATTTATCACGTATCGGACCCTGGATTATTTTACACATATCAGGAAAAAGGGGAGTATCTGGAACCAACTCTGGTATCTGTGCCAGTTACTGATTCTCCTCAACGCCGCCATTAACCCGTTTTTGTACTACCGCATTACGAACAGAAAGATGGCGGCTCTCACCAAAGGGAAGTTTAGAAAGTGGTGTTGCGTATGTCGCGATGGACGTCAGGTCGATGCGATATCGATCCCTCGACGCAGTCAAGAAATTACTTAATAACTCATTGCTGCCTAGAACGTCTGATGGTTTACCCTTTGGAGAGCACTTTTATTAAGCTCCATTACGCTCAGTTTTTGGTACGGTTCGGATAAAAATGGTCGCGTACCACCTACTTACTTACAAGGTCCAAGCACGGATACAGTGGCGTAGCCGGGGGTGAGGGGGGGGGCGAGGGGGAGCGGTCTCCCACCCCCCCCAATCGCTTCCAAGACCGTTCTCGTGAAAAGTTTAAATCCGTGGATAAATTTGTAGGGAGGAGTAGATAGTGATATATATATAGAAAAAGTTCAAAGACTCATCAGTTGTGATTAGACATTTTATTACTAGTAATCACATCTTAGTCATTAGACCATTTTATCTGAAGAGTACCACACCATACGCGTGTGGCACGAAACTAACTAGTAATAAAATGTCTAATCACAACTGCTGAGTCTTTGAACTTTTTCTATAACATGCTCTGGATTTCCATTGAGCACTCTGCCAACAGTTTTTACTACATCGTCTATAGTATATATATATATATATATATATATATATATATATATATATATATATATATATATATGAGTGGGCAACCACGAAACAGGCTTGTTGGGATGAACTTGCAGTTTATTTGTCTTTTTCTCCCACAACATATATATATATATATTGCTGGCATGCATATACTATAAATTACAATACTAAGGGTCTATACAGAATGCCTCCAACCTGTTTTTACATGTACGACTTGTTTATAAATAAATCTAAAGATATTCTGACTTGTATCATTCTATGTTCTGGTTTGATTTCAACAAAATTATGTAATTTATTGCTTTCGGATTACTCTTAAATACTTGCCTCAAAATGCAGGAAAGAGTGTTTCCAATTCCCTAGAAATCCAAAATTTTCTGGGGGAGCATGCTCCCGGACCCCCTAGGAGATCGAGGTTCTCCGGCGCTTCCCCACCCCCACCCCCACCCCAACCCAAGATCCTGGCTACGCCACTGCACGGATAAAATTGGTACGGGTGCCAATTTAACCGAGCCGTAATACCATAAGTCAACCGTAGTCAGCCTAGACCTATGCCTTCTGGTTCCTATTTGGGAGTTATAAATTTGAGGCCGGGATGGCTCCTAGAATTACAAATAATCAGTAAGTGTGAAATACCTAAAATTACCAATAATCGTTAATTTTAAAAACTAATTTCCAACCCCCCACACCCCAGCCTCTAAACCTTACCCTAAACCTAACCACAACCCCCCCGGCAATCCTAAACCTAACCCACAACCCCCCGGTTGCCCTAAACCTAACCACAACCCTCCGGGAAAAAATGCTTTTTTAGTTATATGCAATTTAGTTTAACATCCCACATGTGGGACAGAGAATTACCTACAATTACCAATTATTGGTAATTCAAGGCCGTTTCACACTTACTGATTAGGCCCATGAAGCGAATTTAGTTCCCAGTCCCATAGGTCACAGCTCAGCCTGCCTCCTCGCATCATGGACATGTCACACACGCCGAATTTAGGGCCTGCAGGATCCTGTATAAAATTTGGCAAAACTTGGCACGGAAGAAATTTGCATAATTAACTACCCATTCTTAATAGCCGTGGCTATATCCGAAGATTTTGAAGGCCATTGAAGACTTATGACATACGAATCCTAGCTTTGAAATGAAGGAATTGTTGAAAAAAGCAATTACGGTTGAACTTTGTCAACTTTCGGCCGAGATAATCAACGAAATTGCACTTTAGTCTACCAGGAGAGTCTTGGGTTTATACTTTTTCGGTTTCCACAACAACTGAGGCTTAAATTACGCTACACTATAGCGTACAATTTAACAAAATTAAATCTCATTAACTCTTAGTCAGTTGACAGTCTTCGATAGCTATAAAATAAACCAAAAAACTGTAAGAATAACCTGTACTTTCCTCACCGCTTTTGTTCGGCAGATATTTTTTTCCTTCAATTCCTTTTTGTCGCTAAAAATATTATTGGCAGAAGTCGGTAATTGTAAAACATATTGGTCTTCATTGTCATGATCTGTAAGAAAATTTAGACTGAATTTCCCGGTGAGTCACAGTGTTAAAAGAACTTGGACGTACGTTTGTCGAACAGCGGCCGGAAAGATTTTGCAGGCCCGCTCAAAACTAGGGCCTAGTCTCGCTGTGCATAATGGGATCAGTCCCCATTTTGTTTACAGGATCTGGCAGACCCTCTCAAAAGTGTGACCTGTCCATGATGCAACGAGGGCCTGCGGAGGAGGCAGCAGCTCAGCCACGGAAAAGCCTATATCTAGGCTGAAGCGTAGTGTAATAAATGGGCCGTTGGGCAACAATGGGTTTGTTTCTACCTGAGCCTGGTAAAATTGACTCCTTTATTATTTTACTTTGTCTAATGCCAGACGATTTTACTTGTCAAAAGGGGCTGGACCCTCAGACATCCTAGGCACAGAATAGTAAGACAACCAGAAGTCCGACTCGAGTGAAAACTTGTCCGCATTTCTTCAATGCGCATGCGCGATATTTTACGCCATCCGACGCCATCCTACGCGATCCTACGCAATGTTCTACGCCATCCTACGCCATCCTGGCAAGTTCCCCCGGCAGTTTTAACCTTCTTTTGAAGGTCCAAACTGCCGGGGGAACTTGCCAGGATGGCGTAGGATGGCGTAGGATGGCGAGGAATCAAGATGCGCGAGGCGACATGCGCGAGGACATAAACTTCAAAGGTTCCGACGCGAGTCGGACTTCTGGTTGTCTTTCTATTCTGTGTCCTAGGCAGCAAACCTATTTCTGCCTGAGCCTGCCAAATTAAAATGGTCTCTTTATTAGAAGAATGTCTGAGGCTTCTCCCTTTGAGGAGTAAAATAATCTGGCGTTAGGACAGAGTAAAATAGTCTGGTGTTAGACAGAGTAAAATAGTCTGGCGTTAGACTGAGAGTAAAATAGTCTGGTGTTAGACAAAGTAAAATAGTCTGGTGTATGCAGAGTAAAATACAGTAAAAACCCGCATAAAAGAACCAGTGGATTAAGAACCAACAGCCTGAAATTTAGGCAATTAAGCACCCAAAATACAAGAACCACTTCAGGCTGACAAATGAGACTGGTTCTTAAAAAACCTTAACTTTTGTACTTTAGCTGGAGTAGAAAGCATGTTCTAAGGGCAGGTATATGTCAGATACATTTTCAACCTTTCAATGTATATATATATATATATATATATATATATATATATATATGTATATATATATATATATATATATATATATAGGCAGTATATTTATTGTTATGACAGTAAATTAAATTATTGTTTGGCAATATGAAATACAATTGGGGTGTTAACGTTCAATTTATGTGAATAATTAAGGAAACAAATTATTTAAAACACCAAACCAGGAACAATTGTTTTTGACTAGAAATACAGTAAAACCAGTTAAGAACCAACTCGGCCTGATTTCTCACTAAGTACCCATTATATAAGAACCATTTCAGCTTGACGTCAAAAAATAGTGGTTCTTTTTTGCGGATTTTTACTGTAGTCTGGTGTTAGACAGAGTGAAATAGTCTGGCGTTAGACGAGGGTCCTCTATACTTTTCGCGTGAAGCGTGATTGGGTTATTTTACTTACCCGTGAAACGTGATCGATGATTATTTTAATCCGTGATTTCGTGATCGTAAGGTTTCAAATCTTTTTACGTGCACGTGAAAGTAACTTTTGATTTAACCGTGACCCGTAAATGAAAGCTAGAATAAAACGTGATTCGTGAATCGTCTGTTTTGCGTGAACAGGTTTTTTTTTTAGAATTTATAGAATTTCTGTTGTTTGTCTTGTCTGTCTTCGAATAGTTGAACACCGGAATAGCATGTACTTGCTATTTTAAGCTAGCTATACTTACAGATTATTTTGACTATTTTACTCTGCCTAACTCCAGATGATTGTACTCGTCAAACGGAGACCTTCAGGCTTCAGAGTGTTGAGACAAAGATAATAAAAAGCGACGCCAGGCGCAATTTTGCCGATGATCGCAGTGTTTACAGACCTTTACAATGGACTGCAAGGACGGAAAGAAATCTTTCAAACTTGCTGCATTCTGCAGACTTCGAGAATGCGAAATATTATTAGTCAGTTAGATGATGCGAAATATTAATCCGTGAATTTCTTTTGTATTTTTACGTGAATCGTGATTGCCCCGATTTTTGTGTGAACGTGAAAGAGTTTTTGCGAATTGTTACCGTGTTGAGATTTAGATTGCATATCGATTTGTGTAATCAAAATTGAAAGTCGTACGCGTTGCTAAGTAACATTAGAATCACTATTAACATGCAATTTTCACAAGACTTCACAGATATGACAAGGGCCTGTTTACAAGGAGGTAGGGTTACCCTAGCACCCGGGGTTACCCTAGCTTTCGTACATTTCTTGCTTGTCGTGTGTACAAGGGCGCTACGCCACTAGGGTTACCCTATAGTAGCCGGGTTATGTTTTTTCCTTGCGTAATCCCACTTAAACTATACTATATTCGCTCTACCTTTATGGTATTGAGCACTTTCCGACATTCCGTGGACAAAATCACACGTGCTGTATTTATATATATATATATATATATATATATATATATATAACACAAGATGTTGTTGTTTTCTTGCAATAAGCAATTGAAACAGCAGCAGTTGATTCAACAGAAGAGCAGTAATAAAGGGAAAGACATTGAGAAGTGTACAGATTGTCACCAAAATCCTCTTGTCGGCCATTTTGGCATTTTGCTTGTTATTAGTGCTTGGTAACTAAGTCTAATAAAGTTGACCCGGGCAGCAGGGTAAACCTACCCCAATCTCGTTCCCAGAGCCCACGTTCCCCTTACCCAGCGGGCGCGAAACCAGAAGCTCTGGGATAATCCGCTCACGCCATCACAGGATTCTTGTTATCCGGAAGAAGAGTAATCCTGTTCATCAGCCAATGAAATATCGATGTGAGACGGATTATCACAGAGTCTCTCGTTTCCCGGGTGAGAAACGTGGGCTCTGGGAACGAGATTGACCCTACCGGTGAAATTTTGCTTGTAAACCCGGGCTATCTTTGACCCGGGTGCTAGGGTAACCCGGATACTAGGGTAACCCTACCTCCTTGTAAGCAGGCCCTAACTACGACGATCAGCTAGTAGTATATGTGTGTATAACATACCATTGTGTCGCCATTGTGACATCACCATGACGTTATCGTGACGTCGCCATAACGTCATTGTAACGTCACCGTGACATCATCAATATAAGATAAATCTTATAATTTTAGTCCGCTGATCTTAGCCTATCAGTTTTAACAGTTCTAAATCACTATTGGTTTGTTGTTTATAGAATTATGTATACTTTTCTTGTCAATACTTTGGAACAAAGATTGTTTTGATGACAACTGTTGCGTTTTTCTACCAAATTTACATGTAAGTTATGAGTCATGTAAATATTGCAATGAAGTCATGCACTATGATGAAGTACACTGTTCAAGATACTGTTTACCGTATACTGTCTTTGATTTTCTTCTAAATGCCCACTAAAATTATTATAATAGTAATACAGTTGATGTTCTTGGGCATAAATATGTTTTTGGCCCTTCTCAGAGCTAATTTTAACCCTTGCCTTCGGCTCGGGCTAAAATGAGCTTGAGTAGCTGGTCACAAACATACTTATAATGCCAGCGAACATCAACTCTATATTGTTATATATATGCGTTCAAAAACTCGATTCTTCGGATTTCGTGGGCGATGATCTTCGGTATACGCAATGTCTACCAATCAGCGGCAGGCAGTATTAAATTGTGCGCTACGCTACACCACGTTGTCTTTCTTCCTCGAGGACGTTTCTTGACAAGTTGGCATTGTTTGGCGCTGGAATATATTGACTTATTAAAGAGAAGTGTATTTTTCTACTATACTATTATATCAAACACAACTCTATTTGTTGCTGGAAGTATATATCAAGGCCACAAAAGGCTTAGCGAGTTAGCGACATTTCGAGGGGCAGACAGTGTATTTAGACGAGTTTTTGTTCATTAATTTTTATATGACATTCCACACCATTGTGCAAGATGATTTCACGTAACATTTTAAGCATGCGAAGTTATTGTCAACACTCACATCACGCGTACAAAATTGAGCCATTAAAGATGGCAACAGTCATTATTGCTGCAAATCAACAACCTAAAACTGCATAGATTGCCGTTCTTCACTTCAAGCAAGAGTGCTGACGCCATCACTCGATTTGGCTCGATTTTATACGCGTGACGTCCATGTTGAGGAAAACGTCGCATGCTTAAGCTCTTTAATTGAAAATGCTTCGGACGATAACAAGTATTTTACTACTAAATAGTAAATGGTAGCAACTCGCAGCACTTCACTTTTGATAAAAACTTCTAGTATTAGAAATTAATTTGTATACGAAAGTACGAATGCATGATTAAAATTGAGACAGAATAAACAAGTTATATCCTAATTTTATAGTCACATTCTCTTGCTTAATTGACACCTCTGCATGACATCCAAGAGCATGTTTAAGGTCTTCGTTAACCGTTTTTGACCCTAACTCAAAAGTTTCAAAAGTGACCAAAATCGGTCAAAAAGTAAAGGCTAAACCCTTTACTTCTTTTTTTTTCGGGATTTTTTTCAAAAAATCCAA
This sequence comes from Corallium rubrum, assembly GCA_964035015.1. NCBI lineage: Eukaryota > Metazoa > Cnidaria > Anthozoa > Scleralcyonacea > Coralliidae > Corallium > Corallium rubrum. The sequence goes on from OZ036013.1 coordinate 5,016,327, forward strand.
AAAAATATTTTTAGCCAAAATACAGCCTTCTCCTTTTCACAGGAGGTTTAAAACGACTTTATATTTAAGCCGTTTGCAGGGTCATTTCTGTAAAGCGATCTCAATTCGTCAGAATTTATGCCACAAAAATGAAATAGATATCGTTAGAAAGCTATGAATTTGTAAAATACAATGGTGTTTTTGGTTGCGCGATAAACACAATTCCGTTAATAATTGTGAATTTTCTAATTAAAACCAGAGAGCTTCACTCGCGGCGACTCGAGTAAAAAGCGGGGTTTTTTTGTTCAAAATCTTTTTTTGTACTTTGATTCCGAGATAGATTTCCAGCAAAACGGTGTCAGCATTTTTTGATATGTCGAGTTTTGCCGATTTTATTGACGACCAAAGTTAAAAATGCTGTTTTTCGACCAACATTCGGACAAAATTAAATAAGTTCGAAACCAGGCAATAAATAAAAAAACGCTGATACCGTTTTGCTGGACATTTATTTCGGAATGAATGAATGAATGAATGAATGAATGAATGAATGAATGAATGAATGAATGAATGAATGAATGAATGAATGAATGAATGAATGAATGAATGAATGAATGAATGAATGAATGAATGAATAAATGAATGAATGAATGAATGAATGAATGAATGAATGAATGAATGAATGAATGAATGAATGAATGAATGAATGAATGAATGAATGAATGAATGAATGAATGAATCTTTATTAATAGATGAATTAATACTTAGCATACAGACGTGCAAGTTTACATCAATTCAAAGTAGAAATATTATCTAAAACTAATATAAAAATAAAAATAAAATATAGTCTAATAATATAACTAACAGTTAGACAAAGTTAAAAAGGCATCTATTTACATAGCAACGTTTAAAACGTTCAGTGCGGACCCGCGGAATCGAACTGCAAAAACAATTTTTGAACAAAATGAAACACTTTGTTCTAATTACGTCGCCCCGAGTGAAGCCCTCTGGTTTTAATTAAAAAAAATTCACGACTATTAACGGTTTGTGTTTATCGCGAAACCAAAGACACCATTGTATTCTACAAATTCATAACTTTCTAACAACATCTATTTTATTTTTGTGGCATAAATTCTGACGAAATGAGAGCGCTTCACAGAAATGACCTTCCAAACCTTAACGAAGACCTGCATTATTG
>OZ036013.1:5022500-5105000 GCA_964035015.1 Corallium rubrum
AGTAGACAGGCTAATTATACATGTATAAAAATTAAAATTGAAAGTTGACTGATAGGAAGTGACATAAAAACGGAGTATAAATAGAATAGAATATGCCAAAATCTGGTAAAGGTGTTCACCGGTACCATCTAATCTTAAATCTAGTTTTAAAACGGGGAAACAAGGAAAGTAGACAAATAAATATAATAGAATGGGAGTAGGAAGATTAAAAGTAAAACAGAAAAAAGAATAAATAAAAAATAACAAAAACAAAACAAAAAACAACAAAACAAAACAAAAACAAAACATATACAAGACACGTTATAGACACGTTCACACTCATTAGCTTAATATAATTTAAATAAGCTTTTAGTTTAATGGCAAAATCAGATTATTTCCAGTAAGTTAACTCCTGTGACAGGTGTATTTAAACTTAAGCAAAATTAAGATAGATAAGCCGAACAAAGTTGAACGGAGTTGGGAGTGGAGTGATAAATTAAGAAGTACCAGGTAAATTGCTACAAGTAAAAACTTCTATGAATTCATTAGATCAAACAAAAGAAATGAACACGTATAGTCTCTTTAAAAATTATTTAAAATCAAGATACTTTGTCGTTCTCCAGAACACATTCAATACCCGTATTATATTTATTATAAGTAATATTGGGAATTTCACTCGATTACATAGCATATTCTAAGGATTTTGGGTGAAGGAAAGTTCGAGTGTAGAATATATACATTTAATGTATTACGAATTATATTATAATGTTATACGAATTATATCCATATACCTGGCGCTCAATATGTTTAAATTGTAGTTCTGTTAGACAGTTAGAGATCTTGAATTGCAGAATGTCAGAATTTGTTGTTAATATTAACAATATATTGACTTTTTATTTTATATGAAAAGGTTCTTTAAGCTCAGGTTCTTTAAGCTCATGCGACGACCCCCAAGCCTTAGGAATGCAAAGTCGTGAAATTCCAGATGGTGCTATCACTTCATCAACATTTTGGCACCCAAAACTTCGCCCCAAGTTCTCTCGCTTGAACGCGCGCTATTCTGCCAATTCATGGTGCGCGTGGCTTAAATCCGACACAGACTCTAATCCTTGGCTTCAGGTCGACTTCAGTAAAGAAGTTGTTGTGACAGCGGTTGCAACCCAAGGAAGTTGCGGAGATATGGAATGGACAAAGACTTATGTCATTTGGTACAGTAATGATGGGGCCAACTGGACATATTACCAGGAATCGGGCTCTACAAAGGCAAGTATTTTTTAAAAACTTAAGGTCTCCATTAAAGTTTGCAGTGTCATTTCGGTAGAGCGCTCTCAATTCGTCAGAATTTGTGCCACTATCGTTAGAAAGCTATAATTAATTTGTAGAATACAATATTGTATTTGATTTTGCGATAAACACAAACCACGCAATAATAGTTTTTAAAATACGACCAGAGAGCTTCCCTCGGGCCAGTCGGGGCGACTTAAGAACAAAGCGCTTCAACTTGTTAAAACATTTTTTCGCAGTTCGATTCCAAGATAAATTTCCAGCAAAACAGTGTCAACGGTTTTTTAGTTCATTGCCTGGTTTCCATTTAATTTCATGACTTATTTTGTCCGAATGTTGGTCGAAAACAGCATTTTCAACTTTGGTCGTCAATAAAATCAGCCGCAAATCTCGACATATCAAAAAAAGCTGACACGGTTTTGCTGGAAATTTGTCTCGGAATTAACTGCGAAAAAAGATTTCGAACAAAATAAAACGGTGTTTACTTGAGTCGCCCCAAGTGAAGCAGCTAGTTACATTTATTTGACAGCTAGTTACATTTATTTGACAGCTAGTTACATTTATTCGACAGCTAGTTACATTCATTCAACAGCTAGTTACATTTATTCGACAGCTAGTTACATTTATTCGACAGCTGGTTACATTTATTCGACAGCTAGTTACATTCATTCAACAGCTAGTTACATTTATTCGACAGCTAGTTACATTTATTTGACAGCTCGTTACATTTATTCGACAGCTCGTTACATTTATTCGACAGCTAGTTACATTTATTCGACAGCTAGTTACATTTATTTGACAGCTAGTTAAATTTATTCGACAGCTAGTTACAGGGGTGTCGGAAGCGGGGGGGCCGGGGGGGCCCGGGCCCCCCCACTTTTTTTGGTGGGGGGGCCAGAATATGTTTGGGCCCCCCCACTTTTTAACAAGGCCAGAGGCCAGTAATAAAGTTATGATTAACAAAATCAACAAGAAAACAATTTTTATACATACCAAAACAAGAATTAAATTAAATCGCTGCTGAATGAAACATTTCAGAAAATTTCTCCTTGCAAGTTTGCGCGTGGGAATCTACTATGTCGCCTGACATTACCTGACCCTGAACCAAATAATAGGCATACATGAAGTAGTGACCCTGGGACTGCTGACTGCACGCTGGCTTGAAAATGCCAACGTGCGGCTTTTGTGGAGATGATGGTGTGGAAGAAATTTACATAATGTGGAGTTCATAAGATGAGTAAAAGAAAACAATCCGCTATCGAAACATTCTTTCCGAAAAGGTACAGTTATTAAGTTATTACCTTATAAATTAGCACTTAAACTTACAAAGAATGTTTATAAAATACTTTCTAAACTTGTTCGTACTTCGTTTAAAAGATGCAATGCATCAGAATCACCCGGACCTCGACCAGAACTACACCCCCAGAAGCATTTCAAGAAGAGGTTGCTTTAAGTGATGCAGAAACAGAATCTCTTGAATCTTCTCACGTTCATGGCTCCACCCCAAGTGAATACCAGTACGGCAGAGTCGGGGATAAAATAGATTCTTTATCCAGCAGCAACAGCGATCAGGTAAGGTGGGTGGTGGCACGTAGTTTATTAGTATTGTTATTATCGAGCCTGTGGAGATTTCTTCATTACTTGACGTCTACGGTGTTTACATGGTGTTTCCTTCACCATATGTATGCAATATAAATTATGAGTATTAACTTTAGTTTATCTTACTTTTTTAAGGAAACACAGGTTTCTTTGACTTGCGATCAACTTTGTTGCGCCTCTGACTCTGCACCTAATCAACCTTCTGATACCAATATATTACAAAATACTGGAATTGAATACATATCGGGTAACAAGAAAAAGAAACGCTGCATCAAGCCGCAATGGTTTAGATCTTTCAGCTGGCTAACGCTTTGTGAGTCTCAGAATAAATTGTTTTGTTACATTTGCCGAAAAGAAGATAGACGAAGTACCATAATATTTAGCAAGAACGCCGAAAAAGCATTTACACAAGATGGATTCAACAACTGGAAGAAAGCGATCGAAAAGTTCAAAGGACACGAGCATTCCCTATGTCATCGCGAAGCAAGTATTAAGTACAAAGCCAGTCAAAACCAGCAACCAGTATCTCAGCAATTGTCCAATCAGCTGAAAGCGGAGCAAGAAACCCGCAGAATGTGTTTGCTCAAGCAACTGGAGAGCCTGACTTTTCTTCTTCGCCAGGGTCTTGCGGTGCGTGGCCATAAAGATGACGAAGGAAATCTTAGACAGTTGCTAAAGCTTAGGTTGAAAGATGTACCAGCTCTGGAACACTGGATTTCAGAGAAAAATTACTTTTCGCCTGATATTTTAAACGAGCAGATATCAATTGTGGCCAAAAGTATCTTAAGAAAACTCATAGAAGATATCCGAAATGTCCAGTGGTTCTCTGTCATAGCTGATGAAACATCGGATGTTGCGAATCAAGAACAATTCAACATTTCAATAAGATGGGTTGGGGAAGATTTTGTCGTTTACGAAGATCCAATAGGGATGATAGCTGTCCCAGATACCACAGGAGAAACTCTGTTTAATGTTATTAAAGATGTACTCATTCGATTGAATCTTCCAATCAGAAACTGCCGCGGCCAAGCTTATGATGGAGCAAGTAACATGCAAGGAAGTATAAAAGGAGTGGCAACCCGAATACAAGAAGAGGAACCTTCTGCCATTCACGTCCATTGCCTGGCTCATTGCCTTAACCTATGTTTGCAAGATGTTGCTAGGCAGTGCAAGCCCGTTCGAGATGCTCTTGACCTCGTTAACGAAATTCTGAAGCTGATCAAAGCTTCACCAAAACGATCACAATTATTTAACAACATCAAATTGGGAAAATCTCCGGAAACGCCCCAATTGCGAAAGCTTTGCCCAACGCGATGGACAATGAGAACAGCATCGATAGACTCGATACTAAAGAATTATACAGCACTTATCGATACTTTGGAAGACGTCAACGCAGGAAGCGACGAGCATGCAAGAAGAGCTGGCTGTCTTCTAGCTCTAATGGAAAAGTTCTCAACCTTCTTTGGTCTGAAACTTTCTCATTTACTTTTTGCTGCCTCAGAGCAACTGTCTCTCACTTTGCAAAGTAAAGACATATCTGCACAGGACGCTTTCAAGGCAGCATCGCTGACAAAGGCGTATTATCAACGGAAAAGAAATGATGAGAACTTCGATGAGTTTTACTCATATGTCTTACAAGAAGCTGGAAAGATCGAGCATGTTGAGGAACCAAAACTTCCAAGACGAAAGAAAGTTCCGAGGCGTATAGATGATGGAGCGGAAAACCACGTTTACCTCACGCCTAAAGCGCACTTTAAGCATAATTTTTTTGAAGTTATTGATTGGATCATTGCTGAAATTTCTAACCGCTTTGATCAACCATCCTTTACGTTCATTCAAAAAGTAGAAACGCTTTTCATCGATGCCGCGAACGGAAAAGAAGCTCAGATCCCCACAGATGTCAGACAGTGCTATGACAATGACCTAGATTTTGACCGGCTACATCAGCAACTCCAAAGCCTTCCCGACCTATGCAGTCATTGTCGTAAAGTGACGAACATTGATACGATCACACAAGCTCTTGTCGAGTCAGACAATAGAGCAATCAGATCGATGTTTAGTGAAGTCAGGAAGTTGCTTCAGTTGTATCTTACCGTCCCTATCACATCCAGCACTTCGGAGAGGAGTTTTTCGGCACTTCGTCAAATTAAGACATACCTACGGAACACAATGGGCCAAGCGAGAATGAATCATGCTGTGATATGTTACGTACATAGTGACAGAACTGACGCTGTTGATCTCTTCGAAGCAGCCAAAGAGTTTGCTTGTGCAAACGACAACAGGATGAAATTCTTTGGTACTTTCTTACGATAATATCATTATATCATATGTGGTAAAACAATCAGTGTTCCTATTTAAGTTCCTATTTGTAATAAGACAAACAGCCATGTATGTACTGAGCTGCATATATAACTTATGTTTGTAAACATGCAACAAATTTTAATAAAATAATTGGTGTTTCTAATATCCAGTTATGGCCTTATACCTGTCTTCCCTTTTTGCATCAGTCACAACATTGAATTATGTTTTTAAATGTACCTCTTCGTCTTCTTGTAAGCCTGACCCAACACAATACACTAAACCTAGCTAACCCACAACTTTGAATAAAGATACATATAAAGAAATTTGAATGCAGATATTCAATGTCCGGAAAAGTGTTGTCTTTTGAGTATTTTATGACGTTTTTGGACCTTTAGAATTCTGTAAATCCTTGTCCTAAAATGCAGGAAATGGCATTTCAGAGACTCTAGATTTGAAAATTTCCCGGGGGGGCATGCCCCCGGACCCCCCTAAAAATTTTGGGCCCCCCCACTTTTAGTGTCGCTCCGACGCCCCTGGCTAGTTACATTTATTCGACAGCTAGTTACATTTATTCGACAGCTAGTTACATTTATTTGACAGCTAGTTACATTTATTCGACAGCTATAGTTACATTTATTCGACAGCTAGTTACATTTATTCGACAGCTAGTTACATTTATTCAACAGCTACGTTATACATTCATTCAACAGCTAGTTACATTTATTTGACAGCTAGTTAAATTTATTCGACAGCTAGTTAAATTTATTCGACAGCTAGTTATATTTATTCGACAGCTAGTTACATTTATTCGACAGCTAGTTACATTTATTCAACAGCTACGTTATACATTCATTCAACAGCTAGTTACATTTATTCGACAGCTAGTTACATTCATTCGACAGCTAGTTACATTCATTGAACAGCTAGTTACATTTATTCGACAGCTAGTTACATTTATTCAACAGCTAGTTACATTTATTCGACAGCTAGTTAAATTTATTCGACAGCTAGTTACATTTATTCGACAGCTACTTACATTTATTCAACAGCTAGTTAAATTTATTCGACAGCTAGTTACATTTATTCGACAGCTAGTTACATTTATTCGACAGCTAGTTACATTTATTCGACAGCTAGTTACATTTATTCGACAGCTACTTACATTTATTCAACAGCTAGTTAAATTTATTCGACAGTTAGTTACATTTATTCAACAGCTACGTTATACATTCATTCAACAGCTAGTTACATTTATTCGACAGCTAGTTACATTTATTCAACAGCTACTTACATTCATTCAACAGCTAGTTAAATTTATTCGACAGCTAGTTACATTTATTCGACAGCTAGTTACGTTTATTCGACAGCTAGTTACATTTATTCAACAGCTAGTTACATTTATTCGACAGCTAGTTACATTTATTCAACAGCTAGTTACATTTATTCGACAGCTAGTTACATTTATTCGACAGCTAGTTACATTTATTCGACAGCTAGTTACATTTATTCGACAGCTAGTTACATTTATTCGACAGCTAGTTACATTTATTCGACAGCTATAGTTACATTTATTCGACAGCTAGTACATTTATTCGACAGCTAGTTACATTCATTCGACAGCTAGTTACATTTATTCGACAGCTATAGTTACATTTATTCGACAGCTAGTTACATTTATTCGACAGCTAGTTACATACATTCAACAGCTAGTTACATTTATTCGACAGCTAGTTACATACATTCAACAGCTAGTTACATTTATTCGACAGCTAGCTACATACAGTGAAACCTGAGTTTTGCGACCACCTCTGGTGCCACAAAAAAGTGGTCGTTAAGGACAGGTGGTCGTTTAGACAGGTAGTGATGTGACGCTATAGCAGCCATTTTGGCAGCGGCGCGACCCAGCGGTTCTTTATATAAACATTATTTCAAGGTTAGGAAAATGGCGATTTATAAAGATTTACAAGGGAAATGGAAAAAGGCAAGAGCACTTCAAAGAAGTGCAGTCTTGATTTATTAATGTTAATATGTTATTTGGATATTAAAATAAAAGAAATTTGACATTTGAGCAACACTTCCGGTTTCTTGTTTTCACATGTGGTCGCATTCGCGTTTGTTTACTACGAAGAAATGGGGATTTCTTTAACGTATTTCGGCAGTTTCACATTGAGTTGGTCGCTAATAACAGGTAAATATCTTGTTTGGGACAGAAAAAACCGGTCGCTGGTCGCGTAAGGCAGGTGGTCGCGCATTGCAGGTACATTTCAACTACAAATCATCCGTGCCAGAAAAAGTGGTCGTTTGTGACAGGTGGTCGCAAAACATGGGGGTCGCAAAACTCGGGTTTCACTGTACATTCAACAGCTAGTTACATTTATTCGACAGCTAGTTACATACATTCAACAGTTAGTTACATTTATTCGACAGCTAGTTACATACATTCAACAGCTAGTTACATTTATTCGACAGCTAAGGCAGGTTCGCTCGTTGCAGGTATATTTCAACTACAAATCGTCTGTGCCAGAAAAAGTGGTCGTATATGACAGGTGGTCGTAAAACATGGAGGTCGCAAAACTCAAGTTTCACTGTATTCGACAGCTAGTTAAATTCATTCGACTTGCAACTTGCTTTTATCTTTTCAGATATTTACTGGTAACACCGATAAGAATACTGTTGTCACCAATTCTCTTCAGTCTCCAGTCATTGCGCGATATGTGCGAATTTCACCAAAAAGTTGGGAGACCTACGCTTCCACGAGGATCGAGTATTATGGTTGCCGTTGACAAACGGACGGACATATTTGACTAATACTGCTGGTGTTATTACTTTTTGACTTAATTTTCATTTCATATATATGCACTTTAAATAGTACATCTCAAACTATTATAATAATTCATGAAGCCAATCCATGAACCGATGAACGTACACCAACCACATCACATGCATGAGTTTTGTTACCCAATGAAAACCTGTAGGAAACTTCCTAGTGAACTGGATCACATTTCTTAATCTGCATATTGAAATCAATGAAGAAAACGCCTCAAATCGGGATGCAAATACTCGTTTGAGAAGCAAGAGCAAACACTCGTTTATCGTGTTTCATCAGGGGACTCCAAACACTCGAAAGCAATAAAAACCTCGGGGCTATACGCCCCTTGGTTTTCATTTGTTTTCTCGTGTTTGTTAATTCCTGCATGATGAAACACTCAAACGCGCAGTTGATCTATTACTTTTAGTTTTTATACTTGCATACTGTATTAAATGTTTACTTTTCATAATACTACGATTCCGGTTTGAGCGTGGACACGCGTAATTTGAGGCCACACGTTCCACGCGGGAAACTAATACGTTGCTAAGCAGAAACTGTAACGTTACTACGGCCAAAGGTATTGTTTCAATTTGAAACGAGCGCCGTTTCTTCGCTCAAACGTCGCGTTGTGGGGTTTGTCAGCGTAATGGTCGATCGGAAAAGCACTGTGGAGTCCTTAACTTAACTTGACGAATATTTAATTGTGTGTAAAAATGAGTTGGTGACGTTGAGTGAGGAAACGGCGCTCGTTTCAAATTGAAACAATACCGTTTGGCCTTAGTAACGTTACAGTTTCCGCTTAGCAACATATTAGTTTCCCGTGTGAAACGTGTGTCCTCAAATTACGCGTGTCCACGCTCAAACCGGAATGGTAGTATTTTCATAATTAGTGTGACTTTGCTTGTTCAGTACTAATACTGGTACTATGTAGTAGCTACATTAATTTAAATAAAATGATAACAAACTACCTTTTACAAACAACTTGGTGTCCATTATTTTTCTGCATTAGCTTCTAGTAAAAGTATTGACTGAATTAGGCCTAGATCAAACGTTGCTAGATCAAAAACCTAAACGAAAAACCATGACCTGTCTGCAGTGCTGTGTACTTCATTACAAGTAATATATAAATACATACATGTAATTTTTCTAATTTTTTAGTAATTAATATTTTGAGTAACTTTACTACTAACTATATATATATATTTTTTTAATTACAAAAAATTGAAAAAAGTGATTAAAACTTAAGTTACATTTAATCACCATCATCATCATCCCCTTTGTCCCCTCAAGGGGGGTCGGGTCGTCGACACCTCTTTCCACTCTATTCTGTCATCGACTTTATCCAGATCCACCACTCTCCCGTCATCCCGAACACAATCCATCCATCGCTTTCTCGGTCGTCTTCTCTTCCTTGTTCCTGGTTCCCTGCGGTCCGCTGCCCATCTAACAAACTCCATCTCTTCCATTCTCTTCACGTGTCCGTACCATCTCAGTCGGGCCTTGTCGTATTTTCTCTCTTAGTTCCGCCACCTTCAATTCCTGCCTTATGTCTTCGTTTCTCATTCTCTCTCGTCTTGTTACTCCTCTAATGGCTCGTAGACATCTCATCTCCGCTACTTCCAGTTTCTTCACATGTTCTTCCTTCACCGCCCACGACTCTGCCCCATGTAGACTCACCGGTCTTACCATCGTTTTGTACACCTGCGTCTTCAGTCGCATCGGCATCTGTTTGTCGTATATTATTCCGCTTACAGTCCTCCATGTGCTCCCTGTTCCCTGCAGTCTTGCCTGTACCTCTCTATCCAGATCTCCACTTTCATGTAGTAGCCAACTTCCTAGGTATCTGAAGGCTGTTGTTTGCTTCAGTTGCTGTCCGTCCACTGTAATCTGCAGTCGTGGTACTGGCTGACCTCTTGAGACTTCTAGTACTTCCGTTTTTGCTTTGCTCATCCGCATACCATGTATACTGCCAGTTGGTTGTACCACTTCTCTACTGCTTGTTGTAATTCCTCTGCTATATTGGTTACATTTAATATTGTGTAAAAATGTAACTGATACAGTGCTACATGCAGTGGTGTAGCCAGAGAAATCAGTGACACCCAGGCCAGTGTAGACTTGTAGTGCTTTATACTAGGGGGTCTGGGGGCATGCTCCAGTGGAAAATCTTTGAATTCTTCAATCTCTGAAAGCTGAGCATCTCCTGCATTTCGAGCATGCTACTATAATATATTCAGCTGCAGCACCAAGATAGATTCCGTGTGTTTATTTGGTGCTTTTTAGCTTTTATAGCAGATTTTTTAAATAATTTTTTGCATAATAATTGTGCATAAATCTACGCTATGTCGAAGGAACATTCATTGTCACCAAACTTTTCAGCCGGTAGCATATATAGAAAAATAATGGGCTTACCTTAAGATCTGTAAAAAGGTTGATCAACGTTAGAGTCGATCAACTTTACGAGTTCAGTGCTTACAGTCAAATGCTCTTGCATGTGACTTTGCAATATTGCGCCGCAACATTGCAATGTAGAGGCCCCATTAGGGGGGGTCTGGATATCCCGTATCCCGTTAATTTTTCCTTAAAATATCCCATATCCCTAAATGATTTCGTCTTGTATCCCTATAATGGCAAAATCGATGACGACTTACAGCCGGCGGAAAACGTTTGCATTTTTAATCGCTTTAATGGTCGTCTGGTCAAGTTGTGTCGTAAGTAAAAGGGGCTGCAGTGAAATTAACCTATACATACAGGAAGATTAGCGCAGCAAGCTTGATTTCCACATTGTAATGTAACATACGATACATATATGACCATATATGTCCTGTAAAGGCTACAGGTACTAGTTCCGCGTGTCGTAATTAAATTGTGCAACGTCATTTGACAAAAAAAAATCTTGGGTGTGCACTTGCCATACTCTGCAGTCTGGACTGTCGCCATGATGCCATATTTCGCTCAATGGACAGGAGACTGGGCACTAAATATTTATGAAACATGAAAGACTGCGCGGAAAGACTACTGGGAACGAGATTGCTGAATTGACAATTTAAATAGTGACAATAGGGACAATAGAGGTCAATAGAGAAATTCCTGATATGAATTAGTAAAAACTTGAAAAATATTGTGAAAAAACTTTACATTGACCACATTTAATGTCTTTAGTGACTTTAATAATGAATCTATAAGGACAATAATGACTTTAAATGTTATCAAAATATGCAGATATGTTATCTTCCATATCCCGTATCCCTATAATTTTTTCTTCAGTATCCCGTATCCGTAAAAAGAAGAAGCTATCCAATGAACAGTTTAAGAAGATGGCGCCCACTAGTTCACGACCTGGTATTCTCTATGGTTTACCGAAGGTGCATAAAACTACACTGCAAAAAAAGCATTTTTGCTTTTGAGTAAAATTACTCAATTTAGGAGTAAAATTACTCAATTTTTGAGTAAACCTGGGGTTTTACCCAAGACATTGAGTAAATTAACGCAAAAGGCTGAGTAAAAGTATTTACTCTTCCGCTTGAGTATATCTACTCAATCGTTTGAGTAAAAGTTTACTCAATATTTTGAGTCATATGTAAGCATGAGTAATTTTACTCAAAGACTTGAGTGAAATAACTCTGGTACTGAGTAAGTTATCACTTTCACTTTACTCCAATAGCTGAGTAAAGCAACAGTAAGTAAAATTACGCATTTTTTGAGTAAAATGCCAGTTTTACTCAAACACTGAGTAAAGCTAATTTTGAGCAAGACATTTTACTCATGCTGTGAGTAAATTGGATACAATTTACTCAAGGTCGGAGTAAATTAAAATTACATTACTCAGGGCCTGAGTAAACGGAGGAACATTACTCAAACAGTGAGTAAGGCTTTTTACTCAAATGCTTGGGTTGTCTCTACTCAATAGTTTGAGTAAAATTATACTCAATAATCTGAGTGAAAAGTCGGGAATAGTAATTTAACTCAAATATATAAAGTAACATTAATCGCCACTATTTTACTCACATAAATAAATAAGTAAAGATTATTGTTATTAAAACTACAATTACAGGTATACCTCGAGTGAAATAACATTCGAGGAAGAGAATATACTTATATGTACAGAGTCAATATTATACTGTGTATTACAATGCATGCTATTTACATAATTTACTGCATGAAGTCAATTCATTTCTGTAACGTAAAACCACAAATAATTTGTTTCCATTACAAGCAAATCCTTTATGCAATCCAAGAGGGTGAAAGTCTATAAGATTCTCTTGTATGACTAAATTAACAGCATTTACCAGCTCAACTCTGTAGGCATTCAGATTCTTCGTACTCAATAACATGTAATGTTTTATATTTAAATATAATAATACTTCCATCCAGCATCCACTAGTATTATTCCGTCACTGACATTTAATATTCCCATAGTGTTTTATAATGTTTACGTTTGGCACCGCATTTAGAGAAGACCTCACCGTATGCTGGGAGAGAAAAGGCATACTGCAAGTATGTAATGAAATATACATCAAACTTAAAGAAAAACGACAACGAATTGCAGTCGTTAGAAAACGGAAGCCAATATACGTCAAAAGGATAAGAGCACCCCCCGCACTGCATCCCAATAATAATTTTTGTTCATAGAAGTATCAAACGAAACGTTCAAATTACAAAAAAAAAAAAATTTGCCTTTTATTTTGAATCGTCTATATCACCCCTGTAACAAAACAGACGGATTCACTGCGTGCCACAGCCAGCGAAGATCAAATAGACCTGCCACTGTGACCAGTCACCCGATCTAGGTAACAAAGCAGGTGGGCGATGAAGACTTGACATGATGACGTTACTGAAGCTTCACTATGGCACGGCAACCAATCATATGATAGCATTATGATAGGTGGCAAATTTTCAAATGAGCATCTGTGACAGACCTTCACACCTAACTAGCTTTCTTCAGTGCCAGTCGAACTAGTCAGTCTAGTCTTCTCGCAGTTGTCGGTTGCATTCTTAGTTCTTCAGTGGCGTTGGAATAATCGTATATAGGGTTTTCGAAATGGCGAAAACAGTTCAAGAAGTCAAAGAATGGTTGACGGACAATGGATTTAAAGACTATTGCCAGAAATTTGAAGGTAAGTCATTGACAACATCACGTGCACAAACCTTGGTAGTTCTGTCGATTAGTTTTTCGCTTTTTTGACTTCATTTTATGAGTCGAACAGTTTAAATGATCTTTTCCCAAAATCCTACAATCAAATCTATACCTGAAAGGAACATCTTTGGCTGCTCAATAGGAGAAGCGCATGGAGTCGAGATCAACCGCGTGTCAAAGTTCGCTTTTATTATCGCGCCTCTTAATGCGCCGTCACTGCCGTATTTCGTCCTCAAAAACCTTGGGAGGTATTACTCTTTTAAGCTTTTCTACATATCGTACCGAGCTTTAAATAGTTATTTACCATCAAATTATCTACAGGCCATGAAACCAGCGTATATACCTGCTTGAGAAAGTGCGCTTCGATCACATGGCGCCGGATTTTATTAGCTTGTAAGAAAGTAGTGTGCTGGGAAATGTTTGAGAAACAGCAGACCAAAAGTGTTTTAAACGGCCAATAATTTTGGAGCGAAACGCTTCGAGCAGAACCTTTCATCAGACATCAGAGTTAAAACGTTCACCGTAGGTTCGATGGCGATAGATCCGACATTGACACAAAGCGTGCGCAATACAGTTTATTTTGAGTTTAGTGCTTGTTGGATCTTTTCGACAATCAGCACAAAAAGATTGGTAAGAAACCTGAAATGACGTGGCAAATTTATTCATACTGATGTTTCTCCTCTGAAAGATGCATCATCGTTGACACCAGTCCTTTCAAAGAATTAATTATAAAATTTAAAGGCGATATTTGTCAGAATCTACATATACATACTGTAAACATGCTTAGCCTTAGATATACACGTTCAGTCTGATTCAAATCAGTATTAAACGAGAACTATACAGATTAATGAGAGTATACTTCGATAAAGAAAAAAGCTCTAATCGTCAGTATTTTTTTCTAAATGTTTAATCCGTGGTTGAAACGAATGTGTAATTATACGACTTTCCGACTTTATAATAGGTAGAAACTTGGAAGGGGGTAACAATTCAATAAAAAGAGGGGGGATAACTGGAAAAAACGTGAAAAAACTTAATAAAAAATCGTGTCCCAATTTTTTTTTACCCTGGTATAGACTCAAGTGTTAGTGAGGCTATGGACGAGGTTGTCCAGATCGATGACGAAATCAGGTTTGTATCTCAACTTATTAATAAGAAATAAGAAACTTTTGCTGTTTTCAGTGAATCATTGATTTTTCTAAATATTATTATATTTGTAGCTCATAATATACTTTTATATTCACATACCCCTACTTGTAGCTAGCTAGCAACTTCCAAAAATATAAAACAAATTGACTATTAACAAATTTAAAAGTTAGGCCTAAAATAGTATTATTTAGCTATAGTGGCTTGCCCTATACATTTATGTTGTTGCAGTTAATTCTGTTGTCGAGAGGGTGGCTTATGGCCGCCTTGTACCGGCACCTCTTTTGGGTGGGCCATGCTTATGCAAGCCGCCTGTTGAAAAGGAGATACATAAATTTATAGCAATCCACAATTGCTAATATGTTTTGAAATAAACAATTCTTTTCAGTACTTGGCACAATAATTATAGTATTGACTATTACAAATTTAAAAGTTAGGCCCAAAATAGTATTATTGGCTAGTGGCTTGCCCTATACATTTATGTTGTTGCAGTTAATTCTGTTGTCGAGAGGGTGGCTTATGGCCGCCTTGTACTGGCACCTCTTTTGGGTGGCATGCTTATGCAAGCCGCCTGTTGAAGAGGAGATACATAAATTTATAGCAATCCACAATTGCTAATATGTTTTGAAATAAACAATTCTTTTTCAGTACTTGGCACAATAATTATAGTATTGACTATTACAAATTTAAAAGTTAGGCCCAAAATAGTATTATTGGCTAGTGGCTTGCCCTATACATTTATGTTGTTGCAGTCAATTCTGCTGTCGAGAAGGTGGGTTTGGCTGCCCTGTACCGGCACCTCTTTTGGGTGGCATGCTTATGCAAGCCGCCTGTTGAAGAGGAGATACATAAATTTATAGCAATCCACAATTGCTAATATGTTTTGAAATAAACAATTCTTTTTCAGTACTTGGCACAATAATTATAGTATTGACTATTACAAATTTAAAAGTTAGGCCCAAAATAGTATTATTGGCTAGTGGCTTGCCCTATACATTTATGTTGTTGCAGTTAATTCTGTTGTCGAGAGGGTGGCTTATGGCCGCCTTGTACCGGCACCTCTTTTGGGTGGCATGCTTATGCAAGCCGCCTGTTGAAGAGGAGATACATAAATTTATAGCAATCCACAATTGCTAATATGTTTTGAAATAAACAATTCTTTTTCAGTACTTGGCACAATAATTATACTATTGACTATTACAAATTTAAAAGTTAGGCCCAAAATAGTATTATTGGCTAGTGGCTTGCCCTATACATTTATGTTGTTGCAGTTAATTCTGTTGTCGAGAGGGTGGCTTATGGCCGCCTTGTACCGGCACCTCTTTTGGGTGGCATGCTTATGCAAGCCGCCTGTTGAAGAGGAGATACATAAATTTATAGCAATCCACAATTGCTAATATGTTTTGAAATAAACAATTCTTTTTCAGTACTTGGCACAATAATTATAGTATTGACTATTAAAAATTTAAAAGTTAGGCCCAAAATAGTATTATTGGCTAGTGGCTTGCCCTATACATTTATGTTGTTGCAGTTAATTCTGTTGTCGAGAGGGTGGCTTATGGCCGCCTTGTACCGGCACCTCTTTTGGGTGGCATGCTTATGCAAGCCGCCTGTTGAAGAGGAGATACATAAATTTATAGCAATCCACAATTGCTAATATGTTTTGAAATAAACAATTCTTTTTCAGTACTTGGCACAATAATTATAGTATTGACTATTACAAATTTAAAAGTTAGGCCCAAAATAGTATTATTGGCTAGTGGCTTGCCCTATACATTTATGTTGTTGCAGTTAATTCTGTTGTCGAGAGGGTGGCTTATGGCTGCCTTGTACCGGCACCTCTTTTGGGTGGGCCATGCTTATGCAAGCCGCCTGTTGAAGAGGAGATACATAAATTTATAGTAATCCACAATTGCTAATATGTTTTGAAATAAACAATTCTTTTTCAGTACTTGGCACAATAATTATAGTATTGACTATTAAAAATTTAAAAGTTAGGCCCAAAATAGTATTATTGGCTAGTGGCTTGCCCTATACATTTATGTTGTTGCAGTTAATTCTGTTGTCGAGAGGGTGGCTTATGGCCGCCTTGTACCGGCACCTCTTATGGGTGGCATGCTTATGCAAGCCGCCTGTTGAAGAGGAGATACATAAATTTATAGCAATCCACAATTGCTAATATGTTTTGAAATAAACAATTCTTTTTCAGTACTTGGCACAATAATTATAGTATTGACTATTACAAATTTAAAAGTTAGGCCCAAAATAGTATTATTGGCTAGTGGCTTGCCCTATACATTTATGTTGTTGCAGTTAATTCTGTTGTCGAGAGGGTGGCTTATGGCCGCCTTGTACCGGCACCTCTTTTGGGTGGCATGCTTATGCAAGCCGCCTGTTGAAGAGGAGATACATAAATTTATAGCAATCCACAATTGCTAATATGTTTTGAAATAAACAATTCTTTTTCAGTACTTGGCACAATAATTATAGTATTGACTATTACAAATTTAAAAGTTAGGCCCAAAATAGTATTATTGGCTAGTGGCTTGCCCTATACATTTATGTTGTTGCAGTTAATTCTGTTGTCGAGAGGGTGGCTTATGGCTGCCTTGTACCGGCACCTCTTTTGGGTGGGCCATGCTTATGCAAGCCGCCTGTTGAAGAGGAGATACATAAATTTATAGTAATCCACAATTGCTAATATGTTTTGAAATAAACAATTCTTTTTCAGTACTTGGCACAATAATTATAGTATTGACTATTACAAATTTAAAAGTTAGGCCCAAAATAGTATTATTGGCTAGTGGCTTGCCCTATACATTTATGTTGTTGCAGTTAATTCTGTTGTCGAGAGGGTGGCTTATGGCCGCCTTGTACCGGCACCTCTTTTGGGTGGCATGCTTATGCAAGCCGCCTGTTGAAGAGGAGATACATAAATTTATAGCAATCCACAATTGCTAATATGTTTTGAAATAAACAATTCTTTTTCAGTACTTGGCACAATAATTATAGTATTGACTATTACAAATTTAAAAGTTAGGCCCAAAATAGTATTATTGGCTAGTGGCTTGCCCTATACATTTATGTTGTTGCAGTTAATTCTGTTGTCGAGAGGGTGGCTTATGGCCGCCTTGTACCGGCACCTCTTTTGGGTGGCATGCTTATGCAAGCCGCCTGTTGAAGAGGAGATACATAAATTTATAGCAATCCACAATTGCTAATATGTTTTGAAATAAACAATTCTTTTTTAGTACTTGGCACAATAATTATAGTATTGACTATTACAAATTTAAAAGTTAGGCCCAAAAATAGTATTATTGGCTAGTGGCTTGCCCTATACATTTATGTTGTTGCAGTTAATTCTGTTGTCGAGAGGGTGGCTTATGGCTGCCTTGTACCGGCACCTCTTTTGGGTGGGCCATGCTTATGCAAGCCGCCTGTTGAAGAGGAGATACATAAATTTATAGTAATCCACAATTGCTAATATGTTTTGAAATAAACAATTCTTTTTCAGTACTTGGCACAATAATTATAGTATTGACTATTAAAAATTTAAAAGTTAGGCCCAAAATAGTATTATTGGCTAGTGGCTTGCCCTATACATTTATGTTGTTGCAGTTAATTCTGTTGTCAAGAGGGTGGCTTATGGCCGCCTTGTACCGGCACCTCTTTTGGGTGGCATGCTTATGCAAGCCGCCTGTTGAAGAGGAGATACATAAATTTATAGTAATCCACAATTGCTAATATGTTTTGAAATAAACAATTCTTTTTCAGTACTTGGCACAATAATTATAGTATTGACTATTAAAAATTTAAAAGTTAGGCCCAAAATAGTATTATTAGCTAGTGGCTTGCCCTATACATTTATGTTGTTGCAGTTAATTCTGTTGTCGAGAGGGTGGCTTATGGCCGCCTTGTACTGGCACCTCTTTTGGGTGGCATGCTTATGCAAGCCACCTGTTGAAGAGGAGATACATAAATTTATAGTAATCCACAATTGCTAATTAATGTTTTGAAATAAACAATTCTTTTTCAGTACTTGGCACAATAATTATAGTATTGACTATTAAAAATTTAAAAGTTAGGCCCAAAATAGTATTATTGGCTAGTGGCTTGCCCTATACATTTATGTTGTTGCAGTTAATTCTGTTGTCGAGAGGGTGGCTTATGGCCGCCTTGTACCGGCACCTCTTTTGGGTGGCATGCTTATGCAAGCCGCCTGTTGAAGAGGAGATACATAAATTTATAGCAATCCACAATTGCTAATATGTTTTGAAATAAACAATTAAGTACTTGGCATAGTAGACTATTGCAAATTTAAAAGTTAGGCCTAAAATAGTATTTTTGGTTAGTGGCCTACCCTGTACATTTATGTTGTTGTAGTACCTCTTTTGGATGGCATGCTTATATGCAAGCCACTTGTTAAAGGGGAGAGGCATAAATTTATACATGTGCAATAAAATTCTCTTTCAGATCTAATGCCAGATACTGCAAATATGTTTTGTCTCTTCATCCAGTGAAACTACAAGTGCAATGCAGACTGAGTTGATTTAGATTATTAGCATTCTTAATGATTTCTGTATATATACTATATAAGTGTGTAAGTATATTGTCAGTCTATCACTTTATGTTATTTTTTTCTTCTCTCTGTAGATGAACGTGCTCAGGTGGCAATGCTCATTCTGCCACTTCTTTTGCAAAGAAAGTTGGCCAAATCAAATTATGAGGATTTTGTCCAGATAATGTTTCAGTAAGTTTCACATAAGTAGGTTCATGTTTTCTACACTTGTCCAGTCTTGTCCTCAAACACTTTGAAGTTGCAATACTGAGTCATTATATTAGGCTTTGCACATTCTTAGACAGTAGATCAGCTCTTAGAACTTATGTCCTCATTTATATGAAACATTGTGCTTTTTGTTGCAGGAAAGTGCCAAAGTAGAAGAGGCATTAAGGCAGATGTCAAGTCCGTTCCGAAAAATTTTGGTCACTGGCACTATCGAATCACCAGATGATATAAGCATCGTTGCAGATCGTCAGATGCTGTTTTCCATCCGTGGTGGAATAGTTGAAGCATGCCTTGGACTTTTGGCTACATATTATGTTTTTATGTATGAATATCCGAACTCTTTAAATATTTTTTTTATATACAGTGTGTATCAAAAAAAAGGCTACCCTTAGAAAATATAATTAACATTCTTTTCAAATAACCTATTGTATATTGACAGCCCTGGACACCTCTGAAGTCACGGATGCGTAAAAACAAATGGTTTTATACACCTGGGAAATTAAGATAACTTGAAGTGTATGCATGGTGAAGTTATCGTAATTTCCCAGGTGTATACGACCATTTTGTTTTTTACGCATCCGTGACTTCAGAGGTGTCCAGGGCTGTCAATATACAATAGGTTATTTGAAAAGAATGTTAATTATATTTTCTAAGGGTAGCCTTTTTTTTGATACACCCTGTATATGCAGAAATGCATTTTAAATATACAGGATGCATTAGAAAGTTACCTGCTTCCATTATTCATTTTGTTAATAATTTAAATACTACATGAATATGTACACTGAAATCATAGCAAGTGATTTACTGAATGAATATTGTAATCACAGGGCTGTTATACTGAAATATCTAAAAATCATAGACCTCTTTATCTATTCCAGCCATTAATTTTTATTCAATATATAATTTTGCAAACTTTTCAAGTGGATATTTTGTTTAACATTTCTATGTTTTTGTCAGTTTTAGAAAGGTATAATATTTATTTCACTCAATATCTTCACTGACTTAAAATGAAGTTTGCATAATCTTTGAGTCAATTTACTCACAGTTTGAGTAAAATGTTTATTTTCCTCAGGGTTTTAGGCCACTGTAATCACATATTCGGTGTGAGTCAATTGTACTCAAAACCCAAGTAAATTTACTCAAAATTTTGAGTAAGTAATCATTTTACTCAATAATTTGGGTCACTGTGGGTGCATTTTGTTTGAGTCAATTTTACTCAAATTTTGAGTAATTTTACTCAAAATGTTGAGTAAATTTACTCAAAATTTTGAGTAAGTAATCATTTTACTCAATAATTTGGGTCACTGTGGGTGCATTTTGATTGAGTCAATTTTACTCAAATTTTGAGTAATTTTACTCAAATATTTGAGTAAAATCATCATTTTACTCAATTTTTTCGTTCAATAAAATTGACTCAAAGGTTTGAGTAAAACAGTATTTTACTCAAACTATTGAGTCAATTTTACTCGCTATTTGGAGTCACTGTGGGTGCATGGTTTTACTCAATTTTTTGAGTTAATTTACTCAAGGATTTTTTGCAGTGTAACATTCCTTTACGTCCGATTTTATCTGCTATTGGAACTCATTCTTATAACTTAGCTAAGTTTCTCGTTCCACTTCTCTCTCCAATTTCTCTAGGCTCTTATGTTATTAACGATACTTTTTCTTTTATTCAAGATCTCTTTTCCCTTAATCTTAATCTTAATTCTAATAATCTTATTAAGGCTAGTTTTGACATCAAATCACTTTTCACTAACATACCGATTGATGAAACCATCAATATTGTCCTTGATACCGCTATTTTTTATCACACAATTTTTTCACGGTTTTTCGCGCGATGAGTTTAGAAATCTCCTTAACTTATCAGTTAAAGATTGTCATTTCATGTTTAACGGCCAATTTTATGATCAAATTGACGGAATCGCCATGGGTCACCCCTTGGCCCACTTTTTGCAAACATTTTCCTTTGTCATCACGAACAAAATTGGCTTAACAATTGTCCCGCTCAGTTTAAATCTGTGTATTATAGGCATTATGTTGACGACTCGTTTATTTTATTCAAATCGCCGGATCATATTAAACCTTTCCTTGAGTACCTAAATTCTCAACACACCTGCATAAATTTTACCTGCGTCTTCGTATAGGTTTTCAGGGTCATTTCTGTAAAGCGATCTGAATTCGTCAGAATTTATGCCACAAAAGTGAAATAGATATCGTTAGAAAGCTATGAATTTGTATAATACAATGGTGTCTTTGGTTGCGCGATAAACACAAACCGTTAATAATTGTGAATTTTTTTAATTAAAACCAGAGGGCTTCACTCGGGGCGTCTCGAGTAAAAAGCGTTTTATTTTGTTCAAAATCTTTTTTTGTATTTTGATTCCGAGATAGATATCCAGCAAAATCGTGTCAGCGTTTTTTAATATGTCGAATTTTGCCGATTTTATTGACGACCAAAGTTAAAAATGCTGTTTTTCGACTACCCTCGCTCGTAGGGACAATTGGGGATCGGGTGGACGTCAGGCGGTAAATTCGTAGGGCGAGCGGGAAGAACCTCTGGAACACCGAGCCGTTTCTCTGATCGCGCCGAGCCAATGAAAAAAGGTTGTCTGGGTCAGTACGTTCCAAAATCTGGACGTAAGACGTTGATTGGTCAAGCGAAGGATCTTTTTGTTAACAATAAGTTTCATTGGCTATCGCACATCTTGAATAATAATAACATGAGTGCAGTCATCTGCAGTGATTTCCTTCTATATATATTCTGTCTCGGTTTTGGTCCTTTTGGAGCCTATACTTTCGCTCCACGTTGATATACAACTCACATTTTTTTGGATTGCCTTTGCTCTTGATTGCGTGGGAAAAGTCTCTACTCGTTACGAGCTCAACGAGCATCAAAGCGACTACCTGTTTACTTTAGCTTCATTCCGCGACGAGACGTCTTCGTCATTGAAAATATATATAACAAACAACAAGATAGCATCGATTCGTTGAAATATATCCTGTAAGTATGTTGTTAGAAACCTATAAGCTTTCATTTGAAGTGTAGTTCAAGTCGTTCAAGTTCCTGCGTTTAATATAATGAAACATCTGAAATTCTATAATCGACTTCATGTGTAAATAAATATGTATTTATTATTGAGTGAACATTTTGGACATTTGAAAAAGTTCCATATAACCCAGAAACATCAGCCATACATCAAAGGGAAATTTATAACAACATACGTGCAAGATATCGTTCAACAATGCATAGTTTGGAAGTTATAACTGTCTGAGTGTCTGCATGACAAGTAACAGCTAGACGGCGGATTTGAAAGCTTATAGTTGTCACGTCGCCCGAACTAATTTTAGTGGTCTAATGTATAGAAGACTGTCGAGACGATAGCATTATTACTTGTTTGAGAAATACAAAATTGACTTGACTCTGGATTGATTGTTAAAATATAATATCACTTTAATACCCGTACGGCCCTCGGGTACGGCGGTTTCAAATTTCAAATCAAAACGGTAAAACACGGCTCGGTGTTCCAGAGGTTTTTCGCGCTCGCCTTCGGGTTGGCCCCTCCCACTTTACCGCCTGGAGTCCTCGCGTGTCCCCGTTATCCCCCACGAGCGTCGAAAAACCTCTGGACCCAGGGTACTTAGACAAGGTTATTTTTCAAACTAACTCCGCCAATCAACTTACCAAGTGGTTCGTTTTTGAAGCCGTATAATAAACTCGCAGTTCGTGTTTTATCAGATATAAAAACACTCGGCTTCGCCTCATATCTTTATATCTGATAAAACACTCCTGCTAGTTTATTATACCGTACATAAATCCCTCGTTTTCGTGCTTTATCCTATACTTACAGATCGAGTATAGCAGGTGCTTGATTATTATAGAATCTCAAAAATAATTAACAGAATTAGCAAGAGAGGAAAAATACTCGCTTAATATCTCAAGTCTATACGTGCTGATTTATATATACAAATATCGTTTAGTAGTAAGTTTTTGTGTCGCCATTTATCACCTTTTTAATTTGAAAGCGCTATTACAGTATGGTCACCGCCGCTTATATACAAATCGTTTTATCCCAGTCGGATTTTTGCATATAAGCGGATTAAAAGAAAAAAAGATTTTCATCTGATAATTTGGGATTTCCAAAATCTTTGCATATATGTGTGACGAAATTGTCCACTACCACCTAATATAACAATAACTTTTAATAAGAAAATAAAATAATATACAAGCTCGACTCCGCGACTCTATCTTTCACAACAACCCATCTCGTCTAGACTTCAACTGTCAAAAAACTACATCTCACTCATTAAGCATTGTCTTTTGTCTCTGTGTGTCTAAGACACACCCTATGATTAAGCTTATCATATCCTCCTTTTTCTCTAAGAACAAATATTTACAAAATTTGTTCTCAACGTCCTATTTAGTCAAACGAGACATAGTGTCAGCGTTAGCGTTCTCTTTTCCACTTCGATGCTGGATCTTGAACTTGTACGGCTGTAGTGACAGACTCCAACGCGTTAATCGTCCATTCTTATCTTTCATCTGGTCTAACCACTGTAAGGGATGGTGGTCAGTCTGGATTGTAAAATCCTGTCCATAAAGGTATACTCGTAAGGTCTGGATGGCCCATACTATTGCCAGGCATTCTTTTTCTATGGTAGCATATCTTGTTTCCCTTGGACGTAACTTACGGCTAATGTAGGCCACTGGGGGTTCTCCGTCAGGTCCTTCTTGACTCAATACTGCTCCTATACCTCGTTCTGACGCATCTGTTTGGACAACAAATGGGTTGGACAAATCTGGACTATGTAACACTGGTAGACTGCACAGGCGATCTTTCAATAGAACAAAAGCCTTTGAACATTGGTCGGTCCAGGAAACAACTTGTGGTGCTGCCTTTCTGGTCAAATCAGACAACGGTGCTGCGATCTCTGAGTAATTTGGAATGAACTTTCTGTAATATCCACTAAGTCCAAGAAATGCTCGTACGTCAGTTTTAGTCTTTGGTCTTGGGAAATCTTTAACGGCTTGAACCTTGCTTTCGGTTGGTTTGACCTTTCCTCCTCCAACGACATGACCTAAATACACCACTTCCTCCATTCCAAAGTGACACTTGGAGGGTCTTGCAGTGAGTCCCGCCTTTCTTAGACGCTCTAGAACTTCTCGAACATGATGCAAGTGTTCGGGCCATGTCTGACTGAAAATAATAATGTCGTCCAAAAGTGCTGCCACAAATTCTTCTGACCCTTGCAGAACACAGTCCATTAATCTCTGGAAAGTGGCTGGAACTCCATGAAGACCGAATGGCATGGTTGTAAATTCATATAACTCGTTTGGCGTGATGAAAGCGGTCTTCTTTCTTGATTCCTCGGTTAAAGGTACTTGCCAATACCCTCGCGTCAGATCAATTGTCGAAACGTACTTGGCTGTTCCCAGTCGGTCAATAATGTCGTCAATCCTAGCCATCGGATAAGCATCAAAACTAGAAATCTTATTAAGCTTGTGGTGTATGCCATTTACGAAGCATGTTAACATGGTAGACTTTTGTTCTTTTCCTCTTTCCCACCATTTCGACTTCATAGTTGACAGTTCCTACTTCCCTCTTCACTTTATAAGGATCTTGCCATTCAGCTCGTAATTTATTGGTACTAGTTGGTAACAGTACCACGACTTCTTCTCCTTCGTTGAACTCTCTAACCCTTGCACTTTGGCCGTACCATTTCTTTTGACGTTTCTGCGCCTTTGCTAGATTGGTTTGTGCTACCTCCATTGTCTCTGATAGCCTTTCTCTCATCTTCATCACGTAGGACACAATACTTTCCGAACTCTTTGGATCTGTCTCCCACGTCTCTCTAAGGATATCCAATGGACCACGAACATGTCTGCCAAACAACAGTTCAAATGGTGAGAATCCTGTCGATTCATTCGGTACTTCTCTATAGGCGAATAGAAGATAAGGAAGCCAACGATCCCACTCGGTCGGGTCATCTTTTGCCAGTTTCTTTAACATGGATTTAAGAGTGCCGTTAAAACGTTCTACCAGACCATCTGTCTGGGGGTGATACGGACTCGTACGTATTGGATGGCGTTATCTTCAACATTCGGTATACCTCTTTCAACAACTGCGATGTGAAGTTGGATCCCTGGTCGGTAAGAATCTCTTTCGGTACACCCATTCGGGAAAAGAATTTACCCAACTCTTCGGCTATAGTTTCGGCTTCGACATTCTTTAGTGGTATTGCTTCAGGATATCGTGTGCTGTAATCGCAGATTACCAAGATGAATTTTGTTACCTGATTTACTTCGTATCAATGGCCCCACAATGTCCATAGCTATTCTCTGGAATGCATGGCTCTTCAATAATTGGTAAAGATACCAGATGTGCTTTCTTGATCCCTCTGCGTCCGGCTGAGCCAATTTGCGTCATTTTCTGGGTAATATCAGTTGCTCGGCAGTCTGTGAGCCATCTTGATCAGCTTCTTTAGAACACCACTGCCTGTAGTACAGTCCTGCTCGTTTAAAAAATTTCCCAGTGTTGTCTGGTAAGGTTTCTTCTCTAACTAGTTTTCGAATGGACTCTAATGTTGGGTCATTTTCTTGGAGATTCTGGAATTCTCTTTTGCCAACATTCAGTATCGTTGAGGTACTTTGTTCTTGGTCACTTATTCCACTTGAGGTTGTTAACTCGTCGTCTCCCCTGTTGCTGTCATCTCTCTCAGTCTGAGGGCAATCTTCTAGCTCTTCTGTGTTGGTACTCTCATCATCTGACCCGAGTACAGTTGGTTGTGAGTATATGTTCTGCCACACTTTCTTTGCTTGGCGTCTTTCTCTCTTCGTCCTCCTCTGTTTCTGCCCGCCTTCGAAAACACTATCATCAAACTGATGTAAAGGGGCTTGCTCGTCTTCTTCAATGTCTTTCTCGTCATCTCTCGTTAGTCGTCTGGTTTTTACTCCGGAAGTCATTTCCTTGGCAAGGGTAGTTGCTTCTTCTTTCTCCTTCTTTCTTTTTTGTATTCTTGTCAAAACTGCATACGCCTCTTGTTCCCAGACAGCTAATTCCAATAAGTTGCCAATGTCTCGCCCCAACAGGACAGGTCTGGGTAGTGTTGGTGATACTCCGGCTCGGACATGGTATATTTGATCGTTGATTTTAATTTCTATGTTGGCTGTTGGATAAACAACTGAATCACCATGGGCGCACTTAATTTGAAGCTGGTCGTTTTCGTTTATTCTCTCATTTGTAACTAGATCTTGATGAACCAACGTGCAGGAAGCTCCAGAGTCTACCAAAAGTTCTGTGGGGATGCCTTCGACTAATCCTTGGCACACGTATTCCTGGTCTCTTGATTTGTAACTGCTTGATGCATGTGAACTGTTTCGCTTCACTTTCAGTGTTGTCGCAGAAGTAAGTTCCAATTTTCTTTCCCCCATTGTCTTTCGAGGCTATACGACTAGGACATCTGCTCGCAATATGGCCTAACTTTCCACAACTGTAACATGTCAGGCCGGCGTCTCGCCTCATGGTATTTTCACTCTTTTTCCGGTCATCTCTTGGTCCCAAAGAAAAATTGCCAACTTTATTTGTTGTACTTCTACAGTCGCGTGCGAAGTGTCCTGGTATACCACACTTTAAGCAATTTCTGTTATCCGTATTTCCATTGAATATACTCCCTCTTGCCGAAATAATGTCATCTGCTATCGTCCCAGCTTCTTCTGCGGTTTTGGGCTTTCTTTCTCACGCGAAGTTGTAAGTCTCGTGGCATTGCGTTCACCAATTGTTCCCGAATAATAACATCGACTAATTCGTCTTTATTACGTTCTTTGGGCTTCAACCACTTCTTCGAAAGATCTCTTAATCGTACCTCTGTCTCGGTGTAGCTCTCTTCAGCTTTCTTCTTAGTACTTCTGAATCGTTGACGGTAAGTTTCTTCGTTAATGTTGAATCTTTTCAAAATCGCCCGCTTCACTTCGTCGAAATTCTGTGCTTTATCAGAATCCATGTTGGCATACGCGGCTTGTGCTTTTCCGGTTAACAATGGCGCTAATTTTAGCACCCAAACGTTGTCTGGCCATTTATACGCGTTCGCTACTCTTTCGAACATTGTTAGAAAATGTTCGATGTCATCCGTATCCGTCAACTTCTGCATGCGAGCTTCGCGTGGTTTTTCTTGATCTCCGATTTCCAACGACGGCGTATTTCCGTTCGGATTACTCACTCTCATATTTTGTTCATACCAGTCTCGTCTTTCTTTCTCGTATTGTTCAAACGACACGCGTTTTTCTTCTTCTTCCTTCTGAAGTCGCTCTGCAAATACTTTCCTTTCCTCAAGTAGCCTTTCTTCGCGCTTTCTATCTTCTTCTATACGACGTTCTTCTCGCCTCTTGTCTTCGTCTTGTTTATTCGTAGTCAGTGCTTCGAAAATTTGCAAAAAATGTTGGTCCCGCAACTCTTGTCGTTGTTTCTCTTCCTTCTTTTCCTCCAGAAACGAGCGTAAAAGATCATGAACCGTACCTCCATCTGATATCTCTTCTGCGTCTCCCGATTCCTTCGTTCGCTGACTTTTCACTTTCTCCGCCATAATATAAAATCAATTCTTTCGCCGCTCCGTCGTGTTGTTGTTAAGGTGGATTTCCATTCAACTTTTTTTGTCGAGCGAGCAACTTTTTGCGATCGCTTTCTTTGTCTCATGAGCCCTCGGGTGGAACGGATCCAGTCGAGAGCCCACAATTCAAAAGAAAGCGATCACAAAATGTCGAGCGCGCGATAAAAAGCACTGAATGGAAATCCACCTTTAAACTCGGTTCGAACGTCTTGGCGACAATTTGCAATTTCTGTGGGCTTCACTTACTGACAGTTTTTATCTTCGGTGAATTTGTGAGATCCCACCTCTGCCACCATATGTGACGAAATTGTCCACTACCACGTAGCCAGGATTTTGAAAGGGGGGGAGCCAAAATCAAAATAAATTTTTAGGGGGGTCCAGGGGCATGCTCCCCCACAGGCGGCCCAAGTTCAAGGTGTGTGGTAGCCCGCAGTGCGGGTGTTTTAACGGTAATTTGAAAATATATGTGACTTGACATAAACCCGTAAACAAACGAACGAATTTGTCTTAAATATCAACATTATGTGAATAAAATCTACTAACCTTGTCAATATGATGTCTTGTCTCATGTTTTATTCGTCGTCGAGTTGGTTTGCAGCGATTTACAGCGAGTTCTTTTCGACGCCGTTGCTTCCCGTACTTCGGCGACTCTTTAATAGTATTACCATATAAAATAGAAAGGCTGCACACTTCAGCGACGACACCCCGAACTCAAAGTCAAACATCTCCGCTCAAAATCGTCGCTCGAACATAATTCTTTCATGAGCGCATAGCACGAAGGTTGGGCTTGCCATAGAATACGGTTTGTTGACAACTCGTGGAATTTTCGCCATGTACGAACCCAT
Source organism: Corallium rubrum (assembly GCA_964035015.1). Classification (NCBI taxonomy): domain Eukaryota; kingdom Metazoa; phylum Cnidaria; class Anthozoa; order Scleralcyonacea; family Coralliidae; genus Corallium; species Corallium rubrum. The sequence continues at coordinate 5,050,982 of OZ036013.1, forward strand.
TACCCTTCTCAAATTCATCAGTTTCAAATGTCCTCAGAGCCGTGGCGACGAGTTCGTGTTCTGATTTGAACAAAACACGCCCCTGCCCGGGGTGGGACAGTCAAGTTATGCACATGAATTACCGGGGGGGGGAATTGCGCGGCTTCATCGCGATTGGCTGCCTGAGACAATAGCCAAGGTTCAAATTTATTCAAAATTTCCCCCCGGTAAATCATGTGCATAACTTGACTGTCTCACCCCGGGCAGGGGCGTGTTTTGTTCAAATCAGAACACGAACTCGTCGCCACGGCTCTGAGGACATTTGAAACTGATGAATTTGAGAAGGGTAATGGGTTCGTACATGGCGAAAATTCCACGAGTTGTCAACAAACCGTATTCTATGGCAAGCCCAACCTTCGTGCTATGCGCTCGTGAAAGAATTATGTTCGAGCGACGATTTTGAGCGGAGATGTTTGACTTTGAGTTCGGGGTGTCGTCGCTGAAGTGTGCAGCCTTTCTATTTTATATGGTAATACTATTAAAGAGTCGCCGAAGTACGGGAAGCAACGGCGTCGAAAAGAACTCGCTGTAAATCGCTGCAAACCAACTCGACGACGAATAAAACATGAGACAAGACATCATATTGACAAGGTTAGTAGATTTTATTCACATAATGTTGATATTTAAGACAAATTCGTTCGTTTGTTTACGGGTTTATGTCAAGTCACATATATTTTCAAATTACCGTTAAAACACCCGCACTGCGGGCTACCACACACCTTGAACTTGGGCAGCTGTCACAGTGATTTGGGTATCCCCGAGATTTAAGTACCCCCGTACTCAGATCCCTAGTGATATGGGTACCCCTTCGAAAATGGCCGCCGTGTTTTAGGTATCCCCCCCCCCCTCCTCTCCCCCCGTACACTAATCCCTAGTGATTTGGATATCCTTGCTCCCGCGATAAAATTCGCGCGGGAAATACAACATGGACGGCTAGATGGCTCCCATAAAATATGCAAATATCCTAAATTATGTAAGAAATCGGGCGTATTCTTCGTGGTTTTCGAAGCAAGACAAACTAGTTTTACGCACATTTTCAAAAAAATTTAATGAGTATGATGCAAAATCAAACTCCTTGTTTTACCTGGATAAAGACATATTTTAAAATTTAAAACACAAAATAGCGTCCTCGACCTTACATCTTTAAGATCGCTTTTGTATTCAATCCACAAATCCAGCTGCACGCGAGAGCAACTAGCTCTGCTGAGCTAAACAAACCGCTTCGCGAGGGCTGCGAGGCCATTTGCTCAGCAGGATTCTGTCGTGTGCGCATCGTTTTTCCTGAAAATTTGATCTCGCGAGACTGTAAGACAAATATCTATTGTGTTTGATATAAGATAATCTTGCTCAGCAAATGGCCTCGCAAGGCGGTTAGCTCAGCTAGTAGCTCTCGCGTGCGGCTGGCTGCAGTTTTAATACTCACCAAAGAAAACTATTCGAGAGCTCCATTAATAAACCATCACCTGGCTTCAATTATTTCGATAAAACCATGTCAGGATCCCCCCCCCCCCCCCCACACACACACACAATCGCCAATACTTACTGGTATTTGATGCGCAACTGAAGCTGAATATTCCTTTGTACATTCGTCCAAAGTAACGTTAAAACGTCACCTTGAATTCTCGATGATTCTTTCTCGTGTTTTAGGTACCCCCACCGGGGGTACGCATATCACTAGGGATCTGGGTACGGGTGTACTCAAAACTCGGGGATACCCATATCACTGTGACACCGCCTGTGGCTCCCCTGGGAAATTTTGAAATCGAGAGTTGCCATTTCCTGGCTTTTGGAGGAAGATTTCACAGACTCTAAAGGTTAAAAAACGTCATATAAAACACTCAAAACACGCAAACGTCACATAGATACTCAAAATGCATACACTCAGTAGATTGAATACACTGTTTACAGTTTATTTCCTGACACAATTGATATTGCATCAGTTTTGTAGTTATATGTCTGTCGTTTTATATAAAAAGGGGGGGAGCCGCGGCTCCCCCGGCTCCCCGCCTGGCTACGTACCACGTAATATAACAATAACTTTTAATAAGAAAATAAAATAATATACAAGCTCGACTCCGCGACTCTATCTTTCACAACAACCCATCTCGTCTAGACTTCAAGTCTTCAACTGTCAAAAAACTACATCTCACTCATTAAGCATTGTCTTTTGTCTCTGTGTGTCTAAGACACACCCTATAATTAAGCTTGAAATAGACAACTAAAATATCAAAATTGTCACAATAAGCGACTTTTGCCTTATAAGCGGCGGCTACTAGCTGTAGCTATATATATCTATGTATAATTCGAGAGCATTTTAATACAATATGTACATGTACATATCGTCTCTAAGTTTTTAATTTTGGTCGTAAAAACGTCAGAAATGAATAATTAATTAATGAGCTTCAAATTATATAATCATCGACAAAACAGCTATAGCTCCGAGTTTATTTTACGCCCAGCTTTGAGAAAGTTAAGAGTTACATGCTGAAGACCTTCAGTATATAAGGCCGTTTCTTCCGACATGAGCTGTGGTCGTTGTTGTACTTAATAAAAGGCTGATTACGTTGTACAGTGGGATTTTATGTGAACCTCTTCACCAAATTGATTCAAAATTCGAAAATGCAAAACGATAGGAACTTTTCCTTCAAGCCTTCTGGTCTACGACTAGCTATTCGCGTTGTTTTTCTTAGTTCCGTTGTTTTCTCGCTGAATTTTGATTATGTCCACTCTGACGACAGTCCTCGTGGAACTGGACTAAGTTTCTGCTCTGATGGAAGGAAAAAAGGTGAGTTGTTAAATGTGTCATTTGGACAACGAGCACCAGTATCGCTCATAGAAAAAAATTAGTAAATTTAGTATAAATTTACCAACAGCCCCATACGGTAACTGTTCGAAAAGTTTTCTTGCATAATTTAGCATGGGTTTTGGCAAAACGTTGAAAGAAACGTTCATTTTAAACTGTAGTTTACATCACGAAATCTTGTCTATAGCAAAAATAATTTTGAAATATATTTTGTTTGCAGATATTTCGTTTTAAACTAATTGACACAAATAAACAATTTAACGATTACGAATTTCCATTCTAACCATTTTGTAGCCGTTTTTGTTTTAATGTAGAACTTATATATTGCTTCGCGTTAATGTTAAATTTCTGCTGCCATTGCCCAATCCATTTATAATTTCGGCACCATTGTTGCTTAACAGGACATACTACGCATTTTGTGATTGGTCAATTTAGTTAAAAGAAGGCTTGTCGTTGGCTTATCGCCAGAGGTTTCTATCAGCGGGTAGTAATTCCTGCGATAGCCAATTATTATTTATTATTTACACTTTATTTAACGACGCTAGCCCCAACAACTACAAAAGTTGATTTCCACGGGGGGCGTCCATATAAAATATATTACAGAGAATATAAAAAGGAAGGAAACTAAGTCTACTACTATATGTACATCACTACTATAATTTACGATGGTGTGACCCAGATAAAGATATGATTAAAAAAAAATCCAGACTCGATTTTTAACATCGAATATTTTGTTTGATACAACTTTTCAATGAGTAAATTGATTGAGCTTGCTTAGCTTCAAGCGGAAATGAAATTCAAGGATTTGTAAAAACTTGTAAATTGATACTAATTACTAAATAGTACTACCTGCCACCCAGTTCACTATGACGCAACCTTGAGGAAGTTTACTTCGTGGGCCAATTCAAGTTCACATGATTAAAATTAAGATGAATATCACACACGTCAAAACTTGGGCTAAATAGTCCGTAAGAAAATGCACTAATGACTTAGTATTTTAACGTTTTATGAATATTCCTCCTTTCCTTTGCACACTAATGTATTTTTTGTCTCGCGCAAAACTATTAATTAAACGGTATTCATTTAAGAACTGACCCGCTGTGCTTCTAAAACGCATTACAATTTTTTAATAGCTCCGAGCCAGCTGCTGATATTTTGCAATTCGGTTTGTCATCACACAGACCCAGTTCTGCTATAGCCTAGAGAATATTTCGTCTATTTAAATGTATTTAATTAACCTTCAGCTCGGCAGTACAAAAAAACTATAAAAAAAAACAAAAAGACAAACAAAAAGCGATCGATATTTTTTTTAAATCAATAATTCAACGATGGCATTTCGGGAGAGTGTAAAAAAGTACAGTGCTGCGTATATCGCCGGTGTTTTATAGAAAGAGCAAAGTGAAAAGGTGGTAAACAGCGGAGAAAAGTTTTGATAACGACGGAGGATAGCTTCTTGTGGAGAATAGTCAGTCTGACAGTTCACTCTAAAGAAGGCTTCTTTAGAATAAAATGTCAGACTGACTATTCTCCATAGTTTATCACTTTTTCACTTTGCCGTTTTAACTAATATGGGGCCGTTTGAGAGAGTGAGTTGGAATGATTTGCACAGCACTCCAAATAAATCGTTCTTATATGCGCTTCGCATATCCACGAGTTAAAAATCCGGGAGCTACATTTAAGTATAGGTTATAGTTACCGAACCCGAGAACTACGTCAGTTAGAGGGAAGGGTGGGTAAACCCCACGGGCCCCGAGCAAAAGGAATTAATTAGGGCCCCGAGCATTTTGTGACGAGATTCGTAGGTTCCATAGAACCCCCATTTCTGATGGTTATAACTGCCCTCAAAATGCAGGAAATAGCGTTTCAGAGCATTAGAAAATCAAAAATGTCCTGGGGGAGCATTTCCCCAACCCTTCTACTGGTTTGTCGTACCTTCAGGGCCCGCCACTTTGTCTGACAGTCTTGAGTCTTACACTGAAAATCTTCTCTTGGGGGGTGGGAGGATGCTTTGACCCATACGCAAGGGGCGGCGCGACCGGGGGGTTGGGGGTATTTCCCCTAAAAATGTTTTGGCAAGAAGTGCCCTTATATTAGCATGTGCAGTGATCTAACCGCGGAGATTGGGTAAAATGTCTCCGCGCAGGCTATGCGGAATGGAATGAATGCAGTTATAACAGATTTTGCCCACTTTAACAGATTTTGAATCGGAGTGTGAGTGATTAGATTTTGCTCAAAAGTGCCCTAGATTCAAAAATTTTCCGGGGGAGCATTTTCCCCGAACCCCCCTAGAAATGCGGTCACTAAATCGAAAAGAGCCCCCGAAGTAATCAATCCCACGGGCCCCCAGATGCCTAGTTGCGCCACTGAACGAATTAAATTCGACTGAGACGTTGTATCCGTCACAGTGAGACGGATACAACGTCTGAAATACGTGTTGGTTTCAGACGTCTCTGCATCGTCGCATCGTATTAAATGCAAAAATTATGAAACATATTTCTTGTGCCCGTGATAAGATTTTTGTTTACTTCGCGTGCGCATTGGACGTTTTTAGCCGTGTTTACACGGCCAAACTTTAAGCACGCTTACGTTAAGCGTGCTTAAAATGCGCCATGGTGCGTGTACACGGTCATTTAATAATCCCTTACTAAAGCACATACATCATTATTCAACATGGCTGACGAGCTATATTTTTGGTTTTGGAAGCTTCGTATGGGTAGCGTGCGTTAAAGAACAACGGAAGGCATTGGTACACGAGAAAGAGTAATAGCTAAAAGAAAGAAAGAAACAAAGGAACAAAGAATAGCGAGATGGAAGCTTCTACAGCAGGGCAAAAAAATGCATTTTATCGTATTAATAACACCGTATTAATAACAAGCGTTTTTCAATCCCGTTGCGTTTACACGGCCAAGTTAAGCGCGATTAACTGATCGTGCTCAGTTTAATCCTATAGGTAGCCCAAACACAGTTTGTGAGTAATAAATACTCCTTTATTAACATTTCCAATGTTATATTTCGTGCTTTTAGGCTGTAAAAATGCATACTATAAACATGTGATTGTCCACAACATAAATATTATGTATATCACTCATTTGTAGACTATAGAGCTGTATTTCAAAGGCTGTACTTCAAAATCTTCGTCTAGTATTTATATATTTACTTGAACGTACCCCCTGTGGTGTTCAGCTCTTTAAACCGTCGCCTAAGTATTGACTTGTTATATCAGTATTTTTTTACTCTAAATATACACAAAAGTCTATAGTATACTGTTCAGATGAACTCCCTAGATAATGTAGTATCTAACAGGCACAATAAACAAATTTACTTACGACATGAGCGGTCTGAAATCGCGCTTGAATAACCATTTCAGACCGCTCATGTCGTAAGTAAATTTGTTTATTGTGCCTGTTAGATGCTACATTATCTAGGGAGTTCATCTGAACAGTATACTAGACTTTTGTGTATATTTAGAGTAAAAAAATACTGATATAACAAGTCAATACTTAGGCGACGGCTTAAAGAGCTGAACACCACAGGGGGTACGTCAAGTAAATATATAAATACTAGACGAAGATTTTGAAGTACAGCCTTTGAAATACAGCTCTATAGTCTACAAATGAATGATATACATAATATTTATGTTGTGGACAATCACATGTTTATAGTATGCATTTTTACAGTCTAAAAGCACGAAATATAACATTGGAAATGTAAATAAAGGAGTATTTATTACTCACAAACTGTGTTTGGGCTACCTATGGATTAATTTACGCCGATGTGTTTACACAGACATTTTAAGCCCGCTTAAAGTCACATGTGGCTCAGATCCCGCATAAATTTTGGCCGTGTAAGCACGGCTTATGACGCGATCTAGCGGGATTTTCCTTGCTCGACATTGAATTAAATTCGTCGCATGAAACGAATTCGAGTTTATGTCGGCTAGTCGACGAAGCTAACTACACGCGTAAAAACGCACAACTTGTTCACGGTTGTCAACAGGCGTGAACAATGTTGTGCTGCTCGCCGTGAACAATGTTGTGCTGCTCACCGTGAACAAGGCTGTGCTGCTCGCCGTGAACAATGTTGTGCTGCTCACCGTGAACAATGTTGTGCTGCTCGCCGTGAACAATGTTGTGCTGCTCACCGTGAACAATGTTGTGCTGCTCGCCGTGAACAATGTTGTGCTGCTCACCGTGAACAATGTTGTGCTGCTCGCCGTGAACAAGGCTGTGCTGCTCGCCGTGAACAATGTTGTGCTGCTCGCCATGAACAAGTTGGCAACAAGTTGTTCACTTATGGTTCGAACAACTTGTCCACGGATAAATCAACAGTCATGAACAAGTTGTTCCAACAGCACATTTTTTATAGCCAACAACGTTGTTCGCACATGATACAACATGTAACAGCATGACGAAATAACAACGATGAACAACAATGTTACAACACTGGTGAACATGGTCGATGTAGGCTTCCTTGTCAATATTGTAACATATTCTGAATTTACCACTTCGTAATTTTCTTTCCCCTTTTTTAAAAACACAAATGAATAGTCGAGTCTTACTTAGTCTTCACTGTCTGGTTGTTGTCGCCACGCCTAGTTCCCACTTCTCTTGCAATGTTTACTCAGCGAATTCACGCATGCGCCAACGTTAGGCAGCGGTGTTCTCCCCGGGCACAGAATAAAGAACTGAGCAGAAGGGCCCCGCGCTCGTTACCGAAAACCACTTCCGGGAAATCTCGCAGCCAGTAAACCTCAGCCAGGTCAACAAGGAGTGCAATGGCGAAATACGGAGTTGGATCACTAAAATCGCTATATCTCACAAAGTAGTCCCTCGATTTTTACGCTACAACCAGTAGTAATAGTGGAGAGGTAGATGACAATATTTTTGCCGAAAATTTACGGAATTAAAACGAACTCGAACCGCCACTGTGTGAAGCTATTTAAGCATTACCGTCTTCTTTAAACTTGCATTTACAAGCAAAAATAAGAGCAGACAATCTTTGAAAACACTTTAAACGTTAAGTATAAAGAATAAACTGCACATATTTCCTGCTAATTCTTGAATGGAATGGGTAATTTTGAAGAACGAAGCAATTCTATTAGGTGACGTTTTGTCGTTTTACAGTATTAAATATATTTTGAAATTAATTAGGCCAGTTGTTTAGTACTGTTGTTATATTTTTTTTAAATTTCATAAAACTAATATGTAGGAATTAAACTTATGGTAGAGGTAACACCACCTGTGAGCTGTTTGCTGTCTTGTTGTTTGACACCAGGGGGCTGGGCTATTTGTATGTTTTAATACCATATTTGCAGTTAAAAAACTGAAACTGAATTACAAAATTTCTATTAGAATACATGATAGAATATATAAAAAGTTTTTTCACATCATTGTTTTACAGAAGGAATAAAACTTTTTCAATAGCAATCAGTTGCATGTTGAAATCATTTTATATTGCGCAAGTTTATATACAGCACTATAAACCATTGATTAATTGAAACTAACTATGCAGAAATGTTTGCATGCGTTTCATTACCAGAAATTTGGGTCATTTGTTCCGCTGCTCTCGGTCAGCGGCTATATTCGCCTAATAATATGATTATGTATTCTAGAATTTCTAATGAGTGTGATTCTACTGTATTCCAGTGTTTCTCATTATTCAGGTCATTGAGTTCTTTAGAATTCGCCTAACTCGTGCATGTTAAGGACTGTGAAATCAAGCAAGTTCAAACGCTTTTGGAAGTACTATGCTAGAGACAAATGAGGACTTTTATGTGCTCTTGAAGTAGACTGACTCATGCCGAATGCAACGCGAGTCGGGCACTTCGTATCGCCCGTAACGTTGTTGGTCAATTTGGCCAATTTCTAGAACCTGTTTGCAAAGATTACTATGGCTAACACTATGGATAGTGGCGCTTTCAGTGCAAAAATAAGACGAGCTAGGGAAGTATTTTGTCGTCGAAGTAAGCAAATGATTTTTGGTTGTAACTGTTCCTTAGTCCATGCTGAAGTCAAATGGAGTCGGGCAAAGAAGAAATATATCACCGTTTAAGCAAAATTTGAATTATTATGTGCTCTCCTTATTATTTACTGTTGAGAATCTCCATTATTATGGTCCTTAATACGCACGCGCGCCACCATCTTGTCCCAAATTTCTGGTAATGTGCATTCTCCATTCTTTTTTGTAATCTGGAAAGGCCTGATTAGCAAAATTTAATCTCAGATGCTGAAGTATAAACCAAGATTAATACAATTTGGCTTCTTAGCATATAATTGGACAAGGACATTGTTTTAGCAAAACTAATTTCTCTGAATGACTTTGTTTGGACATATAATTATGCAAAATTCAAACTTACTGCAAATTTGCTGTTGCACTGGTGCAGTTCAAGAAGAAATTCAACCTCAATTCAATCACAAACAGTCAATCCCAAATATTTATTTTTATATAGCAAAAAATAATTTACACTGTAGTACAAATCAAAGTACAGTATCAAACTATAGAAATAATTTACAAGTGACCATCCAGTAAACACAATACTCCATTGAAATTCTTATTATACACCAGTCCTTGTTTTGATCTAAAATATGTACTATGAAGGAGCTTAGCAACCCCAATCTTGGACTGATCGCATATATTTCAGTACAATTGGAGAGCTATTAACTTTAGTTTTGAAAAGAGGGTAGATTGTGGGCACTTGCTTGTTTGATTTAATATGGAATACTGGTCAGCAAATTTCAGTGTCAGAGTGTCACAGTGTGTAATTGCCCCAAATTCACCTAACAGAATTGCTTCGTTGTTCAGAGCTACTCGTCTAATTCAATAAATAATAACACATACGTGTCATTTCATCTTTGCACTCAATGTTTGAAATGTTTTCAAAGAGCTTCTACTCTTTTTTTCAAGCCGTAAAGGCAAGTGGAAAATCGACAAGAATACTTTAGTGGCTCTATACTGTGGCATAAATTTTCACTTTCAGATGTTTTTCATGTCTTCTAAACAGCAAAAATATTGCCACTTATCTTCTCTCAATCACTACTGGTTGTAGCGTGAAGATCGGGCGACTAGTTTGTGAGATATAACGATTTTAGTAAAGCAAATCCGTATTTCGCCATTACACTCCTTGTTGACCTGGCTGAGGTTTACTGGCTGCGAGCTTCGCAGACCTCGCGCATGCGCACTGAAAAACGGTGACACTCCGAGCCCCGAGTGGCCCTTCTGCTCAGTTCTTTATTCTGTGCCCCGGGATAATGTATATTAGCCTGGGGCAATTAACTTGATTCATGCGTGGTTCAGGAGAAACAACCGCGGTACATCAAAGAAAACCGAGGTGATCGTGAACTAATATGTAAATTAAAATTGCTTTTGTTTCTGTGTTTTATAGGTCATCGTTTTAACAGCACGGTGCATGGTCATCGTTTTGCCCTTTCACCCATCGATTGCATGGTCCAGTGCGTTCAGGAGAAGTGTTGCAGATCAACAAACTACAGAAAAAGTCATGAAAATACTAAAGAAAATTGCGAGTTACTTCACGCCGTCTTATCGGAAGAACCTGAGAATTTACAGGAAGATAACGATTACAATTATAACATACTGCTTACACCAATGAAAGTAAGAGACTTGACTGCGCGCATTGAAACAGTTACTTTCACTGCTACAGCCTTTTGCACATGGACACTGAGAAATGTTTTAGGAGCAGTGAGAAGTAATCAAACGACGATTTTTATGTATGTGTATGTGTGTGTGTGTGTGTGTGTGTGTGTGTGTCTGTCTGTCTGTCTGTCTGTCTGTCTGCCTGCCTGCCTGCCTGCCTGCCTGTCTGTCTGTCTGTTTGTTTGTCTGTCTGTCTGTCTGTCTGTCTGTCTGTCTGTCTGTCTGTCTGTCTGTCTGTCTGTCTGTCTGTCTGTCTGTCTGTCTGTCTGTCTGTCTGTCTGTCTGTCTGTCTGTCTGTCTGTCTGTCTGTCCTTCCGTCCGTCTGTCCGTCCGTCTTGTCTATCCATCCATCCATCCATCAATCAATCAATCAATCAATCAATCAATCGATCAATCAATCAATCAATCAATCAATCAATCAATCAATCAATCAATCAATCAAACAATCAGTCTATCAATCAATCAATCATTCAATCAATCCGTTTGTCCATTTTAATTGTAGTTGAACATTCTATAATTTTGTTAGTATAATATTATTTATTAGTGGAAGACACCACGACTATATGCTTCTCCCGTGTAAATTCACAAAATTAAACTCAAACAAGTCGAAAAGAAATTATTTTACTTTATTTATAGCCATTCAACTGTGAGTGTTCTTCGTGTGAAAACAACGGAAGATGTGAAGTGTCCAATAAATCATGTCTGTGCCGTCCTGGCTTTTATGGAAACCGATGTCAAAATGGTACTGAACTGCGATCTATTACTTTCACAAAATAAAGAAAATCTCTTTTCTTCAGTTGCAAAAGTAATATTGCTGCATTTCATTGCAACAAATATTTATTTACATAACTCATAACTTATTTGTAACTTGATAGAAAAACGCAAAATTTGTTATCAAAACAATCTTTGCTCCAAAGTACGAGAAGAAACGTATACAATTCATAAACAACAAACCAGTAGCAATTTAGAACTGTTAGAACTGATAGGCTCAAATCAGCGGGCTATCCCGCCGAATTTTCCATTTTAGCCCGCAAAATACACCACACTGCCAGATAAAAGATTATAATGTACTGTATAATAAACGAGCAGGAGTGTTTTATCGATATAAAGACACGAGGCGAAGCCGAGTGTTTTTATATCTGATAAAACACGAACTGCGAGTTTTTTATACGGCTTCAAAAACGAACCACTTGGTAAGTTGATTGGCGGAGTTAGTTTGAAAAATAACCTTGTCTAAGCCGAGAAAATCAAAGCTAAAGTTTATGTAAATCAGGAGAAATCTTTATCACATATAAAGATACGATACGGTCATGATTTTCTTTTGTGTTTTCCTCATGAATTATTAATGAGTTTTTGAAATATAGTATAGCGTGTGCAGCAAAAAGGAATATTAATTCTTTGAAAGTTTTCATGGCGATAATGTAATATAAATAAGTTTTGTGGAAACACCATGTAAAATATTTCTTTGCTAAGCTTTCGGCCTGTCAACTCAGGCCTTGGCCCTTAAGACAGCCATTAAACAGCACGTACTGTGCCCTATTCGGAGAACATTCTTGATTTTGTTTTCTAATTAATAAAATTAACGTGATACGCCATTGTATTCTTACGTGAGTTAATTGATCAGCTGCTTAGTTTATAAATGACGTGAGCCAACAACTTGTTGTCATTGCTCTGATGAAGGTCTGAGTCACAGAATAGTAATACAACCAGAAGTCCAACTCAAGTAAAAACTTGTCCGCATTTCTTCAATGCGCAGGCGCGATATTTTACGCCATCCTACGCCATCCTACGCCATCCTACGCAATATCCTACGCCATCCTGCGCAATCCTGGCAAGTTCCCCCGGCATTTTTAACCTTTTTTTGAAGGTCCAAACTGCCGGGGGAACTGCCAGGATGGCGTAGAATGGCGAGGAATCAAGATGCGCGAGTACATAAACGTCAAAGGTTCCGACGCAAGTTGGACTTCTGGTTGTATTACTATTCTGTGCCTGAGTCAGCAGGCCGAAAGCTTAGCAAAGAAATATTTTACGTGGTGTTTCCACAAAACTTATTTATAAAAAGGGATATTTTGATGGATTTTGGCGTGATGTCTAACATAATTCATCTAAATTGCGTGTATAATCTCAGAACGGCATTATTGGCGCAATTAGCATTGGCAAGTCTTCTCAATAACAGTGGCGAGCCGCCGAAAGCTTGAAGTTGATAAGCACTTCGATTTTCGGAGATGCTCGCATAATTAGAGATCGCCATGTTCGTGTGTGACGCAGGCTATAGTTATGTTATTTAACAGTTTTATTTTGGCAATAAATAAATTTATATTTACATACATACATATATAATAGAATGGGAGTAGGAAGATTAAAAGTAAAACAGAAAAAAGAATAAAAAAAAACAAAAACAAAACACATACAAGACACGTTATAGACACGTTCACACTCATTAGCTTAATATAATCTAATTAAGTTTTTAGTTTAATGGCAAAATAGATTATTTCCAATAAGTTAACTCCTGTGACAGGTGTATTTAAACTTAAGCAAAATTAAGATAGATAAGCCGAACAAAGTTGAACGGAGTTGCGAGTGGAGTGATAAATTAAGAAGTACCAGGTAAATTGCTACAAGTAAAAACTTCTATGAATTCATTAGATCAAACAAAAGAAATGAACACGTATAGTCTCTTTAAAAGTTATTTAAAATCAAGATACTTTGTCGTTCTCCAGAACACATTCAATACCCGTATTATATCTATTATAAGTAATATTGGGAATTTCACTCGATTACATAGCATATTGTAAGGATTTTGGTGAAGGAAAATTCGAGTGTAGAACATATACATTTTAAATGTATATATTCTACACTCGAATTATATCCATATACCTGGCGCTCAATATGTTTAAATTGTAGTTCTGTTAGACAGTTAGAGATCTTGAATTGCAGAACATCAGAATTTGTTGTTAATATTAACAATATATTAACTTTTTATTTTATATGAACATATTATAACGGAAATATGTCATCTGCGTCTTTTTTCCAGGTTCTTTAAGCTCATGCGACAACCCCCAAGCCTTAGGAATGCAAAGTGGTGGAATTCGAAATGTTGCTATCACTGCATCATCATTTTGGCAGCAAAAACGTCGTGCCAAGTACGCTCGCTTGAACAGGCTCGCTTCTCCCAATTCAGGGTGCGCGTGGCTTAAATCCAACACAGACTCTAATCCTTGGCTTCAGGTCGACTTCGGTAAAGAAGTTGTTGTGACAGCGGTTGCAACCCAAGGAAGTTGCATGGATAGGAAATGGACAAAGACTTACGTCATTTGGTACAGTAATGATAGGACCAACTGGACATATTACGAGGAATCGGGCACTACAAAGGCAAGTTTTTTTTAAAAAATTAAGGGCCCCATTAAGGTTTGCAGGGTCATTTCGGTAGAGCGCTCTCAATTCGTCAGAATTTATGCCACTATCGTTAATTAGAAAGCTATTAATCTGTAGAATACAATGTTTTATTATATGGCAGCAGCGCTGAGAGGTCCGAATACGGAAATCCTGTAATTTGATTGGTTCATAAGCGGTCGGATATTTCCCGTATCCGCCCGCTCAGAGCGGAAGCTGCCGTTCGGGATCGGACCGTAAGTTAATTTTATAAACAAAATGGCAGTCATGTCAGTATATCGGCAACAAGATGGATTATAATTTTAGAACTACTCGTTGTTAAAATATATCGTGCAGGTATGTTGTTAGAAATTTTATAAGCTTTCATTTGATGTATAGTTCGAGTTTCCACGTTTTGTGAACGTTTTTAAAATGTCCAAAACGTCCGTAACATTGTTCGTAATAATATAACATTTACTTCTCACAAGTATTAGAATTTAAGATGATTTCTTATTCAAGAACTTCACGTACGATCTTGAGCAATATGTCAAACAAAAGCAATTGAAAAATATTATTTGGGGTAGAAAGTTCAGGATTCTAACTCAACGGAAAGTACTTTAAAAATGGGAAAATGTCTGCCATTTTCGTTTAGTTCGCAAAAAAAATAGATCGAGTTTTCACAGAACGTTCACAACATTTATGGCCATATAATAAACTACTTATTGACCTCGCTTGTTCGGTCTGTACTAGTGAAATATCGGACCTCTGTTTTTTGCACAGACCTTAACTCGCTGCGCTCGTCTCGGTCCGTACTAAAAAAACATCGGTCCGATATTTCACTAGTACAGACCTCACGCTCGGTCAATAAGTAGTTAGTATTTGATCAACCTCGTCCCCAGGGCCATTTGTGGGCGCTGGGCCAAGATGGCGGCCAAAAACAAAATGGCGGGAACAAATGGCCCTGGCACCACTGATCTCAAATAAGTATATTATTTGAGATCAGTGCCTGGCACAGGCTGCAAAAAATTAGTCATATTTTGACTCATTTTTGACTCGGCCCAGGCTTCACGAAGTTTATCGCGCCTATAGTCAGGCTCAATTTTTTTCTGAATATTTTATAGTTCAGTTTGACTGACACAAACTGAAAACAATCAAAACATTTATTTCCAAATACATTGTCGAATTATTAAAATAGATACACTTTTAATAAATATCTGTAAATCCTTATTATTTATCATTTGCTTCACCGTTGTACCAAATTCGCAAGAAACTGGATTGCCGTTGTCTGGCTGGGCCGCCTTGTTTTCGTAAGTTTTCGGTGGATTCAATTCAGCGTTTTGAAAAACATTTAGGCTTCGTTTCGTCGAGAACTCTTGTTTGAAAAAAGCCTGCTTCTTAATGGCCAAACATGTAAATTCTGCCCTGTGGTGTACTTTCCTTTCGCAGCCAAAATACTTTTTGACTTTGTTCACCAAGTCTTTCGTTCGCCCGATTTAGCCGAAAACACACTGAATTGCCGTCCTATGGACTTCGTTGTATGGCAGCCAGGGCACAGAGACGACACGACCCATCATTACGTATTCTTCCGACGTTTTCACGGGTGCTTCGCCAGCTTTCCTCACATTTTCATTCATTTCGAAGTTGTTTTTTAACAGCCGGCAATTCTGAATATAATTTGAGCCCAAAAAACAAATGCCCGCGAGTTAGCCTGCCGCCCGCCTTGTTTCCACCAATCAGAATACCTAAAACATTCAATATTATCTTGACCAATCAAATGTGGTGATAGCTCAGCCTGTGCCAGGGCCATTTGGTCTTGGCCGCCATCTTGGCCCAGCCCCCACAAATGGCCCTGGGGACGAGGTTGGTATTTGATTTTGCGATAAACACAAACCAATAATAGTTGTAAATTTTTAAAATACAACCAGAGAGCTTCACTCGGGCCAGTCGGGGCGACTTAAGAACAAAGTGTTTCAACTTGTTAAAACATTTTTTCGCAGTTCGATTCCGAGATAAATTTCCAGCAAAACAGTGTCAGCGTTTTTTTAGTTCATTGCCTGGTTTCGATTTAATTTCATGACTTATTTTGTAACAGCATTTTCAACTTTGGTCGTCAATAAAATCAGCCGCAAATCTCTACATATCAAAAAACGCTGACACGGTTTTGCTGGAAATTTGTCTCGGAATTAACTGCGAAAAAAGATTTTGAACAAAATAAAACGGTTTTTACTTGAGTTGCCCCGAGTGAAGCCCTCTGGTTTTAATTAAAAAAATCACAACTATTTTTGGTTTGTGTTTATCGCAAAATCAAAACAACATTGTATTGTACAAATTAATAACTTTCTAACGATATCTATTTTATTTTTGTGGCATAAACATAGAAATAATGTACTAGAATGCGGGCTCCTATCTCTTATCAGTCAAAAAAGTGTCGCCACAAAATGGCGGATTTATAAGGGCAAAAGGAACTCGCCCTAGGAGTTTTTTACAGTTTTTGACACGGCCGCGGTTGACCGGTGTGGAGTGGACGATGGATGTTTTTAAGCACTGAATTTCTTTGTTTTTTACGCCGGGAAATTTACTGGATTAGTGAATTTAACGATTAAGGCATGTGAAGTGCAATAACCTTCGCCAAAACATTTCGAACATCAAACTCTGGATGTAGAAATGGCGACGATAGCTGCCTTTTAATACGAATGGTTTTTGTATTTGATTAGTTTCTTTTCTTTTTCGTTTTTCTGAGTTTCAAGTTTAACATGAGCCTATCTTTTTGTTGCTTTTTATAATTGTGGTGAATTGATCGAAATATAATTTTGAACTTATAGTTTAGTACGTTTAATAAAGCAAGTGTCTTGCAAATTGTTTTATTTTATGCTGTGTATGTGGCTGATTTGTTGTCATGCATGTATCCAATTTATCCCTATGAAACGTCCTCCAATTCGTTATTTTGAGAGGCGATCATTGTTGTATATTTATCCACTGATCTCAAATAATATACTCATTATACTGGATAGAGCATCTATTGTTTCGCGCGTGGCAAAAATTGAAGTCGGAAGTGAGGCTAAAAATCTCGCATCTACCATATCCGGTGGGACCCACAATATTGCTCATAGTTTTCGCCTCTGGTTTTCTCTTTAAATGATCGGGTTTTTAACGAAAACCAGCTAAATTTTTGTAACATGTATCTGTCGCTATGGGAGAACGTAAAAGTGGCTGTATGAAAACCAAGTGGGTCCCACTTGAAATGGCCGCCACTAATTTATTCCGACTTCACAGCGAGCACCGGATGCTCTATCCAGTATAATGAGTCTATTATTTGAGATCAGTGATATTTATCCCACCCCTTTGCAAAATTCAAAATGGCGGATCAAAAAGGGCAAAATAAAATTTAATTTGGACACCTGTCACGTGACAGAGCACGCATTCTAGGTCTATTATTTCTATGGGCATAAATCAGTCTGACGAATTGAAAGACCTTAAGGCCCATTTCCACAACGCTTGATTTTTTAGTACGGCTCGGTTACGGCGGCTCCCTAGAGCAGTTTTAGTTTTTTCATGACTTATTACGTTCTATGGTTATTGCTGTCTTTAAAGGGTATTGGCAATAAAAATTAAGTTTATCTCATTTGAAACAACTCGTCAAATGGTATAAGAAGACCTTTTACAATTTTCCCGTATCTGTTTTGGTTTTGGCATTATCAGAAATTTGGGTCATTTGTACCGCTGCTCTCGGTCAGCGGCTATATTCGCCTAATAATATAATTACCGTAAATGTTCGATTTAGCGCCGCTCTCGATTAAGCGCCACTCCCGATTAAGCGCCGCATCCAGAACTCAGGATACTTTAATAAGCGCCGCTCTCGATTAAGCGCCGCACATTCGAAAAAGATGAATCAGCAAAAAAAAACACAAACCGATACGCTAACATATCAACATATCTCTGATACATCACTGGAGTTTTTCGCCGGTCAAGGTCCAGAGGTACTTCGATCGCAGCTGTCCATCCTAAAAAAGCCGGACACAAATCCCTTTGAAGTCTCTGATTCAGATGTCGAAGATGCCTCTGATCCACATCTATGGATAGGCGACGATGAAGAAGGCGATGACCAGGACGTTGACGTTCTTCTTTGAATTTATTGTGCTATTGGGTATTATGAAAATTATTGGGTTAAATTTATTGGGTTTTTCTATGGATAATTAAAGTTGTGTTATGAGCATTTTGTCAACTCTTTTTAATAAGCGCCGCTCTCGATTAAGCGCCGCTCTCCATGAAGCGCCGCACCAAACGATTGCAAATTTTAATAAGCGCCGCGGCGCTAAATCGAACATTTACGGTATGTATTCTAGAATTTCTAGAATTTCTGTGATTCTACTGTATTCTAGTGTTTCTCATTATTCAGGCCATTGAGTTCTTTAGAATTTGCATAAATCGTGCATGTATGTATTATATAAACAACCTGTAAACGACGATAAGGACTGTGAAATCAAGCAAGTTCAAACGCTTTTGGAAGTAATATGCTAGAGACAAACGAGGACCTTTATGTGCTCTCGAAGTAGACTGACTCATGCCGAATGCAACGCGAGTCGGGCACTTCGCATCGCCCGTAACATTGTTGGTCAATTTGGCCAATTTCTAGAACCTGTTTGCAAAGATTACTATGGCTAACACTATGGATAGTGGCGCTTTTAGTGCAAAAATAAGACGAGCTAGGGAAGTACTTTGTCGTCGAAGTAAGCAAACTTGTAACTGTTCCTTAGTCCATGCTGAAGTCAAATGGAGTCAGGCAAAGAAGAAATATGTCACCGTTTAAGCAAAATTGGAATTATTATGTGCTCTCCTTATTATTTACTGCCGAGAATCTCTATTATTATGGTCCTTAAAGGAGGATTTCCATTCAACTTTTTTTGTCGAGCGAGCGACTTTTTGCGATCGCTTTCTTTGTCTAAAGGTGGATTTCCATTCAGTGCATTTTATCGCGCGATCGACTTTTTGCGACCGCTTTCTTTTGAATTGTGGGTTGTCAAGCGGAACGCATTTCATTAGCTTTGGTTGAATACACACATTTCAAAACAAAGCGATCGAGAAAAGTCGATCGCGCGACAAAATGCACTGAATGGAAATCCAGCTTCAAGGCGGATTTCCATTCAGCTTTTTTTGTCGAGCGAGCGACTTTTTGCGATCGCTTTCTTTGTCTCATGAGCCCTCGGGTGGAACGGATCCAGTCGAGAGCCCACAATTCAAAAGAAAGCGATCGCAAATCGTCGATCGCGCGACAAAAAGCACTGAATGGAAATCCACCTTAAGACGCACGCGCGCCACCATCTTGTCCCAAATTTCTGGTAATGGAAATATTTTGACTAAGACAGCGTGCTGTCCGCCATCGTGGAATTATTTTCGATATGCAAAATTGTGCATGTGACGAGATAACCAGGGTAAAGTGAAATTTTTATCTTGCCAACCTTTGACATTATGAGCTAGAAACTCGATTTTTTGTTGCGCTATCTCCATTTTAAATTGACCCACAACATTTAAAAAGCCTTTCGTGGAAATCTGGTCACCCAGGTTGTGACCTCGCCAATTGCCTAGTTAATTAGACCCAATATTACAACAAGATGGCGGACAGCACCCTGTCTTCCGTCGAAATATTTCCAAAACCAAAACAGATACGGAAAAATTGTAAAAGGTCTTCTTATACCATTTGACGAGTTCTTTCAAATGAGACAAACTTATTTCTTATTGCCAATGTCCTTTAAAATAACTATTACTATATAGTTACATTTATCCGACAGATAGTTATATTTATTCGACAGTATAGTCACATTTATTCGACTTGCAACTTGCTTTTATCTTTTCAGATATTTACTGGTAACACCAATAAGAATACTGTTGTCACCAATTCTCTTCAGTCTCCAATCATTGCGCGATATGTGCGAATTTCACCAAAAAGTTGGGAGTCCCACGCTTCCATGAGGATCGAGTATTATGGTTGCCGTTGACAAACAGACGGACATATTTGACTAATATGACATAATTTTCATTTCATGTATATGCACTTTAAATAGTACATCTCAAACTCGTTATAATAATTCATGAATTATCAAAGCCAATCCATGAACCGATGAACGTATACCACATTACATGCATGAGTTTTGATACCCAGCTGATGAAAACCTGTAGGAAACTATAGTGAACTGGATCACATTTCTTAATCTGCATATTGAAATCAATGAAGAAAACGCCTCAAATCGCGATGCAAATACTCGTTTGAGAAGCAAGATCAAACACTCGTTTATCGTGTTTCATCAGGGGACTCGACCAAACACGAGAAAACAATAAAAAACTCGGGGCTGTACATCCTTGGTTTTCATTTGTTTTCTCATGTTTGGAACTCCTGCATGATGAAACACTCAAACTCGTTTTTGATTTATTACTTCTAGTTTTTATACTTGCATACTGTAAATGTTTACTTTTCATAATATTTTCATAATTAGTGTCACTTTGCTTTTTCAATACTAATACTGGTACTATATGTAGTAGCTACAATAATTTAAATAAAATGATGACAAACTACCTTTTACAAACAACTTGGTGTCCATTACTTTTCTGCATTAGCTTCTAGTAAAAGTATTGATTGAATTAAGCCTACACACGTAAAAACGCACAAGCTGTTACATACCTGCAAGCAAGTTGTTACAAGGCTGTTCAACAGGCTAGGCTGTCACCGTCATGTGTTCGCACTGGCTGTCCCAGTCTGTTAACATGTCTGTAACAGGTTGTTGACAACTTGTAACAATGTTCCAACAACCTGTTAGCGCTCTGCACTCAGCAAGTTGTTAACAGATTGATGCTAACAAGGTTGTAGCAGCTTCTTGAATGAACAGCATTGTTACAACCTGTTAACAGCCTTGTTACAAGCCTGTTGCGAACACATCCTGTTGACAAGCTGTGAGATTTTTACGTGTGTTTATCAAACGTTGCTAGATCAAAAGTCTAAACGAAAAACCATGATCTGTCTGCAGTGCTGTGTACTTCATTACAAGTAATATAAATATATACATGTAATATTTCTACATTTTTAGTAATTAATATTACTTTTTTGAGTAACTTTACTACTAACTAGTTTTTTTTTTAGTTACAAAAATTTGAAAAAAAAGTGATTAAAAAGTGATTAAAACTTAAATTACATTTAATATTGTGTAAAATTGTAACTGTTACAGTGCTGCATGCAGTGGTGTAGCCAGAGAAATTGTGACACCCAGGCCAGTGTATACTTGTAGTGCTTTATACTAGGGGGTCTGGGGGCATGCTCCAATGGAAAATCTTAATTTTAATTCTTCAATCTGTGAAAGTTGAGCATTTCCTGCATTTCGAGCATGCTACAGCTACTATAGTATACATTTAGCTGCAGATTCTGTGTATTTAGTCGGTGCTTTTTAGCTTTTATAGTAGATTTTTAAAATTATTTTTTGCATAATAATTGTGCATAAATCTACTCTATGTCGAAGGAACATTCATTGTCACCAAACTTTACAGGTAGCATATATAGAAAAATAATGGGACTTACCTTAAGATCTGTAAAAAGCTTGATAAACGTTAGAGTCGATCAACTTTACGAGTTCAATGATATGCTTACAGTCAAATGCTCTTGCATGCGACTTTGCAATATTGCGCCGCAACATTGCAATGTTGATTGTCAATTTGGCTTTAGCAACTTGCAAACGTCTCGTGAAGATTCCTCAGTACTGTAGATTCCTTTAAAGGTTCGTCTTTCTTTTGAGTAAATACACAAATTTATGTTATTGGTGGGTAGATAGTATTTAATGTATTTTCAGCCATGCAAATGGTAGTTTAAGTAACGAAATGTTGAATTTCGGAAATAAATATTCCCGAAACGTTACGTTTGCAAATTGCTCACCAGAACTTGTCAATCAACATTGCAATGTTGCGTGGGAATATTACAATGTAGCTCGCAAGAGAACACTCGGTTTGACTGTAAAAGTTTCACTGTCAGTTTATTTACACAATATATAATGAGGTTCCCCTATACCCATTCACAAAATGCATTCACGTAAAAATATTTAGTCTTTTCACGAGTCACAAAAAATTGCAAAAACTCTTTCACGTTCACACAGAAATCGAGACAATCACGATTCACGTAAAAATACAAAAGAAATTCACGGATTAATATTTCGCATCATCTAACCGATTAATAATATTTCGCATTCTCGAAGTCTTTCTCTTCAATCTCAGAAGCATCCCGCGAGTTTCGGAGTTTGAAAGATTTCTTTCTGTCCTTGCAGTCCATTGTAAAGGTCTGTAAACACTGCGATCATGCAAAATTGCGCCCTGAAGCCTGAAGGTCTCCGTTTGACGAGTACAATCGTCTGGACTTAGTCAGAGTAAAATAGTCAAAATCATCTGTAGCGTAAAATATCAAGTACATGCTATTCCGGTGTTCATGAACAACTAACTGTTCGAAGACAGACAAGGCAAACAACAGAAATTCCATAAATCCTAAAAAAAACTGTTCACGCAAAACAGACGATTCACGAATCACGTTCAATTCTGGCCTTCATTCACGGGTCACGGTTAAATCAAAAGTTACTTTCACGTGCACGTAAAAAGATTTGAAACCTTACGATCACGAAACTCACGGATTAAAAAAATCATAGATCACGTTTCATCCTGGTAGGGTACGTTTTGGAAAACGCTCGTGTTCGTGGATAGCTGCATGACGCCCAGAAATATATGGCAGTCAACCTCGTACCCAGGCTCTTTTCTCAGCGCTACTCCTGTACGATGTTGTATATATGGCAGTCCCACAGGCCAAATTTTGCCACCCAGCAATTTCAATCCAACCTTATAATTTCAGCATAAAAAAGCTAGTTAGTTTCAGAAATGTTAGTTTCTGTTAATTTCCAACTGACAATTATTATAAAAAAGCTAGCTACGTGTATATATTGAACAAACTGTGTATTTTTTTGGTTTTTATCTCATGCCCTTTTAAAAATCACATCTTTTTGTGAAAGGGTATCCAAAACAATATTTTTTCATCTAGGCGTATGTGATCAACCGGCAAGCGTATTAGTATATGAATCGGGGGGGGGGGGGGGGGGTGCATGCAAGGTTGTTTGCAACATTCACCATCCAATCGGAAACAAGCATTGCGTGGCGGGCAAACAATGTCATACGCCAGAATAACAATTACATGCAAGAATCGCATCGTATATTTGGCTACTCGTTTACCTGAAAATGGCTTTTCCTATTCCTTTCGCACCACCTGTAACAACGGCTGCGAATCCTGGATGAAAATATATCAAATTCGAACCTTTCTTTCCAGTATGATCGGCTCTGCAATTCTCGGAGTTCCTCGATTCCTTCTCGTTACATGTCGTAAATTGTCACGTGATTCTTCATTCTTCGCCTCACTCATGCTTGGAAGAGAAGATGGAGGGAGATTTAAACTTCGTGTTCTTTGTCGCGTTTTAAACCGTTTTTTTCCATCAATTTTAAAGGTAATATCTTCTTAGTAATGCTTTAAAGTAATACTATTTTAATAGTTATTTGAGTCTTGGTTGGTCTTTGCGAATGAAATGGCGAGTAATACAAAAGCCTTCGGCCATGCGACAAATTCTCCCTTTAAACTGAACAGGTTCTTTAAATTTACGTCGTTTCAAAAAACACCTGTGGACATGAAAACATATGAGTTATCGAATTTAGAGTTGTAAACAAGGTTGTACAGCATTTATTAAACAATACTTAAGCTGAAACATGACGCAGACATGAAACATTAACGTGACGCAGAAACACAGAAGAGATCGAACAAGAAGGCAAAAATGCAAAAGGAATCCAAAATGGTCGCCATACTTTGATCTCGCATTTTAAGATTTTTTTACAATTACAATGTTAAATATAACTGATAATTGTTTGAAGGTCTATTTTAATAAATATCTTTCAGAAATAATTGTACATATTTCATGTTTGTACTCAAACCAAAAATAAAATTGATTTTGCTATTTTTTCTTTATTTCTTTAGGCAGTTGACAAAAAGATGAAAAAACATTACCACGTGATACCAAAAGATGCTACCAAAAATACAAAAATACCACAAAAAAGATGGAAATGCAAAAAGAGCAGAATTTAAAGACACAATTACACTCCAAAATGTATAAAGATTGAGAATATTTCTGCATTTTTGGTAAGTTAGTCTTTAAAAATGTGTGGCATTAGACCAAGACTGGAAAGTTTGTATTGTGCAATGGATATATCCATTGCATGATTTTTTACAACAATTTTGTGCAGCCATGCAATTTTCCTAAAAAATTGCAATGGCCATGCATTTTCTCAAAAAATTGCCTGTAATTCAATGACTTTTAATGCAGATCCAGTGAAAACTGCATGAAAATTTGATTGTAGCCACCATTTTATTCGCAGCTGCCCTGGAAACAACTTATTTTCCTGCGCCAGCCTGCACAAAATTGCAGCCAAAATTTGATTCCCACCACACATTTTACCAACTTTCCAGTCCGGCATTAGACTGCATAAGAAAATTTCTTGATTCACATCACTGCCCAATTACATTTTGAGTCTCATATTGACAATTTCCTGTATTCCATTGTAACATATAAATGTGCCTCCCAGCTAAACTGCCTTGTTTGTGATAACAAAAATAAGGAATTACAATGTGTATTTCAGTTTGTGACAGCTTTACACTTTATATACACATTCTTTTAGAAAACTAAGAAATGTTGAAACACCTCCTAATTTTGAAATTTTATATATACAGTATGGGATATTTTTGAATTTTGATACAAAAGATACACTGTGTAAACTTGTTACCTTCTATACATTTTCAAAATGTAGTGATAAGAATCAATGTTTTTTTATGTGGTGTAAATTTGACTGTATACTTCAATGAAGGACTTCGCTTGAAAAAGGAGTATTCCTAAATATCTTGTCTGTTTACCCACTAAGTGACTGACTTTAGGGATGCACTGTAACAAGGTTCTGGCCATCTCAGCTGAGTTCTGGTTAGAACTTAATTTTTTTTTAAGTTCCAGTTCTATTTGGTACTTGGGGCCGGGGGAAATGCATGTTTGCCAGACCTTTTGTTTAGTCTCATTTCTAAAACAAAATTTATGTAACAACTTGATTTTAACTCATTTCTTATTAATGAATTTAAAATAATAGCCTGTGCTTGCAATTTTCCACAATTTAAATGTTTTTGACAATAATCAAAACAGCTCTAAAAGATCAAAATTTAAACACACAATGGTAAAATCAGAAGTTTAATGCAGTACAAAGAAAAATGTTCTTTATGTTCTAGCCAAAAACTTTATTAATACTTTTGGTTTGGGTTGGAAACTTGGATTATGTAAGTTTAAAACTGTTCCAGTGCATCCCTATGTTTTTGAGGGTTTAGTATCCATTTTCTGGTGTGATCAGATTTCATCTTGACTGTTTGCTATATAAAATGTTTTTCTATTTTTGTTTAAATGCAACGTCTTGATGACTTTTGATTCACCCATTTTCTATGCGGGCTTTTTCTACAGTACGGTCAACTGATGGAGTTTGATGTCAGTTTGTGTTGATTTTTCGGTGATTGTAACTATATAAACATAGCCATTGGAACAAACCTCCTGTTTTCTGTTCTCAATACTCGTGTACCGTACCCCTACCAAGAAAAGTAAAGCCTGCTAAAAAGGTTTGACCTTGATCTGTACCATCGTCTTTGCATTTTTCAAATTGGTAACAGAAGAATGGATCCACAGAACTCTGGAAGAAAATGGCAGTTGATATTTCCGTGCAAAGCTAAGATTTGGCAAAAGTTTGGTGTTCATTGACAATGTGTTTAAAGTGCCACTAACCCCAAAACATTTTTCTTGCAAATCTAAGAGCTCTTATTGAGTGGATTAGGCCAGTTAATAAATTATAGGTATTGGACGTTTTGTTGATCTTCTGTAGACGACCAAAGTTGCATCTGCATGTCCCATGGCGGAGTAGGAAAGGGAATGGGTATATTTCTGGTGTTATGTCAGACGAGTCAAACAAAGAACTCCTTTGAGCTTTGTCTGGTAATTTTTTGGGTTGAAAATTCATTTTCCCAACTAACTCAATGTAAAAATTCTATGCATTCAGCAGACAGAGCTCAAATGAGTTCCTTGTTTGGCTTGTCTGACATCACACCAGGAATACAGTATACCCATTCCCTTTCCTTGTCCGCCATGGGACATGCATATGCCAACTTTTGCAACTTTGGTGGTCTATAGAAGATCAAAGAAATGTCCAATACCAATAATTTATTCACTGAACTAATCCACTCAATAAGGGCTTTTAGATTTGCGAAAAAAATTTTTTGGGGTTAGTGGTACTTTAATACTAAAATGTGTTGTACTCTACTGTAGATTATGTGTGTGAAGAAAAAATGTTTCAGCTCCTAGTTTGGTTGTACT
The DNA here is from genome assembly GCA_964035015.1 of Corallium rubrum. Taxonomy (NCBI): domain Eukaryota; kingdom Metazoa; phylum Cnidaria; class Anthozoa; order Scleralcyonacea; family Coralliidae; genus Corallium; species Corallium rubrum. Next base: position 5,077,295 of record OZ036013.1, read on the forward strand.
GCAGTCCATATTACTTTTCAATCAATCAATCAATCAATCAATCACGTTATTTCAGTTGTAGGATGAGGTACAATGTAGTTTCTTTAAAAAAACCCCAACAAAAATCTTGAAAAAATGAGTGAACTGGCTTTTGAGATGCATTTGAAACTCAACAGTGCATTTGAATGCAAAATAATCACCAAGGTGTCATTTGAATACTGATTTTATTGAAAATACTAGTTCTCTGGATTTTCATTAAAAACATCTGTTAAAATTGATTTTCAAAAAAACATTGTTTTACATTTATTCATTAATCACATCGTATTCAGTTGTAATATATTTTATTTCTTTTTTCACTTGGATCATATTGTACTGTAGACTACTTGTACAGCTAGGGTGGAGATGGAGCATTTATTCTTGTCAATAGACCAGTTTGCCATTTTGATTGTGTATAAGATCTGACATGTTCTGAGTTGTGATAAAACTTCTTTTATAAATAACACAAGCCTGAAGCAACCACAGTAAACATTACGATTTGATAGTGGAGAATAAGTCATGCTACTGTACAGTATGTACTGTATAATAAGCTATGTTATGTATGAAATAAGTTCTATTTTGACTCAGAATGTGTCAGATTTGTGTGTAGTCAAGATGCTGAAGTTGAAAATTAAATTTGATCAATGTATGGTTTGTTAGATACATGGTTCAGTTGTTTGAAAGAATTGTGCTGCTGCATCTTTTTTATTTGAATTTGAACAATAACAACAAAATAATGGGCCTAAATTAAGTTTACAGTTACTTCTGCAAAAATTGTCAAAACCTTTTCATGCATTCCCACAATCAGCATGTTTCTGATTATGTGCGTAATTTATAGGAACACTTCTGTCTTCAAATTGTAGATCTTTGCCAAAGAAAGCTTTGGTGAGTTTCTACTGTAAGAGTTAATTAATATTATTTCAATGCCTTATACAAGAAAATTTTGGAATTATTTTAGAACAAATTTCAAAGATAATCGTTGACCAAAGTGTCAAACTACAGTATGCATACACTGTACAACGTTTCAGACAACTGGATCAAATATCAACCAACATACTCTTCACTTACTGTATAATGCTCTGAAATGACTGTTTATGATGGTGAAAATTGACTACAAACTCTGGAGTTATTCATAGAAATGTTGGGATTTATGCTCCATAGTAAGAACAATACTCGTATTAAAAATAGACATATTACAGTACTGCTAACAGTACTGTATATATACGGCAAAGTTACAAAAAAAATGCCATGGTGTCAGTTTCTCGAGTGATCATAAGGCATTTTCTTTCTAATTCTTATTTTTTTATTGCCTTCATTTTTTCCTTTATTTTCTTCCTGATACTAAATTTTCATCAATTATTTTACATTGAGAGTAACTCTGTTCAATTGTCACCGTGTTAAATATAATTTTCAAGAGCATTATAATTATCTTGTACTTAATTTAATTATTTTCAGATTTAGTTTTAAAATTAACACTACGTGAACAAAACAATAAGACACGTAGTCCCCTGACACCCAAAAATCCAACTCCCAATAAAATGAACCCCCTCCCATTGTTATTGTTCTTGAACTTGTGACAGTGCAAAGTGGAATATTGTAATGTGGTTTAACTGAAGATGGTACAGCATAATATTTTTAGAAGTTGTAAATAATTTAAACTGTAAAATCAGCACACAAATGACAAGTTGCTCACAAGTAATTTTTTATGAACCGAATTTCAAAACAATTATTGAAAGAAAATGTGTAAATGATATTCTAAAGTTTATTTTCTTTGTAGACTGTGTGCAGACTCGTATTACATATAACGATATTTATGTTGTTCAATCACCAGGCTACTTACGCGGCACACTACTTTTTTGGGAATAAACGGACACATAATAGTGACAGCAAAAGACTAACTCAACACTCACTTTTCCAACATTACCACAACACCGACACATAACCGCAATTCTTACACGTGCAATCATGACGTAGTGAACCACACACACACAAATATGGTCGAACCCGACAGTGAAACATTTCATTTGACTGAAGATGACCGCCTCTGAGGCCGCCGAAACTTCAGTCACTAGCACCAGCAACAACTTTTTACTAAAGAAATACCATTGCTTCAGTTTTACCTAATCCAACAATGTTCCACTATGTACCAAAGAATTGCACAATGACTTGAAAACTTATAACCAATGAAGTATAATGTGGAATAACCAATGAACCAAAATATAATGCGAGGCGTTTGCACATTTCGCGGACTGGGCTACATTTAATTTTTTAGTGAAGGTCAGGTGTCACTTATTGAACAAACAAATTCACCTTTTGGGGGCTCACAGATAGTGTTTTCAGATTTCGTGTGAGCTCACCTACACCAGTATATTGTATTTAAGCGTGGGTTCTCCCAATCTCTCCTCGTGAAAATTTAAGTGAAGGAAAAAAGAAAGAATGTATAAGGATCATGAATGAAAAACGTTTTTGAGAATCTAACAGTACATTTGGATGAAGTTTTAATATTTTTTGGGATTGAAGTTTGCAACGATGGATAAAATTTGATAACTTGATATCTATTGTGATTAAAATTGTTTCACTTGAAATGTCAGTTTTCATTGCTAAAATCTATAGGCAGTTCATCACTTTTGCTATTTGCTCGTACCCTCTATAGTTTACACTCGGATTAAAAGTAATTTATCTGACGTTGGTTTCCAATCCGGAAATTTTCTTTATAGACATGAACGGACAAGATATTTTTCTTTATCTTGCGAGCTCTCGGATAGAAGAAATTATTCAAGGTATTGGAAACTTTCATGTCCGTCTTTGTCTAAAGAATATTTTCCTGAATGGAAACTTGTCTTTGTGATATTTGTTCAGCAAGTGACATTGCCCTTTAAAAACGATGTTTGACTAGAATTGTAAATAAGATTTTTTACTTTGTTTGTCATTGGTTTTTGGTTATGTCAAGTCATTGTCATTCTTTATTGGGTTGAGTCAATATAAGGAAGCAGATATTATAATGGCTTTTATAGACTTTGTTTTTTCAACAAGTAAGTATCATACTTTAAAGAGTTTGAGTTTTTTTAATCCGACTTGAGTATTGTGTTATCCAGACTATTTTCTTCTGAATCATCTTTCTTCCACTTTTCCTTCAACACTTATTCAAAAACGAAAACAAATTATGCCCCAAAGGACTTTGGAATTTACGAGCGTTTTGTTTTGACAAGTGAAAAAGGATATGAAGTTCTAGAAAATTAATTTAAAATCAATGGGTGATGCATGTTACTCAAAACACTCTATCGAGAATACTGTAAGTACCTTCTAGTATAAGTTCCGTCTTATTCCAAGATAATTTTGTGATCTAAATTATTAGCCAATGACTGAATACATACCTGAGAAATTTCATTTTTCGTAGGGGTGGTCAGAAACAAGTTAATTTGGATTAATATCTCCCTTGAAATCATTGAAAAAATTAAAACTGCTTTGTCAGGGCCACGATTGTGCTGGAACTCGTGAGAAATGCTTGATTGGAAATTTTTCGTCGTTTGAACTCTTTCAAGTTAAAAATAATTGTAAAGAAATAAGAATTGTTGCTCGTTTATGTGCAATTTATTTAAACGTTTTCCACAAAAATAAAAAATGTGCAAATGAAAAAAACACTTTTTTAACAAACCAGAAACATTAAAAGGTTAATGCAGAGAAAATCCTTTCTCTATTTTGGTTCTAGCCAAAACTTCAAACCCTGAGTCTAGTGCAATTGTAGTTGGAGCATTCTCATTATCTGTTTTCTTAAATCTTTCTATGGATAATACAATACTCTGTTGAATTCTTTTGAAGTTAAAGAATTATTGTCTAAGTTGCATGTTGCTGCTTAAATGTGTGATGAAAGTACTTCTGAAATATTATGACTTCTGTTTGTTCTCAGTTAATCAAAAGGCTTTATTTTGAATTTTTGCATTGAGTTAAAATTTTTGGATTGTTGTGTTTTAAGTTTGAAAAAAGATGTCAAGGAAAGAAACTTGTTTACCAAATTATGTACTAGGACTGTTTCAATGGTTTTTTTTAAAAGAGAGCCCGTGTTCTATAAGATATTTCAAACAAATGTTTAGTCATTGGAGTTTAATTGCTGCTTTCTTGAAATGTATAATGTAGTTATGTTTGGCAGACTTTGATCTAACTTGCTTTGCTATTTCGGCATTTCAGGCTTTCATCACATTTAAGTACTAACATTTACAATATTCTTTTGCTTTAAATTATCAAGTGTCGGGTCAAAAAAATCTGGAGAGAAAACATGGCTGCTAAAATTGCATTTGTACTTGGATACTGAGCAAAGTTTTTTGAATTTGAAGATTACTCGAAAGAAATTTTCAAGCAGCCATGTTTTCTCTGTACTTCAATTGTGCAATTAAACAATGCTTTGCTGTTATAGTTTAAAGTAAAATAACAGCGTTCCTTGTATATTTTTTGCGATGTCTTTTTTGCACAATTAATCTCTGAGTATGGTACTTGGCTGGGGGAAAAACTCAGTCTTATTTAGCTCTCAATAAACGGCTTAGTTTTGCAAAGATTTAATTCCATTTCCCAATTGACTGGTTTGGTGTTAAATTCTTTGTTGAACTTTGTTCTTATTGTTTGCTATATGAATATGGCTTTTGTCCATTTGTGTTCATCACAATGGTGACTAAAGTGATATTCACTTGGCCATTATCTGTTCTCTTCTATCATGATTCACACCAATACACAAGTTGTTCTCTTTTATAATTGTTTATTGAAATGCAAATAAAGTGTGTACAAATTATTCAGGACTACTTTGTATTAATTTATTCAATTCCCATGGGAATTAACTATTATATAAAAGTTAAAACTGCCCCGGCTGACTCCCCAAGTGCTGCTCTTACTTTGAGTTGGAGTAGCGTATGCTAATCCAACTTAAAGCAAGAGCAGCACTTGGAGAGTCAGCCGGGGCAGTAAAGAGAACACCAACTTCAACAGTTGTGAAGCTAGCATTCTCTTGAGAGCAGCCGCATACCTTGCAAAGCAAAACGTTAGCAACTAAACACACTGCATGAGCGTAAGCACTTACTAAGTACTGTGTACTTAGCGAGTACTTACAGCTCGGCTAGTGCAGACTAAACATGCAAATTAAACATGCAAATTTGTTATCCCTCCACCGAAATTAATTATGCCAAATCTACAAAGCATGCAAGACCCACTGCCCAACTGGTCCCTAGCTCCTGCCTTAACTTCCTCATCCTGCCTAACTGCCTCGTCCTGCCTAACTGCCTAAGTCCGCCTACCTAGCTGCACACCACTCGTTATTTTCACTTCTACCACCATCAGACATTCACAGAGACACTCATGTAACCATCCCCGTAACCATCCCCCCAACCACTACCCCCTCCCCTCCCCCTACCCGTTGCCTTAACCCTTTCCTACACTCACACTCCATATTCACAAACATGCACATTCCACACTTTTATCTAAAAATTACAGTATGAAAAAATAAAAAAATAATAAAAAAATTACATTATAATTTAGCTAACTTAACCCACCTATTTACCATAAATTTTGAAATACCATTTCCAAAAGATTGTCATGCAGCGTGCAAAGGCCCTTGTCAATTTTGACATACCCCCAGTATTGCCCAACTACCTTAAATGGTATGATAGTTGCTCTCGTGATACATCATTTTACTAGATCAAAGAGGATTTCTATTAAAAGGTCCTAATCAGCCAACACACATGATTTTATAAAATATTTTATGTGGTGTTTCCACAAAACTTGTTTATATTACTTTATCGCCATGAAAACTTTCAAAGAATTAAATACACGTGATTTTTTTGTTTTTATCTGAGCCAAAAGAACAATTGTAATGCGATCTTTTCTCAATTTGCAGAGAAGTTGTGGTATGGGTGTTAGCTGAGTTGGACATTTACATAAGTTATTGCAAAAACAAGTGAGTTCTGATAAATAAACTATTTGACATAATAAGGTAATATGAAAATATAAGACTGCCAAAATATGCGAAGGAGAAACTAGGATTTTTAAGAAATTTAGAAACAAGCTATTGGCTGCATTCAGTGAAAACTTTTCCATTTGTCACAACTACTTGTACATAAAAAAATTCGAATAGATAAACCTCCAGTGCAATTATTTGGATTGTGCGTTTCAACAGTTGAAAAGACTGCCAATGCCACAATATGTCAGGATTTTGATTAAGTCACTAGTTTTTCCTGCAATTATTTTAGCAGGTTTATTCTATATATTTTAACTAAAAGGGAGATGACTGTGTATTTTTTTCACGGATAATGGCAATATGGCATGATTGATATCTGAAATTTCATAACTTTTTTATAACAAAATATTTTATAATATGTTTTATAATAAATTTTAAAATACTCATCAATAATTCATGAATACCGTAGCAGTGGTTGTAAATCGGATACAGCATCGTCCTGATTTACATAAACTTTAGCTTCAATTTTCTCGGCTAAAACAGACCGTATCCCCAAAATAGTTGGTGAACTTGATTACTTAGATGCATTTGTATTTTAAGAAAGATACAGCATTCGCAGCTGAGCTGTATCTATTACATATAACATGTCTATGTTTTTCCAGACTAACTGAAAACTAAGGTTAGCTTACTGACTGTAGTGTAGTGTACATATTGGTAATGTAAAGTTTTGTTATCACTCGAAATAAGAGTAGTGTACACTATACTCAGAAAATACTCAAAAAAGAAATAATTTTGCAAGAAATCAATAATCTTAAAAAATCACTAGTTGGTATATATTTGGTTAGTGTGGAAGTTTAACAAGGACATATTACACTATTATATGAATATAGACATAAGCAACTTGGACAACTTTTTGGACATAAATTTTAGGAAGACTTTTTAAAGTAGGAAAACTTTTTTCATAATCGGAAAAAACAACAACAACAAAGTGGTACATACTGTTGCCACTACCAGTAAATTAATTCGAAATATAATCGATATAAAATTAATATAAAATATCCAAAGTCAAATTTGGCAACAGAGTACCACTTTTGTTGTTCAATGTTGTTTTTTCCAATTATGAAAAAAGTCTTCCTACATCTAAAATTTATGTCCAAAAAGTTTCTTTGAGAAACTGCTTTTAAAACTTTTTCTTAATCACAAGAAAAGTGACTGGGTTATTCAATTCATTGTTTAAAGTTTTTCTTTTTCTTTTTTAAAACAGTTGCTCATGCTTATACTATTTTTTGGTAATTTAATTATAAAAAATGCTTTTTTAGATCTTTAAAAGAAAGAAGCAAAAAAGCAAACAAAAAACAAAGAAACATAAAAGGTAAGGGTCCTCTTTGATCTTAGTATAATGTGTCAACTACTGGACTAAATTACATTGAGAAACTCACACATGTTGCCTTCCTTGACATGGTCTTGATCTGGTGGTCCTTGGGCTATTAGGTTGGGTCCTGGTCCATTGGGTTGGGTCCTGGTCCATCGGGTTGGGTCCTGGTCCATCAGGTTGGGTCCTGGTCCATCGGGTTGGGTCTTGATCCATCGATGCTGGGTGCTGGTCCATCCATGCTGGGTCTTGGTCTTGGTCCATTGGGTTGGGTCTTGTTCCATTGGTGAATTTTGAATCTGGAATGATGAAATTGTTGAAACTATTAGAATTGCTATAAATGAACTGTAACTATTAGGGAAATATATAATTTTGATAATTGTCTTGTTTGTAGGTAGAGTCAGAATAGTTGTGATTAGTTAGGTTTTTTAAAAAAAAAGATTTATTAATAATTCAAATATTAAGCGAAGTGCGAGCTTGTTTTCATGGTTCATGTTCTGTTAGTTATTCTATCTGTGAGTTGTATAATATTGGCCATATCAAGCACTTAAAAGACCTTAAATCTTTCTGTTTTTGTTAGCACTTTTAGAAATTGTTTCTCATGACTCCTAATATGATTTCATCATGCATTTTTTAAAAAAGACCCAATACATGTAAATCAGACAATATATATTTTTTTTTGTTAAATTGAGAAAACCAGTATACAGTAGTGACAAAATGTGACAAGATTGTATACCTTACTGGGTCTGTTTAATAAAATACCACAAATGTATTGCATTTTGAAACATTTGCTATATTAGGCCCACTTGGCAGGGTTGTGAAGTTGGTTTCAAATTTCAATGATAAAATTAAGAATTTTATGTGAATGTTGCCTGAGGCAAATGTTATGTGTTCTCACTAGCAGAAACAATTTGAATTGAGGCTAATTTTATTTGTTGTGTAAGGTGGATTTTCTATTATTGGTTTTATTTCTATTTTCATGCAATCAATTTTTTCCATTTTAAGCCATCATAAATTCTAATTTCAACTTATTATCAATCTTAATTTTAAGTCATCAATCTTAATTTTCACCTATTATAAATCTTAATTGAAACCTGTCACAAATCTTAATTTTAAAAACCAACCTACCATCAATCTTAAACTTAACCTATTATCAATCTTAATTTTAACCTACCACAAATCCTAATTTTAACCTGCCATAAATCTTAGTTTTAACATATCAAATATTTATTTTAACCAATCATAATCATAATTTTAACCTACCATAAATCTTAATTTTAACCAACCACAGAACTTAATTTTAACCAACCTTAGATCTTAATTTAACCTGTCATAAAGCTTAATTTAACCTGTCATAAATCATAATTTTAACCCACCACAACTCTTAATTCTAACCTGTCATTAATTATAATTTTAACCTGCCATAAATTTAATTCTAACTTATCATAAATGTTAAATTTAACCTGTTATAAAACTTAATTTTAACCTGGCATAAATCTTAATTTTAACCCATCATAAATCTTAATTTTAACCTACCATAAATCTTAATTTTAACCCATCATCAATCTTAAATTTAACCTACTGTATATACCATAAATCTTAATTTTAACCTACCATAAATCTTAATTTTAACCTACCATAAATGTTAATTTTCTCTTATCATAAATCTTAATTTTAATCTGTCATAAGTCATAATCTTAATCCACCACAAATCTTAATTTTAACATGTCATAAATCATCATTTTAACCTGTCATAAATCATAATTTTAACCTGTCACAACTCTTAATTTTAACCTGTCATGAATCTTAATTTTAACTATTATGCTTTAAAAACGCTTCTTAAAATGGGCAACTCGACCAGTTATGAAAGCCTTTTGAATTTGGCATCTATGAATAGCCTTGAGCAAAGACGATACGAACACTCTCTTATTTTAGCTTTTAAATGTATTAAGCTTCAAGGCCCTAAATATATTTCGAACATGTTTAAAGTAAGATCGTCTAATTATAACCTTCGGAATAGTGGACAGCACTTTGAACAGCAAGTTATAATACATTGTATTTACACAATTCTTTTTCCTACATTGTTAGTCATATATGGAATGAACTTCTTCGCATATTAAAAACTCAGAATCTTAGCAACAAAATTAATCTTGGTTGTAAGTGCATGCGTTGTACTTGAGTTGTTTTTTTAATTTTCTGCATAGTTTTACTTATGCTTTTTGTATTATAATAGATAACTATACATTTTAAAAATTTTAATGTAAAATAGCTAGTTATATTAATTGTTATATTTTTTAAATAATTATTGTCGAGCATTTTTAACATGAACCTCTGCCTCGGGAGACTGGGCAACAACTCCCTATGCCACCAACGTTAAATAAATATTCGTATATTCGTATTCGTATTCGTTCGTCATAAACCTTAATTTTAACCTGTCATAAATTTTAATTTTAATGCATCATAAATCTTAATTTTAACCTATGATAAATCTTAACTCTCACCTACCATAAATCTTAATTTTCACCTGTCATAAACTATAATTTTAACCTATCATAACTTATTAATGAACATATTTGACATTTCGTAAATTTTCTCCTGAAGCCTGAACGCATTCCTGGTTAAAACTAAGTGGCCAGTACCGGAGCTCTTTCTTACTTTCAATTTGTTAAAAAAGCCCAACTTTTTGTCTGTTGAAATTTTGATATTTTGGAATTTAGGTTGAAGATTGTCAAAAAAACTTCAATGCATTACAATTTAATTTTTTTAAGTTCCTATTTCAGCACAGAGTTATTCTTTTACATGCACATGTATTGTGATTTTTTTCGTTCTTAAAGATAAATTATAAAAAAAATATTTTATCATAACAAAGTGATGTTCAGACTTTTAATTTGCTTGCTATGGCTGTTGTCTAGTATTGTTATTGAAATAGTGATTAGTTTTTACTGTTTTTTTATTGTCATAGAAATTATTTCTTCTAAACTCACCATTTGGGCCCAAATTTGGGTGTGGTTTGAAAACATGGGTAGCTGTGTTTCCAAGGTCTTTAAACTTGAAAAGTTATCTAATCTGCAAATAAGAGTTAATTTTTTTTAGAATTCTATTCATTACAAATTTATCAAATTAAGTATGCAAGTTAAGTAGATGAGAAAAATAGTTAATAATAGCTTAACACTAAATAGCACCTTTATGCTGATAAAACATGACTTGTAGTCAAAACTTGTCAGACTCAAAAATGTACTTTTGATACCAGTTAAATAACCAGTAGCTTGATGGTTAGAGTGATTGACTAGTTCTCACAAGGTTGCAAGTTCAATCCCTGCTTAGGAACTCTAGTGCTTAAAAACTTGAGCCACAAATTGAAAAATTTAAATTAAGTGTAGCTAGTGCTTGAATTTTACACTAATAATCCTCTTACCTTGAATGATGATATTTTGAAGCAGTACTAGCCATTTTGGTGGGTTGATGTAGGGTTGTTAACTTCTCCTTTTGTCTGTTTTATTTCAAAATATTAAAATAAAAAATAGGCAGAATAAAAATTATTTAAATTTCTAATTACAATACACAGAAGGGTAATTGGTTAACAGTTAATAAAATTTAAAAAGTGGGTTATGGAAGTGAAAGGAAAATGAAATGAAAGATTGAGAAAGTTGGATGGTGGTTATTAGCTTACATGTAGCTGGGTGAGGAAACAAATTAATTTTCTAAAGGCAGTTACTTATTGTAGTCTTGTAATAGTATTACAACATTAAATGTTAATAAACTTATATCATGTTAGTAATTTCGCATTACAGATAGCAAGGTTGTTAGTTGAAGTAAAATTATACGAATAATTAATTAGATTAGTCGTTTGACCAAACCAAGAAAATGCATTTTTCTTTAAAGTCAAGGAAAACGTTCAGAAATATTTTCAATATAAACATTTACTTACAATATTGCAAAAATCTCGTATGATTGTTCTTCATTGTCATTAAAACCACGTTTTTTCAACATTTTCGATCATCAAAGAAGCAGCCGCCATCTTGCCTTCGGGCACATGGTCTCTTGTTAAGCCATCTTTTCGCTAAGTCTTTCCACCAAACGTTCTCCACATGTTAATTTCGGCATCCTGGACGTCCTACGGTGTCACTGTCGATGTGTGAAGAATTCATCTTTCCTTTTATACTGCTATTTTCTCGTCAAACTCATCATTGTGGTTCCGTACGAAGACACCCTTCCGCCATGTTTGCTTCTTCTCGGCTTTGGATTAGTTACTAGCCCCCTGGCCGTGCTCATTGTGTGTGTACTTATTGTTATACAGGTAGTTTAGAAGCTAAAATGAGGTTTTAAATTATTTTCCTTGCAAATACAGCCATCATATTTACTAAAATTATATTGTTCTTGTCCGTATTTGTTGTGTAATCGCTTAAAAACCGTCTTATTGACGTTTTCCCTCATTTTTTTTTTGTGTTTAATTTTTTATAGGCGGAAGCACTATCCCGATTATACAGTGGTTTTTAACGACCAGCCTGTTGGCTGAGTGGTCAAGGGCGCTGGAGAAGGCGCGGACTCGGTCGGACACTGGGGCAACGCCCTATGAATAACTTTCATCGTCAGATGGAAGAATAACTTCCACAGATGAAAGAGAATAACTTCCATCGTCAGATGGAAGTTGTTGGGGGGAGGGGAAGGAAGGGGGGAAGAGAGAAAAAAAGTTTTAAGTTTTTTTCCCTCTAAGTCAGACACTGTCACTATTCACTTCTCTTTTTCCTTTTATATTCTCTTCCCCTCTTCCTTCTCGAGAGGGAAGAGAGAGAGAAGACTCGCTTCTCATCAGAGAAGACTCGCTTCTCATCAGAGAAGGCTCTCTTCTCATCACATACACCACCCTCGCTCACCGAACTAAAAGTCTTAGTCTGGCAGGCGTAAGCGTGCATGTGCAATGGCGATAGCCAAATATTGTGTATCATCTTGAGAGGTTGCTTATGACTAATTATTTTTGTCCAAATATTGTGGGACACTTTGTAATTAGTATTCATGAATACATTTTTCCTACAAACGTCTACCAAGCGTCTGCTTATTTGTTTTGTTTTGTTATGGCGTTGTTTTTATTTTAATGTGGCTCTTCTCTATCCTTCGCAAACATTCCTTTTTGTTGAAAGGTGTCAACGACAGCACAAAATTTTGTCACAGAAACACATATCTAAGTCTCAGTCTATTACAGTTAGCTGGCATGACAATTTATTGTGGGAGCTTATGAATAATAAATTTCTTTACGACAACGGCAGCCGAAGTGAAGCTTCGCGAGGTGCTTCCTCTCACGTTAAACTAAAACGTAAAAGAACTATAATCCATTCATTAATGACGGTCATTCTAATAATGGCAGCAAGGTTGCAGAAAACTGAAGCGTACCACAGAATGACATCAACTCGTGAGAACTGTTTTAGATGTCACAACTTCACTGTAGACATTATTATATCGATTTTAGCGGTACTGAGGCGTAGCAGGAACTGAAGTGGAAGAGTCGGTTCAAAGTTTAAGGTGAGATAAACGAAATTTCTCAAGAAGGGCGGTTGCTGCAATAATACAATTATTAACTGCAATAATACAAAATACTAAACATCGTTTCAATTTAAACTTTTTTTCTGAGTTTCTACTCCACATGTGCAGTAAGCTTTATGCAATAATCACTACTGCACCCCACATGTGGGAGACACTAAATTTGGACGTACGTTGTTTGCACATGCGTAAAGATTCTGGTCATAACTAACAAACATACACAAGACGAAAACTTGAAATCGAAGGATGACGAAATTGTTATTACTATTTATCAAACAAATTGAAGTCTTATTATCTGACAGTCTTATTATAGTTAACTTTCATGACAATTTATTGTGGGACGTTTGTGAATAATAAATTTCTGTTTATTAATGGTTGGCGGTTCTTAATGCGGGTTCGAAGTTGTTTCTATATTGAAATGCGGAATCATATACCAAACACATATATGATGAATCAATATTGATGAACTGCTTTGCTTTGTATCCCGCTTGATTACCATGCAGACATTCTGGTAATATTGTGGGACAGATATTACCTTACTTGTATTGCCAATACTAAGAAGCTAAAATGAGGTTTTAAAGTATTTTCCGTGCAAGTACAGTCGTTATATTCACTAAAATTGATCGTACTAGTCTGTACTTATTGTGCAATCGTTTAAAAAATCGTTTTATTGAGGTTTTTCCTTATTTTTTTGTGTGTTTAATTATTCATAGGCCGAAGCAGTATCCCGATTATACAGAGGTTTTTCACAATTAGCGCAGTGGCTGAGTGGTGAAGGGCGCTGACGAAGGCGCGGACGCAATCGGATACTGAGGCCACGCCCTGTATGAATAAGAAAGCCAAACAACTTCCATCTGCAGATGGTAGGGTCAGAAATATTAGGAAGAAGAGGTGAAGAAAAACCCCAGTTTTTTCCCCCCTTCCGAACAAGACGCTGCTCACATTCCCCTTTCTTTTGTCTCGTCTTCTCCATCCTTCCCTCTCGAGGAGACGGAGGAGTGAGAGAAGAGAAGACTCACTTCTCACCAACATACACCACCTTCGCTCGCCAAACTAAAGGTCTTAGTCCGACAGACTTGGGTGTGCATGCACATGTGTGATGGCGATAGCCGAAGATTCTGTATCATCAGAGGTTGCTTATGAATAATTATTTTCGTCCAAATATTGTGGGACACTTTCATTACTATTCTTGAATAAATTAATTTGTTCATAAGAACGTCTACCAAGCGTCTGTTTATTTATTTGTTTTGTTATCTTGTTTTTATTCGACTCTTTTCTTTCCTTTGCCATACTTTGTAAACATTGCTTTACGTTGAAACGTATCAACGACAGCACAACGTTTTGCCACAGAAACACATGTCTAAGTCTCAGTCTATTATAGTAGGTGGCATGGCAACTTATTGTGGGAGTATATGAATAGTAAATTTCTTCAAGATAAAAGCCGGACGAAAGGAAGCTTCGCGAGGTGCTTCTTCTCACGTTAAACTAAAACATCAATTCATTAATGGCGGTCATTCTTATGGTGGTGTCAAGGTTGTTGCTATGATCAAAAAACGGATGCGTATACCTTAGACGTATGATGATGAATGATATATCAAAGCCATCTTTTTGATCTTATTAATATTCTGGATATATTGTGGGACTCTAAGACAGAGCTTTAACTTAGCCGGGTCTGTTTTATTGTCCATGCTCGTGAATATAGTATAAACTGTATAGGTATACAGCTCTGTTGGTATAGTATTTTATTATGACAGCCGATGTTATTAGCCCTTGGGTAGAAATGAGTTGAACTAAAGCCTAGTTTACACGAGCAATTTTTCCTCGACAAGTTTTTCCTTGACAAGTCTCCTTGTTCAAAATCTGGCATGCCAGCTTTTCAAAAGGGAGACTTGTCAAGGAAAAACTTGCCATGTTTCCTCATACACACGGGAAATAAAACTTGTCAAATTGAAAATTGCCAAAGAAAAATTGCCCGTGTAAACTAGGCTTAATAAACCTCACACATATCGGAACTAATAAATCTCCTTTGCTCGTGAATATATAGTTATTAACTGTATAGGTATATACAACTGTTTGTCTTTACTATTTTATTACACCAGACGATGCCAGGGCAGGAATGAGTTAAACTAAACCATATTGTTGTAACTAATTACTAACCATTGCTCGTGAATAGTTAACTGAACTGTGTTGGGATATAATATATATTTAGCCGTACAGCGCGGTATATATGATCATATACAGACGTTAACTCGGGTATTTGAGCATGCATAGCTTAATCTGAATAGATATTTTACCTCTACTTCTCCATGATCCTTGCCTGTTACTGTTCTTGCCCTGTTCCTCTCCTCATCGCTGTCCATGACCAGTACATATATATCCTATAGTCTATGCTCTTGCTGTTTAATTTGGTATCCAGTCTTGCCTTTGTTATTTCTTCTGTTCGTGGTTGTTTTTCTTATCATACCTATCCCTATTCTTGTCCCCTTATTCTTGCTTCTGTCCTGATTCCTCTTCCTATCACTGTTCGCGTCTTTGTTTTTATTTTTATCACCGTTCCTGTCTTTATTCCTGTCCCTATTATACTGGCAGTGCCTTCTCTAAGCTCCTTGTTGTTATCACCGTCTCTGTCCTCTTATATATTCTTGCCTACCTCTGCGCACATACTCTTTTCCTTGTCCTATATACCTTTCCCTGTCGTCGTCTCTGTCCTTATAACCTGCCTATCACGGATCGCACATATCATTGCTTTTGTTCCCATCCTTTCGGCCTTGTACATATTCTTTTCTCTGACTTTTTTCATGTCCTTAAACTTATCCCAGTCCATATTCGTGGCCCTTGTATTCGCTTTTGCCCCGTCTATATCAATAACCGTGTCTCTTAAAGAAGTTTCTGTAATTGAGTTTTATAGCTCGTTGTCCAGCCGAGTTTGTGCTTGCTTTTAAATATACTGCTCATATGCCATTGTAAAAACAAGTTAAAGACTGCATGTGACAAGATAAGATCACTCGTGGGATCGTTTGAAAAAGTAGCTTCATTTTGGTTGCTTTCTTTTTTTTGGTTTTTCATGCTTGACATTGCTCCCTCAAAACAACTCCAAGTTATCAACTCGTTTTCCTAAAGACGAATTTCAATTATGGAAGACACCACCAACAAATTAACCTTATTTCAATGTCTAATCTGCTAGCGAACTCTAAGGCTTCTTTCTAATCAGAGACACCATAGCTAAGATTGGTTAAAGTTGATTTTGCGGAGGGAGAAAAACTTGGGGGGGAAAGTAAGTTCCAACAGGCCCGCCTCACCTATCCATGGCAAGTACTGTCTCCCTTAATAAAGGTCCGAAAGACGCATTTATAAAACAAGAAGCAACACAGTTCAGTTTAAAAATCAATCATATTTTCTCAAAAGTATCATATACAAATAAGTCATCAATCATTTATACTGTGTATTATCCATTTTTATATGTTCTTATTTTTCTTTCTTTTTTACTACTGTTTCACTTGAGACTTCATAAAACAAGAAACATTACGTTGTGCACTATTAAAGTCAACTTTAAAGTCTAGTCCAGTCTAAAGTTCGTACCATAGTCCAGTCGAAAGTCCAGTTCAAAGTCCAATCCATAGTCCAGTTCAAAATCCAGTTTAAAGTCTAGTCCAAAGTCCAAAGGCAACTCGGCATAGCGGGATGAATTTTCTATAATCGTTACTTCATGTCACTTTCGTTGCTGATAATCTTCTCAAATACAACAACCCGCCAGGTAACTCGCTTTCATATAAACATTCTGTTATATGAAAGCGACTTACAGCAACGAAAGTGACATGAAGTAACGATTATAGAAAAAAAAGTTTATCCCGGCAAATCGGGTAACTCGGTTGACCGAGTAATTCGCTGGAAAAAACAGGCCCTTAGAGATCAGCCTTAGATTTAACGCGAAACATATAGCTACATTTTCCCTTTAATTTTGATCCGTAAAGAAAAGCAAGAATCCGTACAAGAAAAATTTGCACTCCAATGTTCGACTGATAATTGGATCGCAACCAACCCTGAAGACAGTTATTGTAAGAAACAATTCAATTTGTCTGTTATTCATAACACGTTCATATATTTATAACCTTTCCGCTACTAGCATGCATTACAATATATATTTGCCAGGCACAAGAAATGGTTTATGTACAGTGTGGCGGCAGTGGCTTGCCAAAAGTTTTGTGTCCCTGGATCGTGGCAGTAGGGATCAGATTTTCGGCTCGGCTGTTCTCCCGGTCGGATGCGAAGACACGTGTAGCCTTTTTTTGATGTCTTTGCTGTCGTCCAATCCTTGATAGGATGGCAATGACTCGTCTACGGTTGAATAAAATATGTTTTCATGATCACCATATCATCATTATTATCATCGTCATCGTCGTCGCCATTATCATCCACCACCACCATCATCACCATCACCACAACCACCACCACCACCACCACCATCATCATCATCATCATCATCATCATCATCATCATCACCACATCATCATCGCCATCACCATTGCCACATCATCATCACCATCATCACCACCACCACATCATCATCACTACCACCACATCATCATCGCCATCACCATTACCACAGCATCATCACCATCATCACCACCACCACATCATCATCACCACCACCACATCATCATTACTACCACATCATCATCATCATCACCACCACCACCACCACCATCACTACCACCACATCATCGCCATCACCACCATCATCACTACCACCACATCATCAGCGCCATCAACATTACCACATCATCATCACCACCACCACATCATCACCACCACTACCATCACCACCACCACCATCACATCATCATCACCACCAACACCTCACCATCACCACCATCACATCATCACCACCACCACCATCATCACTACTACCACATCATCACCATCACCATCACTACTACCACATCATCATCATCACCATCACCACTACCACATCATCATCACCATCACCACCACCATCACTACTACCACATCATCACCATCACCATCATCATCACTACTACCACATCATCATCGCCATCATCATCATCACCACCACCACACATCATCACCATTATCATCACCACCACTACCATCACCACCACCACATCATCATCACCACCAACACCTCACCATCACCACCAGATCATCATCATCATCATCATCACCACATCACCATCACATCATCATCATTATCATCACCACCACCACATCATCATCACCACCACATCATCATCATCATCACCACATCATCATCACCACCACCACATCATCATCATCACCACCACATCATCATCATCACCACCACATCATCATCACCACCACCACCACATCATCACCACCACCACATCATCACCACCACCACATCACCACCACCACATCATCATCACCACCACCACCACATCATCACCACCACCACATCATCACCACCACCACATCATCATCATCACCACCACCACATCACCATCACCACCACGTCATCACCACCACATCATCACCACCACCACATCATCATCACCACCACCACCAACACCTCACCATCACCACATCATCACCACCACCACATCATCACCACCACCACATCATCATCACCACCAACACCTCACCATCACCACCACATCATCATCACTGTAACGATACTGCTGATTGGCTACTATAAAGCCAATCAAAGGACCGGAAAGCCATGTGCTAAAAGTGTGTGTGGGGGATTTAGGACCAGGCGATGGGAGCTTGGTCTGGATTGTACAACAAGCTATTTAGTGAACATAATAAATCTTTTCTATAACCAAAGTTAACATAACTTTACATGGTGTCAGGAGTATAGAAGAACATCTTACTATAATAAGGAACGTCACAAAGCAATGTCGGATTCAGAGCAGCCATCGACGGCTAACGCAGCAGTAAACCAGCCGAACATAACAACACCACAAATGTTCACGAGCAAAGTGCCGATACCGCCGAACATCAACCTCAAAGGTGATCTGAAACAAAACTGGAAGCAATGGAAACAAATTTGGGACGCCTACGAATTTGTAACCAATCTGAATCAGCAAAGTAATGAATATCGCGTTGCTACATTCATAACATGCATTGGCCACGAAGCGCTAAAGATTCATAACGGATTGCCATTTAAAACGGAAGATGAAAAGAAGGATATCACCAAGATTCTGGAATTATGGAACGAGCATTGCAGCGGGAAGACAAATATCATCTATGAAAGATACAAGTTTAACAACAGAGCCCAAAACTCTGACGAATCCATCGATGCCTACGCCACTGTTCTCAGAGACTCGGCAAGTTCATGCAACTTTGGCGTTTTAAAAGAAGAAATGATAAGGGACAGACTTGTCTGTGGAATAATAGATAACAGCATACGAAGAAAACTCCTCCAAACCTCGGACCTTACATACGACAAATGCATTGATGTTTGTAGGGCCACCGAAGCTACGAAATCGCAATTAAGCGCCATGGCAGCAAACGACACACTTCCGGCGAGTGATGTCAATTTCACAGCAAATTCCAAGAAGAAGCCTTCCAAGAATGACGCAACTAAGACGGGGGGGGATCATGATTTCGAATGCCGTTATTGTGGTCGCCGACATATCAGAGGTAGGAACAACTGCCCAGCGTTCGGAAAAACATGTGCGAAGTGTGGTAAAGCAAATCATTTTGCAGCGAAATGCCTCTCCTCAAAGAGAAAGCCAGTAAATACGGTCGAGGTCGAGAGCGACGACAGCGATATTCTCACTATATCCATCACTGAAGATAAGCAAAGCGTTATGCACATTTCACAAGGAAAGGAGTCAGGGAAAATTTTCGCCACTATGCAAATCGACCACCATCCCGTGAGAATGCTTGTAGACTCTGGGGCCTCTTGCAATGTCATTCCTGCCAAATATATTCCGAAGAGCACACTAATTCACCGTACAAAGAATAAATTAGTCATGTATTCCAAGTCCACAATGCCAGTGATTGGAACTGCACGACTGAAGCTGGTAAACTCCAAGAACGCGACAACCCATTGGGCAGATTTCACCATTGTAGATGGCGATTACACACCATTACTGGGTTCAACCACTGCACAACAAATGGACCTGCTAACTGTACAGTATGAAAACATTCTAAACACTGTAACCCACAACAAACCAGAGCAGAAGGAGGTGAACAACTGCCGTGGAGACCTGGAAAGTGTAATGGAGTCGTACGCTGATGTATTCGACGAATCTCTCGGGAGTATGGAAGGGAAAGTACACCTGGAAATCAATCCAAATGCAAGACCCGTAATCATGCCACCACGACGAGTGCCAGTTGCCATTAAGGACAAAGTCAAAAAAGAATTGGAAAGACTTACAGAAAGAGGTGCAATTACACCAATCCAGGAACCAACAGATTGGGTTTCGAGCTTGATAACAACAACGAAGGCAGATGGGAATATTCGACTATGCATCGATCCACATCATCTCAATCCCGAGTTGAAACGAAGCCATTATCCTCTCCCTATTATCGAAGAGATTTTACCTGAACTAGCCAAAGCCAAAGTTTTTTCGAAAGCCGATCTTCGAGAAGGGTTCCTTCAAGTTAGTTTAGATGATACCTCGAGCAGACTGACAACTTTCCAAACGCCATGGGGAAGGTACAGATGGCTAAGGATGCCATTCGGAATCTCGCCTGCTCCAGAACTATTCCAAATGAAGCTGGATCAAAATTTGGAAGGGCTAAAAGGGGTTTTCAAGATAGCAGATGACATCCTCATCACGGGCCAGGGAGATACAGAGAGTGAGGCTGAAGAGGACCATGACAGAAATCTTGCAAATTTTCTTGACCGCTGCCGAGAGAGACAGATCAAATTGAACAAAGCAAAGTTCAATTTCAAGTGCCAAGAAGTCTCCTTTATTGGACACCAACTTACGAAGGATGGTCTGAAACTTGACCCACGAAAGGTTGACGCGATCCTGAAGATGGAGAAACCCAAGGATGTTGCAGGAGTCCAAAGGTTGATTGGCCTCGTG
The DNA here is from genome assembly GCA_964035015.1 of Corallium rubrum. NCBI lineage: Eukaryota > Metazoa > Cnidaria > Anthozoa > Scleralcyonacea > Coralliidae > Corallium > Corallium rubrum. The sequence goes on from OZ036013.1 coordinate 5,098,179, forward strand.
AAATACCTAGCCAAGTTCCTTGAAAGTCTTTCGCAGGTGTGCGAACCAATCAGACGCCTAACCCACAAAGAGACGCAGTGGAATTGGACCCATGAACAAGACGAAGCCTTCGAGAGAATCAAAGCGGCTGTGACAACAGCCCCTGTCCTCCAATACTTTGACTCAAGCAAGCCAACCGAGGGTTGTGGAGACGCCTCGTCGCAAGGACTCGGATTTGTGCTGACGCAAGAAGACCATCCAATATCGTATGCAAGCCGAGCCCTAACTACTGCTGAACAGCGCTACTCGCAGATCGAAAAGGAACTTCTTGCTCAGGTCTTTGGCCTGGAACATAACCATTATTACACTTATGGCAGAAGAATAACTCTGTGGACAGACCACAAACCACTAGTCTCTATCGCAAAGAAGCCACTGGCTTCAGCACCTAAACGCCTCCAGCGACTCCTTCTCCGCTTGCAACAATACGACGCCGAGATCCAATACCGACCGGGCAAGGAGATGTATCTGGCAGACACCCTATCGAGAGCATTCCTGCGCAACAACCAAAGATCTGAAGCCGAGGAAGAAGTCGAGAGCATACACGTGGTTGATTATCTAGCAATCTCCAAGCAGCAACTCGAGGAGATCCAGAAAGAAACGTTAAAAGACCCAACCTTACAAGTAGTAAAGAAGACCATTCTGGAAGGGTGGCCAGATAGTAACTCTACAGTGCCCATGCAAGCCCGCCAGTACTACAGTATTCGGGATGAACTCACAGTGCATGATGATATCCTGTTCAAGGGGCAGAGGTGCATCATTCCGCAGAATTTACGACAAAAGATCAAAGAACGACTGCACAGCTCCCATGTCGGGGTGCAAGGATGTCTAAGGCGAGCTCGTGAAGTTGTGTATTGGCCTGGGATGAACAAAGACGTGACGGAGTATATACAGAAATGTGACGTATGCAACACCTTCTCAGCAGAGCAACAAAAGCAGCCTCTCATCACCCATGACGTACCAGATCGACCGTGGCAAAGAATCGCCTGCGACATATTCATGCTGGATGGGAAAGACTACCTGTGCACCGTAGACTTCTATTCAGGATACTTCGAAGTGGACCGCTTAGAGAAGAAGACGGGGAAAGCGCTAATAAAGAAGCTAAAACGCCACTTCTCGAACCAGGGGATACCAAACAAGTTATTCAGTGACAATGGTCCGCCCTTCAACTCGCTTGAATTCAAAGAGTTTGCGGAACAGTATGACTTTGAGTTGAAGACAAGTTCACCAAACTATCCCCAAAGTAACGGCCGGGTGGAGAATGCCGTGAAGACAGCTAAACACCTCCTAAAGAAATCCATCAGCGCAGGACAGGACTTTTACCTAACGCTCCTAGACTGGCGTAATACCCCGTCCGAAGGCATGGACAGCTCTCCAGCGCAACGGCTTCTTGGTAGAAGAACAAGAACACTACTTCCAACGACAGCCCAGTTACTGAAACCGGAAACCCAGCCAAATGTACCAGCGAAGTTGCTCAAGAGGAAAGAACTGCAAAGGAAATACTACAACCGCAGTACGAAGGATCTTTCTCCTCTCCAAAAGGGTGATACTGTACGTGTACACCCTTTATCAACTGACAAGCACGACCGATGGTTCAAAGCCCAGGTAGAAGATAAGGTAGACATCCGTTCTTATATTGTCCGTAAAGAAAATGGCCAAGCATATAGAAGAAATCGAAGACATCTAAGAGCGACAAAAGAACCATTTGACAAGTCAGACATCGAAGAAGCATTCACACCTGAGTGGCAGAGCCAAGTGTCACAACGCCCAAACCAGGAGCAACAAACCCAGCCATCCGCTAATACAGCAGAAGATTCATCCAGTGGATCTGTAATCCAACCAGATACAGTGCGTGATCCAAGCGAAGATGCATCCAGAGGATCTGTAATCCAACCAGATACAGTGCATGATCCAAGCGAACATGAGATACAGACAAGGAGTGCGCGTACAGTAAAGCTTCCCAGTCATCTAAAGGACTTTATTCTAAAGTAGACATAAGCTAACTAACTAGAGATATACGGACACGTTCAGATAGGACAACAAACAGTCAGTTCATATTTTATTCAAATGTCATGTTTCTTAAGGAAGGAAAGGTGTAACGATACTGCTGATTGGCTACTATAAAGCCAATCAAAGGACCGGAAAGCCATGTGCTAAAAGTGTGTGTGGGGGATTTAGGACCAGGCGATGGGAGCTTGGTCTGGATTGTACAACAAGCTATTTAGTGAACATAATAAATCTTTTCTATAACCAAAGTTAACATAACTTTACAATCACCACCACCACCACATCATCATCACCACCACATCATCATCATCACCACCACATCATCATCACCACCGCCACATCATCATCATCATCATCACCATCACCACATCATTATCACCACCACCACATCATCATCACCACCACATCACCACCACAATAGTAAAATAGAAAAAAATCTAACCTGTTGTCGTGATGGATCCATAATCGGAATCTGTGTCGTTAAAGGATCCACTGGAGTGACCAGCATCTTTCGACCAAACGTGCTTAGGAAATCTCGGCAGATCATGGAATCTATTACTGGATTCCAAACTCCTATCAATCATACTAGCTGCATTTCTATTGCCCAAGTCAATGAGAGCATCGCGAAGTTTCAGCGCCGATCCGTCAACGGTCTGTTGAAAAGTAGAAGCAACGAATGTTTATATGGAATCTCGACACAGTGGAGATGTTAGGATTTATGAGTTTGTCTGTCTGTCTGTCTGTCTGTCTGTCTGTCTGTCTGTCTGTCTGTCTGTCTGTCTGTTTGTTTGTTTGTTTGTTTGTTTGTTTGTTTGTTTGTTTGTTTGTTTGTTTGTTTGTTTGTTTGTTTGCTTGCCTGCCTGCCTGCCTGCCTGTCTGTCTGTCTGTCTGTCTGTTTGTTTGTTTGTCTGCCTGTCTGTCTGTCTGTCTGTCTGTCTGTCTGTCTGTCTGTCTGTCTGTCTGTCTGTCTGTCTGTCTGTCTGTCTGCTTGTCTGCCTGCCTCTGTGTGTGTGTGTGTGTGTGTGTGACTGTCTGCCTGCCTGTCTGTCTGTCTGTCTGTCTGTCTGTCTGTCTGTCTGTCTGTCTGTCTGTCCGTTTGTTTGTTTGTTTGTTTGTTTGTTTGTTTGTTTGTTTGTTTGTTTGTTTGTTTGTTTGTTTGTTTGTTTGTTTGTTTGTTTGTTTGTTTGTTTGTTTGTTTGTTTGTTTGTTTGTTTGTTTGTTTGTTTGTTTGTTTGTTTGTTTGTTTGTTTGTTTGTTTGTTTGTTTGTTTGTTTGTCTGTATGTACGTCTGGGTATGTCTGTCCGTCTGACTATCGACCTGTCTCTGTCCGTCTGTGGCTGTTTGTCTGCCCGTCTGTCTGTCTGTCTGTCTGTCTGTCTGTCTGTCTGTCTGTCTGTCTGTCTGTCCGTCCGTCCGACTATATGACTGTCACGTGCTCGTAGATTCCCAGTTTTTAGAAGTAACACCCACCTCATAAGCGTCTAAAAGGTGCTTGGCAGGATTCTTCTGCAATGCCAAAGCTGACACGTAAGAACTCAAATTAAGACGCTCAGCTAAAGATTTCCAATCACTTGATAAAAATGATTCAAATTCAGTTCGTTCAGCTCCACTGAGCATGTCAAGATTGTCTGGAAATAAACCAAAATAAACAACATATTATACACGAGCAAAATAACTAAATAGACAAACAAACAAACAAACAAACAAACAAACAAACAAACAAACAAACAAACAAACAAACAAACAAACAAACAAACAAACAAGTAAGTAAGTAAGTAAGTAAGTAAGTAAGTAAGTAAGTAAGTAAGTAAGTAAGTAAGTAAAGTAAGTAAGTAAGTAAGTAAAGTAAAGTAAGTAAGTAAGTAAGTAAGTAAGTAAGTAAGTAAGTAAGTAAGTAAGTAAGTAAGTAAGTAAGTAAGTAAGTAAGTAAGTAAGTAAGTAAGTAAGTAAGTAAGTAAGTAAGAAAGTAAGAAAGAAAATAAATAAATAAGTAAATACATGAATGAACGAACGAACGAACGAACGAACGAACGAACGAACGAACGAACGAACGAACGAACGAACGAACGAACGAACGAACGAACGAACGAACGAACGAACGAACGAACGAACGAACGAACGAACGAACGAACGAACGAATGAATGAATGAATGAATAAATAAATAAATAAATAAATAAATAAATAAATAAACAGACAGATAAATCATATAAAGTTATAAATATGCAAATCTCATTACCGTTCATACTATCCGATTCATCGCTCATCGAAAAAGAATCTACAGAAATTTAAAAAAAAGGAAACTTAAAATTCCAAATTTAGTTCACAAAACGTTTCTGACGAAAAGAAACATCACGATTAGTCATTTATAAACTCGAAATGAAATGATACCGTAATTATAAAATTTTATTAAACGTTGATTTCCAAAACAGCTATGCTAATGAATAGACCGTTTTAAAGCAGTTCAAAAAACTCTCTTGAAAAGCACAAACTTACCTGTTTTGACGGAGACAGAAGGGACAAGGGAGGTGCCAACTTGGCCTTCTAGCACTTCACGAACCTTTAAAAAAAATAGCTGAGATTTACACAATTGGAAAAAAGAAGAAGATATAAGAGAACAAAGAGAATGAAGAGAAGAAGAAAAAAAGGAGAAAGTTTGAAGGAGATAAGGGCCACAAGTTTATCAGTTGTACTGTCAGATGTTATCGTCTTTAAATAAAGTTGTTGCTTACTTATTTACTAAAGGAGGAGGAGGAGAAGGAGAAGGAGAAGGAGAAGGAGAAGGAGAAGGAGAAGGAGAAGGAGAAGGAGAAGGAGAAGGAGAAGGAGAAGGTGAAGGAGAAGGAGAAGGAGGAGAAGGAGAAGAAGGAGAAGGAGAAGGAGAAGAAGGAGAAGAAGGAGAAGAAGGAGAAGGAGAAGAAGAAGAAGGAGAAGGAGAAGAAGAAGGAGAAGGAGAAGAAGGAGGAGAAGGAGAAGGAGAAGGAGGAGAAGGAGAAGAAGGAGGAGAAGGAGAAGGAGAAGGAGAAGGAGAAGAAGAAGAAGAAGAAGAAGAAGAAGAAGAAGAAGAAGAAGAAGAAGAAGAAGAAGAAGAAGAAGAAGAAGAAGAAGAAGAAGAAGAAGAAGGAGAAGGAGGAGAAGGAGAAGGAGGAGGAAAGAAGGAGAAGGAGAAGGAGGAGGAGGAGAAGAAGAAGAAGAAGGAGAAGAAGGAGAAGGAGGAGAAGGAGGAGGAGAAGAAGGAGAAGGAGGAGGAGGAGAAGAAGGAGGAGAAGGAGAAGAAGAAGGAGAAGGAGATGGAGGAGGAGAAGGAGAAGAAGGAGAAGAAGAAGGAGAAGAAGAACGAGAAGGAGGAGAAGAAGAAGGAGAAGGAGAAGAAGAAGGAGAAGGATGAGAAGGAGAAGGAGAAGGAGAAGAAGAAGGAGAAGGAGAAAGAGAAGAAGGATGAGAAGCAAGAGAAGGATGAAAAGGAGGAGAAGTAAGAGGAAAAAAAGGAGAAAGAAAAAAGGAGGAATAAGAGGAGAAAGATGAGAAGGAAAAGGAGAAAAGGAAAGAGAGAAAAGGAAGACGGGGAAAAGGAAAAGCAGGAGAAAAAGGAAGAAGGAAGAAAATGGGAAGAAGAAGAAAAAAATGCGAAGGGAAAGAAAGAGAACGGGGAGCAATCGGAATAATTTGTCTAGTTCCACCCAATTATGGAAACACTTGTCACACAGACTCCACCGCTATGCGCTATTTCTCTTATAAAGTCAAAATCGTCATCACGTTTCCAATCTTACCTCTAATGTCGTCGCAAGGTCAACAGCTGTTTTGTCTTCGTTGTTCACAGCATCAACGTCTGCGTCTGCCGCGACCAAGAGAGCAGTGATACTTTTTAACCCATGGCCGCTGGACAAATGAAGCGCGGTGTTTCCATCGATTGAAGGAATATCGATATCTACCTTAGCCTAAAATTCCACAAAAAAAAAAACCCCACCAAAAAATTACATTATTAACAATAAAACTATCCAAGCAATTATGCATCCTTCACGTTTCCATACAGTCGCGTGCTGTTCTCTTTTGCTTGCCGTCTCTTTTTCGTGCTCTCTCCTTCGCGTGCCTTTTTCTTCGTGTTTTCTCCTTCATACGCCTTCTCCTTCGCGAGTTTCCTCCTACGCATGTCTTTTCCTTTATGTGTCTTTTCCTTTGCGCGTCTTCTCCTTTGCGTGTCTTCTCCTTTGCGCGCCTTCTTCTTTGCGTGCTTTCTCCTTTGCGTGCTTTCTCCTTCGCGTGCCTTCTCCTTCGCGTGCCTCCTCCTTCGCGCGCCTTCTTCGTTGCGCGCTTTCTCCTTCGCGTGACTTTTCCTTCGCGTGCCTTCTACTTCGCGTGCTCCTTTAGAGAAGAGAAAATACACAATCGTTACGGTTTGCTTACCGTCAGAATGAGGTATCCAGCCACACTAAGATTATCAGCGTCTACTGCGTAATGGAGAGGAGAATAACCACTTTTACCATCCTGTTATTAAAAAAAGAAAAAGTACTACAGCTTATAAAAATGTCCCTTAAAAAAAGTTCGCCGCAACTCAGAATTACATGAAGATTGTCGAGTGCACGAAATTCTGAGTGGTCACAAACTCATACTATGAAAGTTCAAACCCCACAACACATATATACTTTCAGTTTATATTAAAACCTCCCACCAGGGAGGCAGGGTATGACATATCTACGACAGCTTGTATAGCAAAGACAAACGAAAAAGTGTAAGATTTCCTTCCTACCCGCGCATTCATATCTGCACCAATGGAACTTAA